>JAYESA010000005.1:247579385-248179385 GCA_036927795.1 Iris macrosiphon
ATTTCTTGTATCTAGTGTAGATATCCTTGATTTCTCGATACGTGGTTACAAGGATTAGTATATTTTGAACCCCGTCATGAGATATTATTTTTTGTAGACCCTGTACATGCCCAGTTGTCTTGTGCTTGTATAGACACCGATTCATGAGAAAATTAGCACCCTTCTTATAGAATTCTATGTCGTATCGTGTCATGGTTGGATTTACTATACTAGTCGGAGACGGGGAGTGTTAGTTAGATATGTGATCATACCTTCCCTGTACAAGTATTCTTGTAAGTGTTAATCATACACCTCATGTATGGTTAACCAGGCCATATTCCTGTACAAGTTCCCAAGCCGATCATATGTCGAAGCTAGTACTCACTCACTTAGATAGTTTTTTATTTCCTGATTCTTGTACATGACGCTCATTTACTCTTGTATTTATTTATAATATTTCTATTATCAGTTCTTGCCACTATTCCTGTACTTATTTCTTTATCTTGTATTTCTCTCTATTTATTTTCATTATCAGTTCTTTGCTCCAATCCTGACTGGATAATATTTTTCATAGAGTATTGTGCTCTCCATTCCAGGATGTTAGAGAGATGCTATATACATTGTCATGACCTGCACCCAGTGTAAGGGTACGAGTACGTGGGTACGTCCATCCTATATCGCAGCATCGATGGTAGAACACTGTCTAGGTCAACAATATTATCTAAATATCTCATACAACATATATGTACCTGTCAAGATATCTCAACTCCAAGTAGAGGACAATAATAAACAATACTCAATCATAATAAAACTAGAGGAAGATATAACACGATATGGAATAGAAAAAATAGAATCATAAGTCACAGTACAACTCATAATCATGTCTAATAGACCAGCACAATAGTCTCAAATATAATATATGTCAAAATATCTAAACTGAGACATAACTAATACATGAGTCTAAATATCTGTAACAAGATGATCATCCCCCGGTATTGGCTCCTCCTGAACCACCATCTCTAACTCTACACCCACTACGTCCTGATGTCCATAGTGTGTAGGGTACCATTCGTCTAAATTATTTAAAAAATATAATCAGTCAGGATTGGAGTAAAGCACACCTCTAACATCAGTTCCAGATAAATGATAAAGACTATATGACAGTAAATAGAGAGAATATACAAGATAAATTGAGCATGAATAGGAAATATACCGAATATAAAATTTCTGTAAATAGTACAAGAGAGATGAGAATCATAAATAATAGTCAGAAAATATAACTAACTAAGTGAGTGAGTACTAGCTTCGATATATGATCGGCTTGATAACTTGTACATGAATCATAGCTTGGCTAATCATACGTAAACTGCACGATTAACACTAATAGGAAACTTGTACATGAATACTTGTACAAGAATACTTGTATAGGAATAGGTATTGATCACATCTCTAACTAACACTCTCCATCTTTCGACTGGTATAGTGGATCCAATCATGGTACATTACGACACAAGATTCTCCAAGAAGGTAGCAACTCTCCCCAGGAATCAGTGTCCATACAAGTAAAAGAGCAATATGGCATATACAAGATATGCCAGAAAATATCGAGAATAATATCTCATGATGGGATCCAAAAAATACTATTCTGTATAACCACGTATCAAGAAGTCAAGGATATCTACACTAAATATAAAGAATATAGAAGATATCATACACGGGAAACTGTAAGGTAATTTACTCGCCAGAGATCTTGAGCTGACAATACCAATCTGTATCTGGACTGGTGTCACACTGACCTATATATGAAATATCATGTTATTGGGTGTAATAAATATAAATAAACTAATATGAGTCAGAAATATGCTTTCTAGGCCATTTATATGTCACTCTAGTTAAATTAGTTTAATCTGGGTCTTAACTAGGTGTTACCTTAATTTTAAGTCCATACCTAGCTTCTAAGTCGATTACAAGGCTATACTAGATATTAACACTAGGTATCTATATATATACTAGCTAATCACTAAGGTATTCTAATCAATTTAGTTAAAACCTAGCTATTACCTAGAGGTATACTTATTATACATACTAGTATTTCCTAATACTAGAATTACATTAGTATCAATATATAACTTAATTCCCTCAATAACAAGTATCAAATACTCTAGATATCTTAATAATTACCTAATAACTTATACCAATACTTAAACATCTAATCTCCATTACCTATCAACAATAATGCATATATTACATCTTATATCTGAACAATTCTAATACTTACCCATTTACCTATCTACCTTACTATCTAACTGATACCCATCCATCAAGGCCCATAACTGATACTCTAAACTCTTCTATCACTGATATATGTTGTTCTCTGTTAACCCGATCACCTACCACAACAACAATATCCACAACACCTACAACTACAATAGCAAGCATGCTGCTATTACTCACTGATGTCAACACAACAACAGTTGGATACTGTTGCTAGTGCTCTTGATCAGACATAACTTTTCCCCTTCTACAACTCTAACACACACACATAATTTTCTAACCTACCCTATCAAACTATGATACCAACTGCACATCCATGTTGCATACTCGATCCCAACCTTTCATATAAACAGGAACCATATCAATGCATCCCTATATGTCACATCCCAGAACTAAAATATTGGAGAGCGGGGCTAACAAGGCCAGCTACGTATACTTAGAGCACACTGGTACTCCGCATATACGGTAAAGCTGTAAGACATTAGAGGTTACTACTAAAAACCAACAGTCAAGCCTAGGTCTAACAAACTCTAGTATCTCAATCACAAGAACAACAAGAATAATAACAAGATGTAAGATCAGCTGAAATATAATAGTAAAGTGTCACAAACTATAATATACAGATAATTATGATGCTAGTAAGCACAAAATGAATAAACTAGCCAGAATCTAAGTCATACATGATCAACCCTAGAATATGTCAATCATGCTAATGCCCGTAGGCTAACTGATCAAACCAAAATATGAGCTAAATACGTATTCGATGGCTAAATGCCAACAACAGTAGAATGTACGACGGAGTAGGAAAAATAAGAAAACTCACTAAAGTTGTCTAGTACTCTGGGTGGTCACCATCCTCTGTAAAGTATAAAAGAACCTTCGATGCTGCTAATGGATCTGGCCATGCAAAACCAGTGGAATCAGACCCCAAATAGCAAGTACCAGAAAGGAAGCCAATCTAAGAGCTTAAACCAACAACACAAGCAATAGAAATATTGAAAGTAAAGACTGAATCTAATGATCTCAGGATAATAAAAGAAATACTATAAAACTACAATAGGACATATCCTGAACTGATAAGCAATTTAGTAACCAGTGTAGAAATTAAAGGTATAATTATATAAAGCCTAGACTAACCATCATCCATAAATTAAGGCAAATCATATAAGTACGGCTTGATACTTTAACTAACTAGGCTTACTATAATCCTAATTATTAACAATTATAATACAACATGATACTAGAGTTCCTTCTAATCGCATATCCTAGCAATCTGTTTGGGATATCCATACGCACAAACCAGTACCGGATACTCCTCAAGATACTTCACAATATACTTGATACTCTACAAAATAACTGTATGAATAACCGGGACTACATGCAATCTAGAAAAATCCTTAGCCATGTACTAAGTGAATCTCTAGTTATTAACCCCTAGCAGTTTCTTGTATGAATTCGGTTGTGGCATTCCATAAAATATATCCTAAACATGATGCAACAAAATAAATTCTAATAGTAATATAAACAAGTTTTAATATACATTGCACAAACGAACTCATGTAAGCCATGACAACAACCAAGCCACGTGAAACTAAGTGAAGCCAGGTAAAGCCAAGTGAAGCCACGTCAATCCAGGGGAAGCCAAGTGAAACCATGTACAACTATGTGAAGCCATGTTAATATAGATGAAGCCAAGTGAAATCAAGTCAAGCTATGTCCGATGAAGCCATGTAAAGTCATGCCAAGTCAAGTCTAGTTAATCATGTCATCATCCACTTTCAATCATAAACGAGTTTATCTATATTAATGTTATTCAACCTATTGAAAGAGGGGATAAACTTTCTGAACGTAGCTTTGCCTGTGAGGTGTGTAGCTGGGCAAAACCAGGTGAAACAGAGTAAAGCCAAGTCAAGTCAAGTCCTCTGAAGCCATGTAAGTTTATGTCTAGTTAGGCTAAGTCTTCGCGTGTCCAAACAAAAGCCAGAAGTATCATAAGGGAATTACGAATAACCAAGAATTCCTAAAGTAAGTGCAAGATCGGTATACCATCCGTACAGTCCAGTAGACCATCAGTATACCAGTCTAGAGATAGGAAAAAAATAGCAAGTTCTTGATTCCAACAAATCGGTATACCGTCGGTATACTGTAGTATACCGTCGGTATGCCGTTCCAAGTAGGCATGATAGTTACTAAAAAATAAAGTTTCACAAACTGGTATACCGTCGGTATACTATAGTATACCGTTGGTATGTCGGCTAAGAAAAATATTCTGAAGTCGGTCAAAATTGATATACCGTCGGTATACTACAGTATATCGTCGCTATACTGTAGTATACCGATGGTATGGCGGTTTTCAAGGATAAACATGGTTAAAGTCAAGTCAAGTCTGATTTTCAAAATCCAAATAAAATTCCAAAAATTACCAGAACCAAGTCTAACAGAAATCAAGTCTAGTGGTAAGTCTCATATCACAATATGGACTAATTCTCACGGTCACAACTCCGGTACCATTTTCGGTACCGAGTTACCAAAAAGGGACGGAACAAGATTCTACCAGAAATCAAAATTGAGACGGTCAAAAGGCTAGAAAACACGAGATGAACAATAATAGTAAAGCAAGTCTAAGCTAAAAACCAATAACCAAAGCTACAGAAAAGTAAAATGACAGAAAGTAAAAGAAGTTCACGAAATCGACAAGGTGTACTTTCCTAAAGCGAGCTCCCAGCCTAAACCTTCTAGTCCACCACCACGAAACTACACTCTAGGTCTCAAGACCACCCTCCAAACTCGAGAGAGAAATAAAAAAGAGAGGAGAGAGGAGAGAGAAAGAGAAAGAAAGAAATGAAATGAATTAAAGTATTATTTATAAAAAAATATCTTAAAAATTGAAACATATATCTGCTGGGCAGTATACCGTCGGTATACTGGTCAGGTAGTAAAGTTTCAATTTTGAGAATTTTTGAGCTTCCTCGAGATCCAATAAAATGTAATAACTAGGACAAAATAAGTATCGACATAAAATATGAATACTGTGAGACGAGTCTCACAACTCTCCCCTCCTAGAAAAAATTTTGTCCTCGAAATTTCCATAAGGATCCAAAATCAACTAACAAAAAAATCTAAGAAAGCAAGCACAAAATTGAAAACAAACAAGAAACTCATGTGAGCATAAAATTTCCTAGGCAACAACAGAAAATCAGAAAAGAAATAATAACAGACATAACAGATAAGCTAACAATCAATTGCATGCACAGGCTAAGATATGACCCATGTATACAAATAAGTATACCTCCAAAGTCGAAGAGAAATAGATAACGAGTACGGATATCATCCTTGCGCTCCCACGTCGACTCGTCCAGTGAGTGATGCCCCCAAGCAATACAAACTAATATGATAGTCTGGTTCTTGAGAACCTTCTCTCTCTAGTCCAAAATAGATACGGGCCTCTACTTATACGATAGGTCGGTACCAACGTCCAAATCAAAATGATCTAGGATATGGCTCAGGTCTGGAATATATTGGCACAATTGATATATGTAAAAGATGTCATATACCTCATGAAGCGATGGTGGAAGAGCTAGATGATAAAATTTGTCTCCAGCTCGCTTGAGAATATCTAATAAGCCTATATATCTGGGACTAAGATTTTCTCGTACTCCAAATCTAATAACTTCATGGGTAGGCAAAATTCTTAGAAATATATGGTCATCGACAGAGAACTCAAGATGATGGCAGTGCTAATCTTCCCAATGACACTGGCGATCCTGAGTCACTTTGAGATATTCTCTAATATGCCTGATCACACCAATCGACTGAGGAATTATCTCTGTACCAAGCCTCTATCTCTCGCCAATGTTATCCTAAGTTAACAGTAATCTGTATCTCCTACCATACAAAGCCTCGAAGGGTGCTATCTGAATGCTCGCCTGAAAGAAATTGTTATAGGAGAACTCTACTAAATATAAGTGATCCTCCAGAGATCCACCGAAGTCAAGTGTACAAGCTCGAAGTATATCATCCAAAGTCTGAATAGTACGCTCCAACTGCCCGTCTGTCTGCGGATGGTAGGCTAAATTGAACTTCAATCTAGTACCTAGACTCTGCTATAAACTCTGCCAGAAATAAAATATGAAATATGAATATCTATCTTAGATTATGCTAACTAGTACGCCATACAATCTAACTATCTGTCTCATGTATATCTCAGCTAGCTGCTCAGTAGACTAGCTCACTCTGAAAGGAAGAAAGTGAGTAACCTTTACGAGTCGATCTACTATAACTGTCATGACCCGTACCCGATGTAGGGATACAAATCGGGAATAATGCCTAGCCTATGACATAGAATCGGCGGTAGAATATTGTCTGGATAATCTATTTAGCAATACAATAAACCATCAACAATAACAATATACTCAATCATAGATCTAAGATGGAAATGAGCACGAATATGATAAAGAATAGAATAGTTATGACAACTCATGAGTCTAAAATAATACATCAATGAGTCTGAAACAATACTACAAAAATAAGCTGGAGATAAATCCAGTACAAGAATACTAAGAAGCTAATAAACTTGGATCATCTGCCTCAGTTGGGATAAGTCCCTCCTGAGCCAGGGTCTCTGACTCTAAACCCACAACATCCTGAGGTCCATAATGTGTAGGGTACCATTCCTCGGTGTCATCTGAGAAAAATATATTCAGTCAGGAAAGAATCATCGTACATCTCTAACAGCAGTTCTAATTAATAATAAAAACTATGTAACAGTAAATAGATGTGAATATACAAGATGCATAATATATATACGAGATATACAATAAGGAAATACTAGAATAATACAATAATGAGCAATATGACAATGAACAAGAATACTAATGACTAAGTATGTGAGTACTAACTTTAACATATGATCGGCTTGGGAACATGATACAAGATTTATGGCCTGGTTAATCGTACGTTCGGTGTATGATTAATACTATTCAAGAGCAACACTTGATACAAGGAGGGTATGATCACATATCTACATAAAATACTCTTCACTCTCGACTGGTATAAAAGATCCAACCATGGTACGCTATAGCACGGAATTCCCCAAGAAGATACCGACTCTTCCTGAGAATCAATATTTGTACATGTACAAGATAATTAATAAAATAAGACTTGCACAAGATATACCATATACCAAGAAATAACATCTCATGACGAGATTCGGATATACCAATCCGTGTAACCATAGTGTCAAGAGAACATGGATATCTACACTAAATATAATGAACATAGAGGATATCATAAATGAGATACTATTAGAGAATGTACTCGTCTGAAGTCCAGAGAATAGTCTAACAGATGTCTGATACGGTGCCTCAAAGACCTAGATATGGAATACAACATCAATACAAGGTTCCGAAAAAAAAAGTTAAACTAGTCAACTTCTAGGTCAATAAGTCAATTCTAAGTCAAAAGTCAAACTCGGTCAACTCTAAGTCAACTATGGTCAACTATAATCAAACTATGGTCAACTATAGTCAAACTATGGTCAACTATTGTCAAACTATGGTCAACTACTTATTTCTTGGTTGCATAAGTCTAACAAAAAAATATTGGGTTCAAATGCTAAAGTCTATGTCACAAAACTATATCTTAGGATACTAGGGTACCGTATCTCCGGATACGTAAATCAATAGGTAAATCACCACATACACATGTCAAACAAGTATAATTACAAACATTAAATAGATGTCTTAGTTTGGAACCAATTTGGTATTACAATACTAAACCATAAATTTGATACCCACACCTAATACTTACCTTATATTAACTACCCGAAAATATATCCAAAATTGGGTATCCTAAAATAACTTGATACTTACCTTGGTATCTCAAGGTAATATCCAATACTTTGCTTATATTAACTACCCAAAAATATATGCTAACAAACATAAATATTATACGTATAGTATACTAAAACACAATTAGAAATTTAGGAACATAAATAAATATATATATATATATATATATATATATATATATATATATATATCTAATATATAAAATCTTAATAATATGCAGAAGTGTCGCTATAAGGCTGTTGCCACCGGCGCCAAAGCTGCAGTGCTGGCAAAAACTGATGCTACTGCGACGGTTATCTTGCTGCCGTCGCTGAAGGTGCTGGTACTGCTACGATTACTGCTGCTTTCTGTGACACTTTCAGCAGCTGTCGGTATACTACTGTCGCTGCTGCTGCTGCTGTATTACCGACGCTACTGCTGCTGCTGTATTACCGACGCTACTGCTGCAATATGCTATTACTGCTGTTGTTGTTTTAGCGACGCTGCTGTCGCTATTGCTCCCTGTTCTTCCCCACTCTTTCTCTCTCTCTCTCTTTCTCTCTCTCTCTCTCTCTCTCTCTATATATATATATATATATATATATATATATATATATATATATATAAATTTCATATTTTTATTCCTTAATGTATACTCCTTTATGCTCATTTAATGTCTAAAGATACTCATTACTTTTATATTTTGATTTAGGATGCAATTGGAGTCACTAAATGCAAAATGGAGCTAATTATCAATTCTGGACAGTTTTGACACCTTGTATCAAAATAGTCATAACTTGCTCATCTGAAGTCCAATTGAGCTGATCCAAATTGATTCGGAAAGATAAGTGATAGATGTACAATTTTTTTTGTTTTGAGTTTCCCGAGATTCTAGATGCATTATGGACCAAATCAGGATTGAAGTTGAGTCAACTATGATGTGCACAAAAAGTGGAGCTGAAATAACAATTTCCCAACTTGTTCAAAGATTTTATTTTATTGTTTGGGTTATTGTAACATAACTAATTTAGAGTCTATAAAAGGGGTAGAGATCAGGAGGAAATGGGAGAACAACACACAACTCTTCTTCTTCTTCTCCAATATTCTTTTGAAGTTTTCATGAACGTGCGGAGCTAAAAGTCTTGTTGGTCGAAGGAAACAGACGCCTTGGAAACAATAAAATTGCGAGATCTAAATTATTTCATATGTTTGATTTATGCTTTGAGTATTGAATGTTTTTCTATGCCTACTTTCATGATTGTTTTGTTTAATTACTAGGAGGCCTACTTGTCTATTATCTATTTTGAACTACTGCTAAATTAGACATCAAATCCGTAATTGTTTGATTTTTCTAATTTATGAAGCAACCAAGATTTAATAAATTGCTTTGTTTTATTAGATCTTAGGAGAAAAACTTTTGACAAAATTAAATACAACCGCTTGTGCTTGTATTGTTTTGCTTCATCGATCTCTTTGTTCTTTAAGAAATTACTAGATTAAATCTTCAGCGCTTGTCTTAGATTATTTAGTAATTAAAGCTAATTAGATCGCTTGTTTCTAATTATCTAAGCCTAAGAGAGATATGAAATACTTCCAACGGTGAATATTCAAAGTATGATAATTTATATTTGCATCAATGATCAATTTTAAGATTCTAATGGTGGATGTTGACTGAGACCAACATTTTTTTCTTTGATTGTTTTAATACTTTAATTGTTTTTTTCTTTTTAATTTGCTTTGATCCAAAACTCTCCCCTCCCATATTATTTCACATAGCATAAAGATCAAACTAATTACTCTTCGTGGGAAGGATCCTTACTCTCACTACTACATATTATTTCAAGAGTAAAGGTTTTATTTTTGGGTGCCTACGACAGCACACCAAATTTTGGCGCCGTTGTCGGAGAGTAATTTTAGTTGATTTTTGTGCTTTTTGTGATCTTTATTTCTTTATTGTGATCAAATAATTTTTTGTCTATTAAAAAAAAATCGGTAACAGAAAATGGCGGCCAATTCTCAACTATTTGGCACTTGGCTAAATCTTCCATCTAGTGATGCTGATGAGGTAAATATTTCTTTCCTAGAACAACAAATTTCTATTTTAACTTCGCTTGTTCGTCAGATGGTTGTAGGTAACATGAAAACAACAAAGGCTTGTGAAATTTGTCTAGTAGCAGGGCATCCAACAGATATGTGTCCAACTCTTCAAGAGGAGCCCAATGAACAAGTGAATGCGGCATATGGTTTTTTTGGACTACCACAAATGAAGTATGATCCCTATTCAGACACGTACAACCTAGGATGGAGAGATTATTCCAATTTCACCTATGAGAGTCCACAATTAAATCAGCCCGCAACTCAAAATTGCCCAAGTTACCAACAATATAAGCAACAATACCTACAATCGAGCCAAACTTCTAATTCTGGTATGTCTTTAGAAGATATTGTTAAGTCTATTGCCATTAATAACTTACAATTTCAACAAGAGACGAGGGCTAGTATCGAAAGTTTGAACAATCAAACGAGCCAAATGACAACTGCAATTAATAATCTAGAGGCACAAAGCTTAGAGAAATTACCATCTCAAACGATAGGAAATCCAAAAGAAACTCCATGTTCTATCATTTTGAGAAGTGGTAAAGAGGTTGATATTCCAAAAAAGAAGCATGTGCATCGTCAAAAGAAGACGAAAAGAAAAATATCGTTGCAGACACGAACATTCCTAATGACGATGTAGTACCTAATACAAAAGAATTTTTTAAACTTGATAGAAAAGATGGAGTAAAAGTTGCCATCAGTGAGAATTTTGAGAAAGAACATGAGTTAGCTTTGAGTACTAACTTACATAAAACTGTTGCAGTGTTGAACGATCTTCCAAAAAGACAACAGTCAGGTAACATTCCATATATTTTGTTACCAATTTATAACAAAAGACCTTTACCTTCTGTTTTACAGGGCTGCATTCTAGACTTGAAATCCCTGCCTAGTTATATCAAGTGTGCATAGAGTCGAGCCAACGACAATATTAAACAAAGGCGCTGCTTGGGAGGCAACCCAAGAGAAGTTTTTTTTTATTCTCGCATTTTATTTTTTGGTTATTTTGTCTTTTCTTTGCATTTAACCATACATTGGGGACAATGTTTGTTTTAAGTGTGGGGGAGGATATTTAATTTTCTTTAAGCAGTTTGACTTTGTGTTTTCCTAAAAAAAATTTAACTAAAATAATTTTGTTTTTGTGGTTTTTAATAATTTTTGGTTGTGTATGTCATGAGTAAGATTCAACTAAATTTAAAAAATTCATAACATGATTGAATAAGTAATTTTTTTTCAACTTAGAATTAATTAGTCAAGTTATTTTTATTGAAAATGGTAGTATTTAAATTGGTAGACAAAAGCCAGTGAGGATTTGAGCCTTTAGACTGACACATCAGTCTCATTATTCTTTCATGAGAGATATTCTTCCACTAATTTGTTTCTCTAGAACTTGCTTTGATTCTCTTCGAGGTCACATTGACACATGCATGCATGAACATGATTAAGGTCATCTTTGTTATGCGTTACATAAGCTAAATAGCCCACCTTGTAATTAATTTTTTTTTTGTTGAACCCCTTTGAGCTTTATTGCCTTTTTTTTGGTATACCCACATTACTAGCTTTCAACCAATAATATTTATACCTTTACCCAAGTCGCAAAGCTAGTGGAGCATTGTTGATCATTATGATATGTATGGGTGTACGAAAAAAATAAGAGTGAGGGTGTTTCAATTTGTGGTTTGGTTACAACCCACAAAATGGAACATATTTTCATCCTCAAATTTCCTAAGTTCCATTATTGTTATAAAAAAATAAAAATAAAAAAAAAGAAAAAAGAAGAAAAAAGAATTAAAATAAGGGTGGAAGTTGTTTTACATTGTTTAAATGCTTTAAAAGCCAAATTGAAGATGTTGCAAAATGGAGTGATTGATTTTACATGTTTTATATTGAGATTGAGTTAATTCAATTTTGCTCCACTAGTTTTGATGGCTTTTGAGCTACCCTCCCAAATATATCCTACCTTAATCCTAAGCCACGTTACAACACATGAAAAGTCCTTATGATTTATGTTATGCATGTGATCTCAGTGGTGGAGAATGAGAAGATATGCAAGCTTATGGTAGATCATTTCTTCTGGAATAAATTTGAGTGAAATATATACCTTCAAACACATGAGAGTTGAGTGTTTATTTCCGTGAGGGTCTACCTATTTAGTTTACTCCATTTTCAAGTGAAAATACCTACTAAGTAATTAGAAGTTGTTTAAGAATATATGTTCATGATATTTTATGAGTTTTGAAGAGCTTAGTTATTTTTTATTTATGACATTGCAACATTGAATTCTTTTTGGAAAAATAAAACGAGCAAAGGTTAAGTGTGGAGGTATTTGATGAGAACATAAAATGTTATATTTTTATTCTTTAATGTATACTCCTTTATGATCATTTAATGTCTAAAGATATTCATTACTTTTATATTTTGATCTAGGATGCAATTGGAGTCACTAAATGCAAAATGGAGCTAATTATCAATTCTGGACAGTTTTGACATCTTGTATCAAAATAGTCATAACTTGCTCATCCGAAGTCCAAATGAGCTGATCCAAATTGATTCGGAAAGATAAGTGATAGAGGTACAATTTTGCTGTTTTGAGTTTCCCGAGATTCTTGATGCATCATGGACCAAATCAGGATTGAAGTTGAGTCAACTATGTTGTGCACAAAAAGTGGAGCTGAAATAACAATTTCCCAACTTGTTCAAAGATTTTATTTTATTGTTTGGGTTGTTGTAACTATTAGAGGATTTGTGGGAAGATATTGTGATCTGCAAACAACTAATTTAGAGTCTATAAATGGAGTAGAAATAAGGAGAAAAAGGGAGAACAACACACAACTCTTCTTCCTCTTCTCCAATATTCTTTTGAAATTTTCATGAACGTGCGGAGCTAAAAGTCTTTTTGGTCGAAGGAAACAGAAACCATGGAAACAATAAAATTGTGAGATCTAAATTATTTCATATGTTTGATTTATGCTTTGAGTATTGAATGTTTTTCTATGCCTACATTCATTATTGTTTTGTTTAATTACTAGGAGGCCTACTAGTCTATTATCTATTTCGATCTACTGCTAAATTAGACATCAAATCCGTAATTGTTTGATTTTTCTAATTTATGAAGCAACCAAGATTTAATAAACTGCTTTGTTTTATTAGATTTTAGAAGAAAAACTTTTGACAAAATTAAATGCAACCGCTTGTGCTTGTGTTGTTTTGCTTCATCGATCTCTTTGTTCTTTAAGAAATTACTAGATTAAATCTTCAGCGCTTGTCTTGGATTATTTAGTAATTAAAGCTAATTAGATCGCTTATATCTAATTATATAAGCCTAAGAGAGATATGAAATACTTCCAACGGTGAATATTCAAAGTATGATAATTTATATTTGCATCAATGATCAATTTTAAGGTTCCAATGGTGGATGTTGACTGAGACCATCATTTTTTTCTTTGATTGTTTTAATACTTTAATTGTTTTTTTCTTTTTAATTTGCTTTGATCCAAAACTCTCCCCCCCTCCATCTTATTTCACATAGCATAAAGATCAAACTAATTACTCTTCGTGGGAACGATCCTTACTCTTACTACTACATATTATTTCAAGAGTAAAGGTTTTATTTTTGGGTGCCTACGACAGCACACCAATACACATATATAGTAATATATATATAACTACACATATATGTATACGTATATATAATCATACAATAATATATATATATATATTATATAAGTATAATATAACAACATATAAATATCTATTTAACATGTACATATCTATACATACTACAATATATAAATATACTTACATGTAGAAGAATAACTACATAACAAATATACACATATAGTATATATATAGATTCATAATAAGGTCCATAATGTGTAGGGTACCAGTCCTCAGTGTCATTTGGAAAAAATATATCCAGTCAGGAAAGGAGCAGAGTACATCTCTAACAATAGTTCTAATCAATGATAAAAACTATGTAACAGTAAATAGATATGAATATACAAGATGCACAAAACATACAAGAGATATACAATAAGGAAATACTGGAATAATACAATAATGAGCAATATGACAATGAATAAGAATACTAATGACTAAGTGTGTGAGTACTAGCTTTAACATGTGATCGGCTTGGGAACATGATACAAGATTTATGGCCTAGCTAATTATACGTGTAGTGTATGATTAATACTATTCAAAAGCAAGACTTGATACAAGGAGGGTATGATCACATATCTACACTAAAATACTCTGCACTGTTATAATAGATCCAACCATGGTACGCTATGGCATGGAATTCCCCAAGAAGATAGTAACTCTTTCCGAGAATCAGTGTCTGTACATGTACAAGATAATCAATGAAATAAGGTTTATACAAGATACACCATATACTAAGGAATAACATCTCGTGACGAGATCCGGATATACCAATCCGTATAACCATAATGTCAAGAGAACATGGATATCTACACTAGATACAATTAACATAGAGGATATCATAAATGAGAAACTATCAGAGAATGTACTCGCCTGAAGTCTAAAGAATAGTCTCACAGATGTCTGATACGTACCTAGAAGACCTAGATATGGAATGCAACATCAATAGAAGATTCCAGAAAGAAAATAAGTTAAACTACTCAACTTCTCGGTCAACAAGTCAATTCTAAGTCAAAAGTCAAACTCGGTCAACTCTAAGTCAACTATGCAAACTATAGTCAAACTATGATCAACTAAGGTCAACTATAGTCAAACTATGGTCAACTACCTATTTCTAGGTTGCATAAGTCTAACACAAAAATATTGGATTTAAATACTAAAGTCTATGTCACAAAACTATATCTTAGGATACTAGGGTACCGTATCTCCGGATACGTAAATCAATAGGTAAATTATCACATACACATATCAAACAAGTATAAAATACTAATTACAAACATTAAATAGATACCTTGGTTTTGAACCAATTTGGTATCGCATAAGTTTCGTCGTATTCCGACGAACGTACACAAAATAATGCGATATTTTGCAAAAGTCACGACACGGAGGCTTTTTACCGATACGGGTTGATTTCGACGCACACACACGTCCAAATCAGTTTCCGCAAAAGTCCACACGTCAGGACATACCATATGCGCCTTTTGGTGCAATTGGTACACGACAAGGCGGTCCCGTTTGGCGGGGCACGATCCGTATCGTAAATTCTAATATTTTAAAAACCAGTTTTTTATGATTTTTAATCCAATTTATCTCTGAATCTAACACAAAATAAAATAATCTAATTAACAAGAAATAATCTTGGTAATATAGACTTTATATAGCAAAAAGTAGTTTTAAATTTGGGAGTATATGGTGGAAGATAACAGCCTCTAAACATAGGTGGTTGAATAGTTCACAACAGTTTAAATTATATGATTTTTCTTCAACTTGGCCTCGATTTCTACCTAGTGTTAAATATTGTTCGATGGAAACTAATTAACAAAGTTGATAGGGGGATAGGTTGTGATCATACCGGCGAAGTCGAATTCAAAAATGATCAAGAGATGGGGCAGAAAACTGCGCTTGAAGTAGGGCACGTCGCTGCTCGAATCTGCCGCGGACTGCTTGCGATCGCACGGGTTTGTGGCCGTTCCCTGGTGCGGCGCTGGGTTTAAGGTGGCTTCTCCAGCGGTCGACGTTGGGATTATATGCTGTGGGCGGGCGATTAGGTTAGGTTAGGGTTTAGGGATATATATACAGGTATAGAGATGGAGGGGGCACGATGTGAAGGTCCGCGGGTTCGCTTGTTATTTGGCGGGTTGGGGGTTTAGCATATGAATTAGGATTAAGGCTTATGGGTTTGTTTAGGCTTAGGGTTTTGGTTTAAGGATTTTCTTTTCTTTTCCTGCTCTTTAATTAATACTATATATATTTATATATATGTATGTAAGGTAAAAATACAGAAAAATAAACACTTGTTCATAAAATAAATTCTAAACCCTACCACTCTTCTACAAGGATTCTTAAGGTAGAATAAATAAAAATAATAATAGTTTTGTTCAATAATTTTAAATGAGTAATGATCTAGGTAATTAATCTAATTAAATTTTATTTTCTAATTAACTAAAAGAATAATATAATTAAATTAAATAATTAACTAAATAAATATAATATTTAAAATTTAGGGGTTTTACAATATCGTATTCTTATACCTTAATAACTTCTTCTTGTTTCGATCTATCTTCAGGATGTCGTCGAAGACCAGATCACTGCGATCGGGAGCAGCTGTCGTGTCGGAGAGGTCAGTGACTTCTCGTCCTCCTAAACAGGGAGTGGCAGGGACTGTTCCTTCACCTTCTGTTCGCATAGGAGTTTCAACAGATTTCAGGGATTCTCCTTCCCGACCTTTCCAGAGGGATGCCCCAACTATTTTGGAGGACCTTCCTCCCCCACCGCAGATTTCTTTTCCTGGAGATGTGCCTGCTGATGGGGCACATGGGGCACATTATTTTTACTTTGTTCCAGGTCAAGGTAGATGCCTAGAGGATAATAGCGGAGGTCCAGAGTATTCAAGCTGAGGCTCAGAGGGTGTAGGCAGAGGCACATCAAGCACAAATTAAGTTGATGAGAGAGAGCATGGAGAATGCTTATCAGGTGGCCCTACAGAAAGTTGAGAGAGTTGTCCAGCAACATCCTGGCCAGCAGCCGCAGCAGAGGTCAGGCACTATAGTAGACTTCAAAAGGAAAATACCTCAGGAGTTTAAGCGCATCGAGGGGATACTCTACGCTAATGACTGATTAGAGGATATAGAGAGAAACCTGCGATTGTTCCAGGTTCCAGATAGCTTGCAGATCGAGGCTGCCGATAATTAGATGTTTGATATTGCACTCATGTGATATAGTACAAAGCCAAGACTTACTACTCAAGGACTTACTTGGGAGGCTTTAAAAGAGCTTTTTAAGGAGAAGTTCTTTCCTGACGTGGCCCTGGGAGCTTTGGATAGTCAGTTTCATGACTTGGTCTAAGGGAACATGTTGGTCGGTGAGTACTCTGCATAATTTTACTGTTTGAGCCATTTTGTAACCTCTATGATTCGGGACCCAGGAGATCGAGCCCAAAATTTTAGAAAATTACTGATGAGAGAAATCAGGTCACGCACTTCTGGTCATTGTACCGCTACCTTCAAGGGCATTTTGATGGATGCCCAGATTACTGAGGATGATCTGGATCTCAGGCCCTAAAGGGGTTACGATATTTCTGGAGATCCGAGTGGTAGTGCGGGACCGACCAAGTGTCCCTATATTCAGCAACAGCCAAGGATATTTTAGTTTCATCACCAGCAGTACCAGGCATTGGTTCATGTTCAGTAGGATCAGTAGCAGCCTCCGAGGCAGACCCAGCTGGCTCCCACTTATCATTTCTACAAGAAGCCATGTCACCTTTGGAAAAGCTGCCAAAAATGGCTTGGACTTTGTTTGTACTATGGTACTGCGGGACATTAAGTGAGGGATTGTCCCATAGCCTACCTAGGTGCAGCTTCGAATCAAAGGGGTCCAGTTAGGCCACCTGTGGAACCACAGATTGCTCTGCACTCTCGGAGGGATCCACCCCAGCAGGGCGGGGCATTTGCGATGATAGTCGAGGAGACCGATACTGTAGGTGATGGGTTTGCATATTCCTTCTTTTTACTTCTTTCCTGCTTTTTCCTCTATTTGATTGATTGATTGATTCTTTAGTACCTTAGCTTGCATCAGTAATTTTTATGTTAGAATATATTTAGTAGTATACCCTAAAAAAGACTGTGATACTCATGACAACCAGAGACTATAAGCATGCATGTTTATTTTCTTTCTTTAGATTGCATATTGTATGATTGTAGATAGGACTTTCTTAGACCTTGATTATTGGAGGTTTGACCATAGTGAACATTATTACGAATAGGTTATTACTAGCCAGAGAGAGACGAGCTATCTTAAATTTCGAGAATAAAATTTTTCTAAGGAGGGTAAACTTGCAACTACCATATTTCTAAAATAAGGGTATTTTTGTTATTTTGTATTATTATAAATATTATGTATATTATATTTATTTATAATGTACATATTATATATATTGTGACTAATATTATATTTAGCTAGTTGATTAGTCTATTCTAATTAGACATGACTGTAGAAGCATGAAAAATACGCCGGATGACTACGCGGCATATCGGTGCAGAGCAGCATAGGCAGAGGCCTTAAAGAGCCATCAAGCGTGCAACAGAGCCTTTTTCGCTAGAACAGGGCGTGAAACATAAAAGCTCAAAGGACCATCCGTATAAGGCAGTACGTCCAAGCCGCTTCAGCGTAAACAGGGTGCTTCATCGCCTCCAGGGCGTAAAACTCCTCCCCTTTCATACGCAGCATTGAGGTGTACAAAAGATGCTTCGAATTTCCCGAAGTGAACCTGTCAGATCCTGTAATGAACCTGTCAGAGCCTGCAAAGAACCTGACGTCTGGACTTCTGGCAAAGGGATACGGCTCGACTACCCAAGCGACGGCTATAATGATGGCACTGTACTGCCACCCAGGCTGTCAAATACCGCCATCCCCTTCGCGTAAACTGCTTTTTCAAAGCACGAGGGGATACGCTGCCTTATTTTACACAGGCAAAACACGAGTTGTTTACGTTCTACAGTAGACAAACTGCCTGCTACACCAAAAGCTGCACTCCGTACGGGGTTCGAGGCACGCCTCTTCGCCTAATGCACAGTGCGGTGACAGTTTCTCGAGGCACGTCTCTGCGAATGATGCGCAGAAAGGGTTGCAGACCGTCAAAGAACACGTCTCCACATTTAATACACAGGATGGTGGCAAATCTCTGCATTTAATGCAAGAAATTTGATTATATCTTCAAAAGCCGTAATTCCGGCTAAGACGTCCACGTCATCACTGTGGCACGGTACGCAGCGGCTTCTACGCCCATCCAGCGATTGTGCCCCTTCGGCTTCTATGCCTGCTCGGCCCCTGTGCCCCTTCGGCTTCTATGCCTGCTCGGCCCCTGTGCCCCTTCGACTTCTACGCCTGCTCGGCCCCTGTGCCCCTTCGGCTTCTATGCCTGCTCTGCCCCTGTGCCCTTTTGGCTTCTATGCCTGCTCGGCCCCTGTGCCCCTTCGGCTTCTACGCCCATCCAGCGATTGTGCCCTCTCGGCTTCTATGCCTGTTCGGCCTCTACGACCACTCGGCTCCTATGCCTGTTCGGCCTTTATGACCACTCGGTTTCTATGCCTGTTCGGCCTCTACGACCACTAGGCTTCTACGCCTATTCTGCTTCTACGCCTGTTCGGCTTCTATGTCGGTTTGATAACTATTTGGCTTCTATGCCATGATGACAGACATTTGGCTTCTATGCCAACCTCTTCTACACAATGGATACCAACCTACCTGGCTTTTACGCCGTGATCTTCGTAGCAATTGTACGCGTTGTGTCCCTTAGTTGGACCCGCGTCACACGCTCATTCAAAAGATCATCTATACGCAGGCATTGGTTACTTTAACCGTTGTGTAAAAGGGTGTTGTACTTTCCACTCTTCGGTTGTTACACCGACGGAGTGGTCACTGTCACTAAAACTCTATAAATAGAGACCTCTATCAATGAGAAACAAGGTCGGAAAATTGGTCAAGAAAACCAATATCAGATCCGAGGTCGAAAAACTCCAAACTTGAAGATCGAATCCGGTCGACAAAAAATTGGAAGATCGAACCCGAGAGAGAGAGAGAGAGAGAGAGAGAGAGAGAGAGAGAGAGAGCACCCGGAGCTCAGGCAAAGAGTAGGGATCGACGACTTTGGCATCGTGCATCCACCCTCTCCTGCAACCTTCGAAGCTGCTTCCTGTCTTCTATGGCACTTCTTCAACATCGTGTGGTCCAAGGGCCAAAGTGATCGACTGCAGATCAGACACCTATAGCAATATTTACCTAGATTAAATAAATTGTACTCCCATATCCTCGTATAGGATCAAATTGTACAAGTTTGTTTGTAAACCAAAGAAGGCGGGTTCCGTGTAAACCCCATATTGAATACATCTTCATTCTTTCGTTTAATACCACAAACAAGATGACGACTCTACTGGGGATATCTTTCTCTTCTGACTAGGAAGCAATTGCTCAACACGATACGCTATCCGTGGGATCCGTGAAGAAGATGCTGGTCGTCCAATTCGACCAGTCTGCCTACGAAGACATGCTTCGAACCGGGGGTAGCTCTCACTCTCTCTCCGTCCAAGACAACAGGAAGCTGCGCAAAGTGTGGATGCCCAAGACATCCTCTACCGTTCCTGTGGACTCTCCGATCTCTCCGACCAATGAGGTGGTAGCACCGCTTCCTCCGTGCCCAGCACGTAAAACTCAGTCTCCCGCTATGCGCGGTACAGACGAAACTTCGGGCAAAGCCTCAGTGCTGACCCAGAAGTATCCACTGTGCTCTACGCGTAGGAACCAATCTCCCGCTACGCGTGGTACAGACAAAACTTCGGGCAAAGCCTCAGCGCTAACCCAGAAGTATCCACTGCGTTCTATGCACAGAAACCAGTCTCCCGCTACGCGTGGTACAGAACAAACTTCTGGTGATGCCTCAGCGCCAGGACAGAAGTACAAATCACGCTCCAGGCGCAAGACAATATCTGACCACTACGAGGAACCAAATGAGCGCCGTGATTTCCGCGAAGGGAAGCAGGCAGTGGAATACTCGACTCCTCGGCCGTTATGCCGGCGAAGGAGCAATCTGCCTACCCTCTGGATTACGCGGGAAGCCGACGGCCAACTGAGGACCTCTTCAGCCTTACACCACTCTGAGCGAATCTCCAATTTACGCCAGGCAAAGTCCTACGATGTAAAGCAAGCTCAGGTTGCTACTCCTCCTGACCTGCGCAAATACCTAATCCAGAAGCGTAAGGAGAGGGGACCTTCCAATATGTCTATGACGCCCCCTAGCGAGCAATATTGTAATAGTCATAAAATTGTGATTGACTGCTGCTGTTCTAAAGCAAAACGGTCAATTTTCGACCGATTGAGCTACTCTCAGTCTTTCCCGGAAGAAGAGCCCGCGTATGCGTCCATGAACATGGCTTCACACATACCTAGAGGAGGGTCGAGCTCAAGACGTCATCCCTCAGGGCCTCCGAGCCGAAGAAGATTCGAAGACCTCCTCAGGAACACTGAAGCTGGGGTGTTCCAAAACACCCGTGCAAGGTCACAGCAACCGGCTTCGTACTCATCTGATTCCGACGCTGGGGGTCGCCAATCTCCCAAATCAGATGCTGAGAGTATAGAATCGACTTCTGCAACGACCTATACTTATCCTTCGAGGACACTCAGGGAGATGGGAGTTTACGCCATTGAAGACGAACGCGAGGAAGCTTCGCCGTCAGGAAACGCGGAACAACGCATCACTATGCTGGAAACGTCTCTGAAACAAATGCAATCCATAATGGAGAACATGCACCAAATGATGCTAACTCAGCACGCAACTACCATGGCTCAAGCGTCGGTCCCGCCAACTCAGATACGTGTGGGGGTGGACTTGCCACCATCCAACCCAAGCCAAGAGCCTGCTCTAGATCAAGAGTCAGCAGTTCCTCTGCTTCCTCACTCGGTGAATATATTACCTCCCGTTGGAGTCACGATACATCCAACTCTGCACTACACCGTAGCTCCACTTCCAACTGAAAATCCGATGCAGGCAGTGCGGGAGATAAAAGCCCAGTTTGACGCCTTGAAGCACAAAGATCAGCTCAAGAAACTGGGAATCAACCAGCCTTACCCAGCTATCTGGGAAGAAGTCCCTTTTCCTCCGAAGTACAAGCCTTAGACTATGGCTCTGTTCGAAGGAAAAACATCGCCAAGTCAATACATGAACTATTTCAGTATGATGACGGTGTTGCTACAAGGGAACAACGGCCTCCTCACTCGGGTGTTCAAAGGCTGCCTCTCAGGAGTAGTCTATCAGTGGTACCGTAGCTTGGCGGACAACTGCATTACTTCCTTTGAAGACTTCAAAGCTTTATTCTTCACGCAATTCTATGAGGGTGGAATGGACATGTCTATGTCCTCTCTCATCGAAGTCAAACAAAGGGAAAAGGAGGACGTTCGTACCTTCGTCGAACGTTTTTGTCAGACCACCTTACAAATGCCTCCAGGAGTTCCAGACTCGTCGTTAGTAGACATTTGCAGGAAGAACCTCCTTTCCGTAGTCTCGGTATTTACAGGACCATATCAGTTCCATGAGTGGCCTTCGTTCATCGTCTCGGCAGTGGCCGCCGAAGACAACAGTCACAAGGCGCGCGACAATGGCATCATGATCTCCGCCTTCGACAGAGGCAAAAGGTTATCTCCCAGCAGCGACCATCCTCGCAGCTCCAAGGGAAAAGAAGCTATGACGGTCAATACGTCCATACAAAAGACGGCGGCGACCACGCAGACGAAGTCCGGGACTTCCTGGCCCGTCGAAGTCTACTCTTTCGACGACGACGATATCCCTAGTATATTCGAGTGTCTCGTCAAAAGCGGCAAGATCACCCTTCCGGAGCTAAGGCGGCCCCAAGAAGTCGGCAGTACTGACGACCCCAAATATTGCATCTTCCACAGATACGTACACCACCCAACAAAGGCGTGTTACATACTGAAGAGGAGGATCCAGAGGTTGATCGATGCTAAGGCCATCACTCTGCACAACACCGAGAAGACGGTCACGGCCAACATGATCTCTCTACGGTTCGGCAATCTGCCTTCCCAAGAGGTCATGAACGGTGTCACGCCCATTTCCCAAGCTACGATGGACATCGTCAATCTCCCTCCATCTAGAGATCAAAATCAAGACCTGGTACCCCTGACCACCCGGTAGGGCGAGATTATGTGGGTTCATCCGGATTTGGTGTCAGAGCTCGAGGAAGAGACTAAAGCTACTAAAGCTACGTCTAGAAAAAGATCCAAGCGCAAACCATGCCACATGGTCGCAACTTCTTCGCCATCAGACAAGGACGAGGTACTCGTTGTAACCCGTTCAGGGAAAGCCTACCTCAACGACTGCGGAGCAAGTCAGGAGGATGCACCGGCGGACGCTTCAACTGCCAAACCTTCAGGACCAGGCCCCGTCGTACCAGAGGCCAGCCCTTCAAAACCGACGCCGGCAGACAAAGGGAAGCAAAGAGAAGTGCGATTTGATAAACCTGTGAAAAATATCCCAAACAAAGGTTTTGAGAAGCCATACAACTTTGATATCCTGGCCCAACTGGCTAATACATCGGCCAGGCTCTCCATCTTTGAGCTACTCAGGCCCTCCCAAGATACTCGTCTAGCCCTGAGTGAAGCACTGATGCAGGCGGAGGCATGCTTGACCCAGCTCAAGTCCCCCGACGAAGAACCAGTGGCATGTCCTCAATGCCACAGTGTGATGGAGGTGGTCCCAAATATCACTTTCACCCAAGATGACATGCTGTTAAAACATAACAAGCATGACAGGCCCCTCTATTACACCGGGTACGTCGGTTCCATGAAGGTTGATCGGATTCACATAGATCCGGGATCATCGATTAGCATCATCCCTCACAGTCTGCTTAGACCATTGAGGATTCCTACCAGCGAACTGGCTTACACCTCCACTACGATCATGGGTTTCAACGCCGGAAGAAGTAAGCCATTGGGAAAGATTCGCCTAAGGATCCAGATTGGCAACCTCAGATCGGTGGCCATATGTTACGTGATCGATTCAGAGGTGTCCTACAATATTTTGCTGGGGAGACCGTGGATCCACGATCACAACATCGTTCCTTCAACTCTACATCAATGCCTTAAATATGTAGACCCCCAAGGAATAGTACAAACGGAGGTTGCCGACCTAAACCCGTTTAAAGGTGTAGAGTCCTACTATTCCGACGCCGTGTTGTACTCTCAAGACCACACGAAAGAAGTATCGGGCGAGACGGAGAAGGAATCCCTCCGGGAGCCAGGAAAACCCTCTGCCGCACTGCCGCTGTCGATCAGAGTGAAAGGACGAACCACTCGTCCAAAAGTCATAGAGCCTATGGCTATTCACCTGAACAAATCCAGCTCAGGAAGAGGAAGTAATTCTCCAGCGGTCACTCTGAATCAGAAGCCTCCACCTTTGGTCATCAACCTTCGGTACAAAGGGCAGCCGACCGATGTAAACGCAACCAGGAACGGGGTTCCAAATGATAATAAATATCCTCTTTTTCGGTACATTAATGCCCAGATTCCAAATCAGGAATCCACTCACCGTGACGAGGTAGAACCCATAGCACAAAAATTCTTGAAAGCTATAAACTCCTATCGTCCGTATGTCTGGGAAGTAGCGTCATCATCCAACGTCATCACAACGTATGGACCCCATGAGGATTCTATCTTCGTTGTCCCGCCTACCTGCAGCAGTCAGCGTCCAATATTCTTCGGTCGCATGCGTAATCAACCGGCTAACCAAGAAGATCCCTTCGATGACGATACTGGGAAAATGCAGATTCACTGATACAGCCCGCAAGCATTAAGGATCATGCAAAACATGGGCTACGACTTGAAGCGGAAGCCAGGCCTCAACTACGGAAGAGGCAGACGAACGCCGCCGCGCGGCGACCCCCGCTATCAGCAAACCCGTTTTGGGTTAGGATATGCCACCTCCCTTACGACTTCTAAGTCAGATGAGGACATCTTTTCCTCCTCCCAGAATGGCTCGTCGCTCCCCGACTCACCTGATGCTCTCGAACAAACACTATCAGTAAATATGGTGGTGACAGATCCCTCAGGAGCAGATGAACATGATTTTGAGCCTTTGGAGAATGACTCTTGGGCTCAACAAATGGATATGCAGTGGGAATTCCGCTTCGAGCAAAGAGAACCTCCCACCAAAGACGAAGTCATCCAAATCGATGTTGGGGGTGAACTTTTGCCAAAGCCGATATTTATCAGTGACAATCTTCCCCCAGCTGAAAGGGAAGAGATCATACAGCTGATAAAGGAATACGTCGACGTCTTTGCATGGAATTATAGGGACATGCCAGGCCTTGACCCGAAGGTGGCTACTCATAAGCTCAATATATTGACCGACTCGAAGCCTATGAAGCAGCACCAACGTCGGTTCCGCCCGGACATGATGGACGCCATTGAAGCTGAAGTCAAGAAGCTGATAGCCTATGGTTTCATCCGGGAAGAACAACATCCCGACTGGATCACCAATGTTGTCCCAGTCATGAAGAAAAATAGGAAGGTACGTATCTGCATCGACTACCGATATCTGAATACGGCCTGCCCCAAGGATGAGTTCCCTCTTCCTATCACGGACATCATGATCGACAACACCTGCGGCTTTGAACGCATGTCTTTCATGGACAGATTCTCAGGATACAATCAGATCAAGATGCATCCAGACGACGAGAAGCACACTGCCTTCCGGACACCATTGGGGGTATATTGCTATACGGTCATGCCCTTCGGATTGAAGAACGTCGGGGCTACATACCAACGGGCTATGAGTAACATATTCCATGAGCATTTACGCAAAATAGTAGAATGTTACGTGGACGATATAGCCGTCAAGAGCCGCCTCAAGGATGATCACATTCAAGACCTGAGGACGGTATTCGAGTTAATGCGCCAACATCAACTCAAGATGAACCTTACGAAGTCCTTTCTGGGTGTATCTAGTGGCAAATTTCTGGGGTTTGTCATTACCGCTAAAGGCATCCAGGTGGACCCTGACAAAGTCCAGGCAATCGTGGAAATGCGACCGCCCCGTAATCTGAGGGAACTCCGGAGATTTCAAGGCCATCTGGCTTATATCCGGAGGTTCATATCTAACCTCTCGGGAAGATGTCAGCCCTTTTCGCATCTCATGAAGAAAGGTGTATCCTTCGTATGGGACGAAACCTATCAGCAAGCATTCGGGGATATCAAACGCTACCTCACCAGTCCGCCAGTTCTGGTGCCTTCCATCATGGAAAAACTATTCTTGCTGTACGTCCGAGCAATGGATCATTCGCTAGGAGCTCTTCTCGCACAGAAGAACGATGTAGGGCATGAAAAGGCTATCTACTACCTCAGCAGGATGATGGTCGGAGCCGAACACCGGTACAACCCAGTGGAGAAAGAATGCTTGGCTCTGATGTTCGCTATCCAAAAGATACGGCACTATGTCACCGGCCAGACTATCCACATCATCTCCAGGATCTACCCTCTTCGAGTACTGATGAGCAAGCCGAGCGTTCTTAATTCCTGACTCGCAACTTGGGCGATGCTGTTAACACCATATGACATGGTATACGTACCGCAGAAGTCCATCAAAGGCCAAGCGCTGGCCGACTTCCTAGCTGCTCATCCGATCCCGGAGGCCTCCAAATTATACGAAGACATTCCCGACGAAGTTGAAGAATGTAATTCCGCAATGGAAGATGACGCATGGCAACTGTTCTTCGACGGCGCCTCCAGGACTGGTCCCCAGGAAAACGTGGTTTCAGGGGTAGGAATCATCCTAGTCACTCCTGATAAACTCGTCATCTACCGGGCATATTCTCTTAACGAACCATGCTCCAACAATGTGGCGGAATACAACGCCCTGTTAATTGGACTCCAAGTCGCTAAAGAGCTGGGGGTCGAGTCCCTGGAAGCTTTCAGTGATTCTCTGCTTATCGTCAATCAAGTCCGAGGAATATATGAAGTCCGGAATCCAGACCTCATCCTCTATCACCAAGCAACGGTCAAGATAGCCATGACATTCAAAAGGTTCTTCCTAGAGCATGTACCTCGATCCCAGAATCTGGAAGCTGATGCCCTAGCCAGTCTAGCTGCGGATTTAGCCACTCCTATAAGAAGGCAGGATTCGATAATCCTTCTTAACAGAGATTTGTTCTGCGTGAAGAACAACTTTCACATAGAATGCAGCTACCCTGTGAACACGGATCCCCCGGGAAGAGACTGGAGAAGTCCCTTCATAGATTTTGTCGCATACAGAATCTTGCCAGAGGACCCCAAAGAAGCAGTATCCGTCAAAAGATGATCATTACGCTTCTACTTCGATGCATCTTCATAATGCCTATATCGTCGGACTTACGACGGACTACTATTAAGATGTCTCTCAGGCGATGAAGCACAGCAGATTATCCGGGAAGCTCACAATGGCGTATGCGGAGCGCATCAGCCCGGTCCTAAGCTACAGGATCGTGTCAGAAGAATCGGCTATTACTGGCCCACTATGATCACAGACGCGATCAGCTATGCAAGACAATGCGGAGCCTATCAGGTTCATACAGACTTCTACATCAACCGTCTGAATATCTACATCCTACGGTCGCATCCTGGCCCTTCGAAGCATGGGGTATGGATATCATAGGTCCTATTCACCCGTCTTCTTCCAGAGGCCACCGGTTCATACTGGCCATCACGGATTACTTCTCCAAATGGGCAGAGGCGATCCCTCTGGCTGAGGTAAAGGCGTCTTACATAATCGGCTTCATCAAGCATCACGTCATTTATCGCTTTGGGATTCCCCGAAGGATAATCCATGACAATAGGCCTCAGTTCATCAGCCAAGCCTTTCATCGATTTTGCGATAAAAATCGAATACGTAATATTGCCTCTACGGCATATTATCCAGCTGCTAATGGTTTGGCGGAAGCTTTCAACAAAACCATTATCAAACTCCTGAAGAAATTTGTCTCTTCGAACAAAAGAAACTAGAACGAGAAGCTGGCGAATGTCTCTGGGCATACCGTACAACGGTACGGACACCGACAGGTTGTACCCCCTTTTCACTGGTCTACGGGAGTGAAGCAGTTCTTCCCATCGAAGTCTAGATCCCGTCGCTCAGGATAGCCGTAACTAATGAGCTGACCCAAGAAAGAATGACCTGTTAAGGCTTCAGGAGCTCGAAGGGTTAGACGAGAAATGCCTCCAAGCTCAACAGCGCATCACGCTCTACCAAGCACGCATTTCTAGAGCTTTCAATCATAAAGTAAAGGAAAGAGTGTTCAAGATCGGGGAGCTAGCCTTAGCCGTAAGAAGGCCAATGATTCTCACTCACAGGAGTAAAGGAAAATTTCAGTCCAAGTGGGAAGGCCCTTATGTGATCGAGACAACATTCTCGAATGGCGCTTACAGGTTAGCCCAGCCTAATGGAGACCTATTAATGGCTCCTATCAACGGTAAATTCCTGAAGAGGTACTATGCTTAACCTCCTCTACCCCAGGGTGGAATACGGCGGGAATCCCAATTCTGACAAAACTACTTCCACAACGAAGCTAGTTAGGTCATATTCTATCATGTCCGTATGACCTCTGAATAGATATGTCCTGCTAGAAGTTTATCGAGAGTTTATCACGTCCATACTACCTCTGATATCACTCTCACTTAAACTTGTCATTTACATTCCGAAATGATGGGTCCACAAAGTCAGAAAAGATTCGCTTTATTTCCAAAAAGAGCAGAATTACATTAGGGAAGCTAAAAGCAGGAAAGGGTACATCATTGCGGGGGAACAGTTAGATCACGAATCAGCTTCGCAGTGCAGCTACCCTCTCACCCCTGGAAACCAAGGCATCAGCGGGGGCCCATTCCAGCCGTGCCTCAGGAATGTTCGTAAAGGACAGTTCGGCCCTCGCCCGAAGAGAGCTAGCACGAGCAGCTTCTGCACGCTCCAGGTCCCGTCGCGCGGTGCTCAGTCGGCCAGACGCTACGCCTAGACCTGCCAGCGATTGAGAAGCCCACTCCTCTGTTCGGGCGAGTTTCTCCTTCAACTTGCGGACCCTCGCTGCGTTCCCTTCGTGCTCGGATTGGCACTTCGTCTCGAGAGCAAGAGCCTTCTCTACGACGGCCTTTCTTTTATCCGTCTCCAGCTTACGGGCTTTGATAGAGTTATCCAAGCTCTCCAGCTGTTTGGTAAGCCGCGCAGTCATGGAGTCGTATCTGTCCTGGACATCGGCTTCAAAACTGCCCCGAGTCAGCTGTAAGTATTTATTAATGGGTTGCTCCAACCTATTAACCATCGCCTCCAGGGCGTCAGCTACCCCGGAATCGCCGAACTCTCGGACGGCCCCAATCGAAAACTGGGAAGCCTTCTTCAGGCTCTCAAAATCCAGATTCTTCGCCAACACCATTGTTATCAGCGTGTTCAAATTGGCGTAGAAGGTGCTGGTATATAGCTCGGTCAGCGCAACCAGATCTGGTTGAACGCCAGGAGTGGCCACAATATTGACGAGTTCCCCTCCAAGGACGATTGCAGACGAGGTGGCCATAGCCGCCGCCTCGGCAGGTGGTACGACCGAAGAAGGTGCGGCAACGACGGTCGAAGTCATCGCCATACTCACAAGAGGCGAGGTCACAATGACGGGTTCGTCCCCCTCTTGAGATAACGAAACCACTCCGGGCGAGCTGGCCCCCGAAGCCATTTCCTTCCCGAAGTGGAACACCTCCGTATCATCATCAAGAGCCCGAGCAGAGCCAGAAGGCGTTTTAACGCTATACTTCCCACGAGCGCCATCCCCTGAGAAGAGGACAAGAAAGTTGACATCAATATGATAGTAATCTTTCTAAAGAGTAGACATAAAGATGGCCTTTACCCGTAGCCAACGGTATATATGCCGCGTCAGCAGCCGATGTAGCTATGTCACGCCTTAATGACGCAATACGAACTGTCATACCTGGAGAAGGAGGTGGGCCAACTAACATCGCCAGGAGCTCCACCAAGCCTCCGCCAAGACGTGTACGAGGTTCGTCAGCTGGAACCTCGCTGGTCATGCTCACGGACGCAGCAGGAGTTTCCTCCGTTGCTGGTCTAGAGGAAGATTCTTCCATTTGCCTTGGCCACGCGGGCGATTTTATTCCACTACCGGAGGCAGTGGCAGCAACGGCAGCCTCAAGCAGGAATTCTCCGACACCGCCAGCCGAAACTGAGGGTCCCTCTCCGAGAGATGGGGAACCTCCAATCAAAGGGATATCCCTAACAGGAGAGGCAGCAGGTTCCTCTCTAGGAGCCTTAATGTCGGGAATCCGGAGAGGGCGATCAGCTGTCTTCTTCTTCCTCTTGCGAGGAGAAGTTTGCTTCGAGACAGAAGCCCTTCGCTTCCCTGAGATCGCCAATGCCCCCGCAGGCGGAGGCACTTCACACCTCGACACCGACACCAGAGGCTCATCCGGAATGGCGGACTCCTCGCCCTCGTCAGATAAAACCGAGGGGACTTTGATTCTTCCCCCGGGCTTGGAGGAAGGCACCCTGAAGCTTCCAAGAATGTCAAAGTCGCGATGGAGGGTGTTGATCGCCACGTAGAACTGAGCATACGAATGAAGGATGCGTAGCTCCGTGGAGAGGGTGGCGACCGGCACAATAAAGATTGCTCCCGTGCAGCCCATGATGAAGTACCGCCACCCCCTCTGGCTCCATCAATGAGTCCACCCCGGGACCTGAAGCTGGTGATGGCATTGCCCACGTGCAGCTGATCGTACCCAAACTGCCTCGCGAACCGACTGGGCAAGTAAGGCTCGAAGAAGCAATGATCCATGCTTCTGTACAGCAAATGGGAGGGTCTGATGCAGACCAACCAATTAAAGGCTTTCGGGGAAAGATTGGTCTTTTCTCCGCCTAAATCCTCGAGCCTAATCCCCAACTGATTACGATGTACAGAAGGGACGGTACAAAGGAGCTTCCAACAATGTCCAAGGCTCAGCGCCAGCAGACAGTCCACGACTGTGGTCACATTCCAGAGGGAGCCCTTGTAGTTCAGCAAGAAACTATCCCCCGCGCTGCTACCAGGACCGGGAGACATCACCCGGGGGTTGTGAAGAATTAACCATCCCATCAAGTACAGGTATGGTAATTCCACCCGAGGAAAACTCTCACATCGAGCTTCATCGACGAGCAACCCGTCAGTTATGGCTCGTAGTCCAGCCTGTATACGGCACACCATGGCAGGAAGCAAGCCTAACCTTGCCCCGAACACCAGACGGACGGCGGGCCACAGGATGTTCCGATGAATGCGGTCCGCGGACGCAGTGCCAGGCACCACCACTCGACGCAGCCATAAAGAGAGAAAGCCGGCCAGCTTGGCCTCCTCAGACAAAGGCCTGTGGCAGCGCCTCAAGTAACTATAGGCCTTAGTGCCTTCAGGGTACTTTCCTACCCCGTCATTAAGAAACTGGTCTGGAGCGTTGGCCTCCTCCATAAGGTTCTCAACGACCTCGGTACTGAACACGGCCAAACAGTTCACGGGCTCGTGCTTGTCCCCCGAAACCTTCACCGACTTGACGGCCCTGGCCCGGTGGAAGAAGAGATAGGACATCCACTTAGTGGTGTGAGCCAAGTCAGAAGGCTCATTATAAAAGGTAGTGCATGCGAGGTAGTGACACATCACCTCCTGATACACCTCCACCACCCGAGGATCCGAGTCCTCCAACTCCCGGTTGGTAGGAACATACTCTTTATACGGGGTATCCCCCATCGGCAGTCTCGAGATCGCTGCCATTTCGTGGAGGGCCAACCCCAACTCCCCCAGTGGAGTGGCGAAGGTTCCGGTGAGCGAAATATATCTCTCCATCAGCGCCAGAAAGAGGTTAGGGTTGGGAGGCAACCCAACACTCGTCACGCTCACGGTGGCATACAGTCCGATAATTTCCAGCTCTCACCGAAAATGCCTCAAAGCCCAGTCAACTAGGCAGGACCATCGGAGATTTGTTGGGGTGATCCACCCATTGCACCGAGGATTCTCCTTGAGGTATACCCCCCCTCGCACCATGAAGTCATTACAGAAAGTCGGCAATTGCACCGGCTGGATCACCGAACTGTCTTCACTCGGGATGCTGCCCGGGCACAGTCCCCTGAACAACGTCACGACGCCAGTAGGGCGGCTGACGAATGACCCCCGGTCGGCTCCTTTCAGATGAAAGATCTTTTCCGGCTTCCCGTGAAGATTAGGAGTCAGCGTCCACGACATCCTCCTACGATGTGTGGCATGGAAGAAAGCCGAGATCGGATAATCTCTCGGCATCATGGGCAGATACAAGACCACGCTCTCGACAGGGAAAACCCAGGGTTCTCTCTTGGGCTTCATCTGGGACTGCTTGTCTATCATGTCCCCAAAGAGGAAGGCCGGCTTGATATACTGCTCCCCATCTATGTACGTTAGGGGCTCCCTGTTGAGCATGCTTAGCAGCATTCGCTCACCCTGAGCCGATATCAAGATACCCCTTCCTTCGGGATACTGGGGTCCGGAGATAGGAAATGTCACGTGCGACAGATCCTCCAAGTAGTTCGAGTGCAGCATCCCAGCAGCGGATCCCATCACCTCGGTCAGGGGAGACTCATGCAAGTCGACTACAAAAACGCAAGGAAAATAAGTCATTTACGAACCTTGCAACATAAAGACCAAGAAGCGACAGTCGGTGCTTTACGCCAAGGCTGTATAAAATTTGGTCATCCTACGCCAGGAGTCATATCCCGAAAGCGTAATTAGGGGTATACGGTCCGAGCTTTACGCCAGACTACTAAAAATCTAGTTATTACGCCGGAGGTCCCATCCAAAGCGTAAAACTAAAATTTTACAGTATACACCAAGTCTTCGGCAGCCAGAGCTTTTACGCTCATAACTACGAAGACATGGAGTTTTTACGCTGACACATTAGAAATATGGGCATAAAAGATGAAAACATCTCCGTGCGTCATCTTCCTCAAAGAGGCTATCAGCACAGAAGACGACCTAGCGCGGTCACGTTCAACGTGTGCGAAGGATTTTTTGTCGTTCTTTGTCATTTCTGATGGCTATACCTCTAAGACCGGGTGCGCTACTCGTCGGCAAGATCCTTCGTTCAGAAGGAAGTTCGCATCGCCCGACCGAAGACTCTCTTTCCAGGGCAGAAGCACGAGAAGAAGAGCCTATGCTCTTTTCTTTGGTGGAGAGGGTTTGCTTCGGCGCCATTACTGGAAACCTGGAGTGCTCGGAGAAAGTACGAGGGGAAAAAACTTAAACAATCAAAGCTCTCTCTCGCAGGAGACGGATAAAAAAGTTTCTCTCTCCAGAAGCTTGGGATATATATAGAGTTCAGGTCGACTCCTCGAATCCTCAGGCGGCTCCTCGAAACCCCAACCGAATCTCACAAATTAAATATTTGGTTATGATTGGGTACTATGTCAGCCCGCTACTCTCGAAAGATGGACAGTCAGCAAATTCGAAGAGTTTTCGTGCAAAAGCAGGTCAGTGGTTCCTATGCTAAGGGGCTTTCTACGCTCGACAGCAATAGATCTACGATTTTACGCTCGCAAGCTACAAGTCTATGGTTTTTTGCCCGGATGTCTTTGTGCTCGGTAGCTTTTACGCTCGAGAGGCTACAAACCTACGACTTTTTACGCTCAGCAGGTACCAAATCGATAATCTCACGCTCGGTAGCGCTTAGTTTATGTTCGAAGGCAACAGATCCGCAACCTCTATGCCCGGAAGATTTCTTTCATTCACAGGCTACAAATCTACAGTTCTACGCTATTTCTTCATGTCCAAAAAAATAAGATTGTCTAGATACGACGAAGGAGCTTTCTACTCCCGACAGTAACAGATCTACGGTTCTATGCTCGCAAGCTATCAGTTTATGGTTTTATGTCCGGATGCCTTTGTGCTCGGTAGCTTTTACGTTCGAGAGGCTACAAACCTACGACTTACGCTCAACAGCTCCAAATCGATGATCTCACGCTCGGTGGCTTTCTACGCTCAACAGGCCTACGAACTCAAGATTTTCAGCTCATCTACGCTACGGATATCTGACTTTCCGTATATCTGAACTCACGGCGGTCGATTACAGGAGTTAACACAGAAGATACTCCTTCTTGACCTCAACATATCCCAAGTACCCGAAGCATATAAGAGTTCAAACATTGAGAAATTACTCTTCTCGGGTCAATTGGAGGTTTATCCAGACTCCAGTCTGAATATCTCGTCTATCAAAAGATGGCAACTCAGTTAGACAGCCATTTCTCGACCCTGTCCCAAGGGATTTTTTGAGAAGTCGTTCTTGAAGACGAAGTCTGAACAAAAATTCTGTTCATCAGAAGCTCAGAGCTCTACGCGGTTCCTCAGTCCTAGCAACAGGACAGTTCTAAAATATTCAAAATGCTCTACAGCGTTCTATGGACTACTCGCTATGCGTAAAGGACAGGACCTAGCACTCTTTCTACAGAGTCGGCGTATAGAATCAGACATGTCGAAGTACACATATTCAGACTTCACAGTAACGTATGGCAAGATGATCATATGAAGAAGCAAGACAATTTTATTAAAAGATTAAAGTCATGATGACATATGAGGGAAATCCAATCTACAAGGGTTTTTTTTTATTTTCATGATTACAACTGAGGGAAACTCCGTCTACAAAGGGCTTCCTCAGCATCGTCGTCGGAAGATCGCCCCCAGAATCCGTTCTACAGGGTTCTCGCATCATTGCAGGCCTTCCTCTTCTTCCATAGCAGTTCATCGACCACCACAGTCATGAACAAGAAGATCGCTGGCGGGGGGATACAGAGCTGGGCCTGCATAGATTTTGCAGATCCTATGCTCCGTGCGCCGCTTAAGCCGGGACAGAGCGAGTCTGTCTGACTCTCGTCACCGGAGGCAACGAGAGAAGACAGCACTTGCAAGCTATGTGGTCAAAGACGACCCTTCCTCTCTCCGGGGGCAACGCCATATAAAGTTGTGGATTATCCCGAGCAAGGGAGGCTAAGATATCCTTCCATGATCCATCGTTGCAGTGGACACTTGCTCGAAAATGTCGTCTTTTTCGGCTCCTTTCACGCTGGAAGAACATGATCTCCTTCTTCCTCAAATTGACCCGACGAACTCCGGCGATCACCTCTGCGTGGTGATGAAAGTGTGGGGAGAACAGGCTAACTCCCCCAGCCTTTTTATAGGCGAAAAGGGGTCACACCGGTCCCCAATAAATCCGCCATAAAGTTGGCATCGATCGTTTTAAAGCTCCATTCAGAAACTTTTTGAGTCACGAGGTACGGTTCATGCTTCATTCAAAGCGTTCCAACTTCCGAGGAATTTAAAAGCTTTGAAGGGGGTCTTGTAGAAGCATGAAAAATACGCCGGATGACTACGCGGCATATCGGTGCAGAGCAGCATAGGCAGAGGCCTTAAAGAGCCATCAAGCGTGCAACAGAGCCTTTTCTGCTAGAACAGAGCGTGAAACATAAAAGCTCAAAGGACCATCCGCGTAAGGCAGTACGTCCAAGCCGCTTCAGCGTAAACATGGTGCTTCAACGCCTCCAGGGCATAAAACTCCTCCCCTTTCATACGCAGCATTGAGATATATAAAATACGCTTCGAATTTCCCGAAGTGAACCTGTCAGATCCTGCAATGAACCTGTCAGAGCCTGCAAAGAACCTGACGTCTGGACTTCTGGCAAAGGGATACGGCTCGACTACCCAAGCGACGGCTATAATGATGGCACTGCACTGCCACCCAGGCTGTCAAATACCGCCATCCCCTTCGCGTAAACTGCTTTTTCAAAGCACGAGGGGATACGCTGCCTTGTTTTACACAGGCAAAATGCGAGTTGTTTACGTTCTGCAGTAGACAAACCGCCTGCTACGCCAAAAGCTGCACTCCGTACGGGGTTCGAGGCACGTCTCTTCACCTAATGCACAGTGCGGTGACAGTTTCACGAGGCACGTCTCTGCGACTGATGCGCAGAAAGGGTTGCAGACCATCAAAGAACACGCCTCCATATTTAATGCACAGGATAGTGGCAAATCTCGACATTTAATACAAGAGATTGGTTATATCTTCAAAAGCCGTAATTCCGGCTAAGACGTCCACGTCAGCACTGTGGCACGGTACGCAGCGGCTTCTACGCCCATCCAGCGATTGTGCCCCTTCGGCTTCTATGCCTGCTCTGCCCCTGTGCCCCTTCGGCTTCTATGCTTGCTCGGCCCCTGTGCCCCTTCGGCTTCTACGCCTGCTCGGCCCCTGTGCCCCTTCGGCTTCTATGCCTGCTCGGCCCCTGTGCCCCTTTGGCTTCTATGCCTGCTCGGCCCCTGTGCACCTTCGACTTTTACGCCCATCCAGCGATTGTGCCCCCTCGGCTTCTATGCCTGTTCGGCCTCTAGTACCACTCGGCTCCTATGCCTGTTCGGCCTCTACGACCACTCGGCTTCTATGCCTGTTCGGCCTCTACGACCACTCGGCTTCTACGCCTGTTTGGCTTCTACGCCTGTTCGGCTTCTATGCCTGTTCGTCTTCTATGCCGGTTTGATAATTATTTGGCTTCTATGCCATGGTGACAGACATTTGGCTTCTATACCAACCTCTTCTACACAATAGATACCTACCTATGTGGCTTTTATGCCGTAATCTTCGTAGTAATTGTACGCGTTGTGTCCCTTAGTTGGACCCGCATCACACGCTCATTCTAAAGATCATCTATACGCAGGCATTGGTTACTTTAACCGTTGTGTAAAAGGGTGCTGTACTTTCCACTCCTCGGTTGTTACACCGACGGAGTGGTCACTGTCACTAAAACTCTATAAATAGAGACCTCTATCAATGAGGAACAAGGTCGGAAAATTGGTCAAGAAAACCAATATCAGATCCGAGGTCGAAAAACTCCAAACTTGAAGATCGAACCCGGTCGACAAAAAATTGGAAGATCGAACTCGAGAGAGAGAGAGAGAGAGAAAGAGAGAGAGAAAGAGAGAGAGCACCCGGAGCTCAGGCAAAGAGTAGGGATCGACGACTTTGGCATCGTGCATCCACCCTCTCCTGCAACCTTCGAAGCTGCTTCCTGTCTTCTACGGCACTTCTTCAACATCGTGTGGTCCAAGGGCTAAAGTGATCGACTGCAGATCAGACACCTATAGCAATATTTACCCAGATTAAATAAATTGTACTCCCATATCCTCATATAGGATCAAATTGTACAAGTTTGTTTGTAAACCAAAGAAGGCGGGTTCCGTGTAAACCCCATATTGAATACATCTTCATTCTTTCGTTTAATACCACAAACAATGACATTAGTGGACCTAACTAGACTTGATTTGACCCAATGACTCAATTAAGTAGTTAGTCATGACTAGATTAAGTCTATTAAACCTATCTAGACTCATGAATAGAATATTTCTTCTATGGTTTAGTTAGATCCTATTCAGGAAGAATGAGAGGGACATTTTTGTCAATTCAAATATTCCTCAACCTAATCCTAACCCTAAGAGAAAGTCTATATAAGCCTCTTCATTATGAGTAGCCTCCATTTATTTCCATTTAGTTCATCACCAAATTTGAGAGCAAACCATAATTTATCCACTCCAAATCTCATCCCTCTTATTTTTATTCCAAGAAGGCTAAGTTGCTTGGCATTGCTAGAGGAGCAGTTGAGAAGGAAAGCATTATCTTGAGGATTGTGTCCAACCTTTATTTGTGTCCATTTGATAGAATACATTGAAAATTCATCTCCCAATAGGTAAAACTCTTGTCCCTCTTATAATTTCATTTTTAAATGATAAAATAAACCCGTAGGGACCTTCCCATGGCTAAGTGTAAAACCCCTATCCTAGAAAATCGTATATACCATTTATTTTATTAATTAACAATTTAATTGTAGTAATTAGTGGCTAAATATGAGAAATGGATTTTTAATAATTTTTATTTTAGGTGTTCGAGCACTTAGAGGATTTATGGGACCATCAGGAATTTTTCGGAATTTATTTCATGTAGGAGACCCCTTGAGTAGTTGCTAGCTTAACGGTGTGCATTATTCTAATCTATAATTTTTTTTATGAGTATATATATATATATATATATATATATATATATATATATATATATATGTATATATATATATTTAAAAAGAAAAAGAAAAAGAAAAGAAAGTATTAATAAACTAATAATAATAAACTAATAATAATATAACTATTACTAATAATACTTAAAGCAACTTACTAATAACTAGTAGCATTCCAACTAGCAAACTCCAGCAAACAAGTTGCAACAAAGCAATTCCATTCTAACTCCTAGCAAATTAACTAGCAACTTAGCAATAGCATTCCCATTCCTTAGAAACACACCAGCAGACTCGCCCAGCCCCTAAGGCCCGCAAACCCACTCTCTCCTCTCTCCCTATTCTTATATAAATATATATATATATATATATATATATATATATATATATATATATATATATATATATATCTTTAAACCCTAACCTAAAATCTCCAGACCATCATCTTCTCATCTAGAGCCGCCACCGCAGCCAGAGAACCCCGCCAGGCCGTCCAAACCATTCCGACGACCCCGACCTCGCGCACTGCAGATTCCCACACGAGGTACCTTCGCTCCGGAGATGTTTCTCGTCGACTCGCTCAACCAAACGTCGTTCCGTCTTCACCGGTATGCTCACCCCTTAACCCTCTTCCATATTTGTATAATAGCAGACCTCGAACAACGTGTACCCATAGGCGAAAATAGTGCCCAAGTTGGCACGAGCAGACCGAATTCTAGGATCGCAGAAAACCGCGGTGACCACCCATGTTGCCGAGTTCGTATCGCCCACCACAGAGATCCGAATTCGGGTGATTCTTTTTGGTATGCGTAGACCACTTGACCTAGTTTATTTTCTGTTAAATAACCTTAGATTATTAACTGTTATGGACAAAATTAAATTCGTCACAAAACTCCACGAACCCACTTTTCCAGATTTCCAAAAGTTGTGAAACGGAGCACGCCCCGCCAAACGGGATTGCCCGGTCGTGTACCAAGTGTACCGAACGGTGCAAGCAGTGTAACCGGACGAGTAAATTTGAGAGAACTGATTCGGACGCGTGTGCGCGCCGGAATCAGGCCGTATCCGCGGACACACCCCGTGTCGCAACTTTTGTGGAACTCGTGCGTATTTTGTGCACGCTTGTCAGATTGCGACGAAACTTACACCACTGGACTCGTGATAACGCGCTGGTCCTGTGTTCCAATGTTCACGCAATTCGGAGATAGTTGACCAAATCGCCAATTGGCGGGCCCCACAGTTGACTTTTTGGACAAAATTGTGTTCGGCCCAACGGAATCCACATTTGGACATACCGTTGGGTTCGTATTGACATTTAGAGTTGTTTGACCTATAATTTATCCCATTTAGAGACTGTTACCATTGGCACACTTTTCAGTGCAAAGTGGGCCACACGTGGACCCTACTTTACCCAAAATTACCGTTTTGCCCCTGTGTCCAAATTGGACGAAAGGAAAGTACTTTTTAGCTATTTTGCTTATTCTGGAAACGTTGGTGATGTTTATTTCAGCATCCGGAGACATTTGTTCTGCGGCCATAGCCTTTGATCTTGTGCGTTTGACTTTTGGACAGTACACCTTGCAGCTTTCTTTCCAGGCAAGATACCTTGCCAAATTGTTTATAGTGCTTTGCATGCTATTTATATTTCTGTTTATTTATTGCCTGTGTAGTTTCGTTCAATTATATTCATTGCATGTGTAGTTCATTCAGTCATTACTATATATATTAGATATGTTGACACACACTTGACACCTAGTATCATGAGAGGACAATCATTAGGCGTATGGGCTTTTAACCACTCTGGTAAACCGTAGTATATAGCTTGCACTACGGGCGTGTGTCGCGCTGGTCGCTACCCCCGCAGTATGTCGATTTCTGATGTCCATTGACGTGTATGTGAGTTGTGAGGTAGATCGAGTAGCCTACCCTTGCCCATACGTCGAAAAGTTGTCCTCATTTATATTCATATAGATTGTCATGTACAGCGTACTTATCTATTTTCAAATATGATGCATGCTTACTGTATTCAAATTGTCTCATATTTTCTGTATCTTGTTACGTCCCTCTGAGGATCTGGTCCTCTGCCAAGTGTATCTATTCTTGAGTATTTGCAGGGCACAGATTGGATGACTATATATGTTTCGTGGATGTCCTCTCTTCGAGCCCGTGATTGCTATATGGTGTTCTTATATATGGTGTTGTTGTGTTGTACTTATTTTATATTTGCTCTTATATTCGAGTTGGTAGTGGATTTATTTCCATCCAACTATCATCCTTAGATACTTCTTATTGAGATCTACTTCATAGATACTGGTTATTTATTTCTATATGATTTTGGTGGATAAGATTTAGATTTTACCCTGTGACTTGTATTACATTTTATACCACTTGTGGATTTGATATTCATATTACAGCGTACGTATGGATTTGGTTTCCATATATTGGAGTTGCCATATCCATGCGGCTGGCATGCTTACGTGTCCTAGTCATACGTATTTTTGGGACTGGGGCGTGACATATTTTTGTGGTGGCCCATGCAGGTTAGAGCATATTGTCTCGGTTACGTTACTGTGTCGAGTAAGCCTGCACCTAGGACTAGAGTATAGGATCTCATCCACAATTGACTATGATTCATCTTTCTCCTATCTGTTCTATTTGAATAATTGTATCATGCTTGATTCCTGTACTTCCATAATAGTTCTTTGAGTATAGCCTTCTGCTAGAATATAGGAACCCCTGTTATTAGGATGATGATTATGGCAGCACACCTATTAAGAATACAACGAGAATATAGACACCCTACTAAGTTTAGAATAATTATTGAACCGTAGAATTCCTTATCTATAGATTGGTTTATCATTACCCTTTGATGTATTATGAAGACTTGAGAGTAGTATAGATGCTACTAGAGTTAGTTAGAAGTTTTACCATAATATTTGACCCTAGTATAGAGGATACCCTAATAAGTACCAAGACCCCTTCTCGTAAACCTTAACAAAAGTTTCTACGGTATCGTTAAGACAATTACAGTACTAGTTTATTGTTATAAGTTGGGTAGTATACCTCACAACATAGTATCACATAGTCTTTTGCCCTATTATTGAAGTGTAGCTGAATGACATTAACTGTGTGCTAGCATAAGAAGATAATGTTTCATCAGACTGTAGAACTTAGAGGCTATTATACCCCTACTTTGTCGACTATCGACTTAGACAAGGAATTAGTATGACAAATATAGAGATTATGGAGTCTTATCTTTTGTGAACTTGAATTGTTATGTACCTTCTTTTATCATAATCCAGCGTATTTATGTTTGTTGTACTACCTTGACTTATGCTGCTATTATAGCCTAGTTTTTGTAAGCTTATTCTTTTATCGAGCTTGCTCATGGCATATGTATTATTGGGTGCACACAATGATACAATTGCCTAATCAGAATCGGTGTATTAAGGTCTACCTAACCTTAGTGCGCTTGGTTCGCTCTTCGCACGACTACTTTACGTGGATTGAGATATATGGTAGTAGACAGATATACTTGCCCCTAGATATGTCTGACATATCGTATCGGTTACATAACTGTACTGATACGAGCATGTAAATAGAAAATTACCAAAAATAGGAATTCAATCCACAACTGTCCTGACAACTCTCTTTTCGAATTCCTTAAATCTCTTTGAACCTCGTACTTGTATTCTATCACCTTCACCTTGAGTTCTTTATTATTGCTCTCCGTCTTCCCTTATTTCAGAAAGACGAAACCTCGTGCTGGTATAAGTAGACACACTGATAAGTACTAGATATACCCCATAAGGCTAATCACATGACTTAGCGACCTTCTTTTATAATTGATTAAGGGCATATCATAGGTGATATGTTTGGTGTTAAAACATTGAGGATTGAATAACATGACTAAATAATTTGAGGAATAATTTTTCTAGATGTACAGCCTTAGATAAAGGATGGGTAAATTTTAAGTTCGTTAGATTGTGAACCTCTCACCCAATTCTCATCTTTGTGCAATTTTTTTATTGTTGGGCGCTTTTATGCAAAAGAGCATTTAGGTGTCCACACCATTGTTCATGACACATGAAAAAACCTATTTTTCACTCATGTGAATTTTTCTATGCTTTTTTGAAATGTGCAACGTGCAACATCGCCCACTCCTTTAAACATGCCTTGTATTTTAAACAATGCAAATCTTATACCACCCTTAACATTCTATCATGGCTTAATTTTAATTTCGAGGACGAAATTTTTATAAGTTGGGTAGAATGTAAAACCCCTATCCTAGAAAATCGTATATACCATTTATTTTATTAATTAACAATTTAATTGTACTAATTAGTGACTAAATACAAGAAATAGATTTTTAATAATTTTTATTTTAGGTGTTCGAGCACTTAGAGGATTTATGGGACCATCAGAATTTTTTCAGAATTTATTTCATGTAGGAGACCCCTTGAGCAGTTGCTAGCTTAACGGTGTGCATTATTCTAATCTATAATTTTTCTTATGAGTATATATATATATATATATATATATATATATATATATACAAATATATATATGTATATATATATTTAAAAAGAAAAAGGAAAAGAAAAGAAAGTATTAATAAACTAATAATAATATAACTATTACTAATAATACTTAAAGCAACTTACTAATAACTAGTAGCATTCCAACTAGCAAACTCCAGCAAACAAGTTGCAACAAAGCAATTCCATTACAACTCCTAGCAAATTAACTAGCAACTTAGCAATAGCATTCCCATTCCTTAGAAACACAACAGCAGACTCGCCCAGCCCCTTAGGCCCACGAACCCACTCTCTTCTCTCTCCCTATTCTTATATAAATAAATATATATATATATTTATCTCTTTAAACCCTAACCTAAAATCTCCAGACCATCCTCTTCTCATCTAGAGCCGCCACCGCAGCCAGAGAAGCCCGCCAGGCCGTCCAAACCATCCCGACGACCCCGACCTCGCGCGCTGCAGATTCCCACACGAGGTACCTTCGCTCCGGAGATGTTTTCCGTCGACTCGCTCAACCAAACGTCGTTCCGTCTTTACCGGTATGCTCACCCCTTAACCCTCTTCCATATTTGTATAATAGCAGACCTCGAACAACGTGTACCCATAGGCAAATATAGCACCCAAGTTGGCGCGAGCAGACCGAATTCTGGGATCGCAGAAAACTGCGGTGATCACCCATGTTGCCGAGTTCGTATCTCCCACCACAGAGATCTAAATTCGGTAATTCTTTTTGGTATGCGTAGACCACTTGACCTAGTTTATTTTCTGTTAAATAACCCTAGATTATTAACTGTTGTGGACAAAATTAAATTCGTCACAAAACTCCACGAACCCACTTTTCCAAATTTTCAAAAGTTGTAAAACGGAGCGCGCCCCGCCAAACGGGATTGCCCCATCATGTACCAAGTGTACCGAACGGTGCACGCAGCATAACCGGATGCGTAAAATTTGTGGGAACTGATTCGGACGCCTGTGCGTGCCGGAATCAGGCCGTATCCGCGGACACACCCCGTGTCGCAACTTTTGTAGAACTCGTGCGTATTTTGTGCACGCTTGTCAGATTGCGACGAAACTTACGCCACTGGACTCGTGGTAACGTGTTGGTCCTGTGACCGAATTTTTACGCAATTCTGAGACGGTTGACCAAATCGCCAATTGGCGGGCCCCACAGTTGACTTTTTGGGCAAAATTGTGTTCGGCCCATCGGAATCCACATTTGGATATACCGTTGGGTTTGTATTGACATTTAGAGTTGTTTAACCTATAATTTATCCTATTTAGAGACTGTTACCCTTAGCACGCTTTTTGGTGCAAAGTGGGCCGCACGTGGACCCCACTTTACCCAAAATTACCGTTTTGCCCCTGTGTCCAAATTGGACGAAAGGAAAGTACTTTTTGGCTATTTTGCTTATTCTGGGAATGTTGGTGATGTTTATTTCAGCATCCGGAGACATTTGTTCTGCGGCCATAGCCTTTGATCTTGCGCGTTTGACTTCTGGACAGTACACCTTGCAGCTTTCTTACCAGGCAAGATACCTTGCCAAATTTTTTATAGTGCTTTGCATGCTATTTATATTTTTGTTTATTCATTTCCTGTGTAGTTTCGTTCAGTTATATTCATTGCATGTGTAGTTCATTCAGTCATTACTATATATATTAGATATGTTGACACACACTTGACACCTAGTATCATGAGAGGACAATCATTAGGCGTATGGACTTTTAACCACTCTGGTAAACCGTAGTATATAGCTCGCACTACGAGCGTGTGTCACGCTGGTCGCTACCCCCGCGGTATATCGATTTCTGGAGTCTCGCTGGTCGCTACCCCCGCGGTATGTCGATTTCTGATGTCCATTGACGTATGTGTGAGTTATGAGGTAGATCGAGTAGCCTACCCTTGCCCATACGTCGAAAAGTTATCCTCATTTGCATTCATATAGATTGTCCTGTACAGCGTACTTATCTATTTTCAAATATGATGCATGTTTACTGTATTCAAATTGATTCGTATTTTCTGTATCTTGTTACGTCCCTCTGAGGACCTGGTCCTCTGCCAGGTGTATCTATTCTTGAGTATTTGTAGGAGCACAGATTGGATGACTATATATGTTTCGTGGATGTCCTCTCTTCGAGCCCATGATTGCTAGATGGTGTTCTTATATATGGTGTTGTTGTGTTGTACTTATTTTATATTTGCTCTTATATTCGAGTTGGTAGTGGATTTGTTTTCATCCAACTATCATCCTTAGATACTTCTTATTGAGATCTAGTTCATAGATACTGGTTATTTATTTCTATATAATTTTGGTGGATGAGATTTAAATTTTACCCTGTGACTTGTATTACATTTTATACCACTTGTGGATTTGATATTCATATTACAGCGTACGTATGGATTTGGTTTCCATATATTGGAGTTGCCATATCCATGCGGCTGGCATGCTTATGTGTCCTAGTCCTACGTATTTTTGGGACTGGGGCGTGACACTAAGGGCTACGCATAGAAAGAAGAACTAGGTTCATAGAAGACTTATAGAGAAAGTTACATTAAATTTTGTGTCCTTTTGGAAAAAACTCTGAATTTGGGACACCAAGTATTTGATTCTATATATATTGTGTCTATTGCATTAGAATAGTTTTTTCTATTATTATTTCTATTATATTTTATATATTATTTATGTTCTATAAGACGTGGTGGTATTTGGTGATGTCGGAAGTGTGTATCATGAGTATATCATGGATTGGTGTGTATCCTGGGTTGGTGCACACCAAGTATTTGATATTAGTTTGTGTTGTATAGAGTATGAGTGGTATTGTTTTTAGAGTGTGGGAATAGTTGTTATGTGTCCATGTAGTGTACTAGGGTGTGTGAGGCTTGATATTTGGAAATCATGTTAGTGTGTGCACATGGGAATTATGGGGGAAATCTGGACACAGTGCACTTTTGTGTGCACTATGCAGTCGGGTATACTCATGTCTATGCATAAGAGTTGTGTGAGATTTTGAGTTGAGTGCAAGTGATTAGGTTTAAGTATTTAAATATTAGAATAGAGCTGGTAGTATATCAATATTTAGAGTGTATGGAGAGTATCCGTGTACTGATACGCTGTCAGCACATAGCAGCAAGTGCAAGATACTCCTTGTGGATGCACACCTAGGTGTTGATATGAACTGCTCAACAGCAGTCCTTATGGGCAAGCAAATCAGTACTAGGGAGTGTTGGTATTCTTTAGGTACTCAGTTCAGTGATCGGGTAGAAGAAGAGTGGGACTATATTGGGTTGTATAGGTTATACTGTGTTCAGATATATGTGTGCATTGGTTTAGTGCCCTGTAGGTGCTATTGTAGGCTTAGTAGTGAGGTGAATATCCGAGTTATGGTGCTATGGTTGTTTTTGATGATGGAGAAGGGGGTTGCAGTATAGTTGTTGTTGTTTGTGTTGGTGTTGGTGGTAGTGTAGAAGCTGTTGTTGTTAGTATTGGTGATGAGTTGTAAGTGTTCAGTCTTGGGGACTGTTCGGTATATGAGTGTAATGTCTAGACTTCATTGAGAGTACAACAGAGGCAACATCTAACTCTGATGTCTGGGCCAGGTAGTAGTATTTTGGGGTGCAAGTATGATGGCAGAAGTATAGTAGCATATTGTAGAATATCAAGTATATTTTGGGTATATGAGCTTGTGTTTTAGTGATGTATTAGAGAGATTTTTTTTAATGTATGTGAGTGATAAATTATGTCTGTGTGTGTGTGTCTTGAGGAGTGTGAGGTATTAACAGGTGTGTGTAGACTAAGGGGTATTAGTGATAGTTGAGATATGGGTTGTGGTATTATTTTAGTTAGATGTCAAGATACAGGTAATAGGTTGAGTGTTAGTATTAGAGTACTGGTGTTCCAAGATACTAAGGAATTGGCTATTAGTTAAGGTAATTATCTAGAAGAATGTATCCTACTTAAGTTACTAAGGTAAGGGGTAATAAGTAGAGTATTATGGTCTAGGTATTGGATTTGAGTTAAGGTATTAGTTATATACTAAGATACTAGTTGATACACTATGCTACTATTTTATATGTTAGATATATAATATATTTATAATAGTGAGGGGTGGGGAAGTACTGGTTAGATGTGTGATCATACCCTTTCTGTGCAAGAGTAAGTATTGTGAGTGTTAATCATATACCTCACGTATGATTAGCCAAGCCCTATCGTATTGTGCAAGCTCCCAAGTCGATCACATGACAACACTAATACTTTAAAACACATAAATAATATAGTTCTTTCCTATCTATTTTATATTCATCAAGATACTCTCTATTGTTCTGTCTATACTATATTCACTATTGTATATCTATTGTTCTGACTATTTATTCTCTGTCGCATAGTTGTGTTTATTCATTTCCTATATTAATATTGTCACTTATTTATTCTCATCTTGGATTGCAGTCTCTATTACTGTTTTTTAGTCTTCGTCATTTAACTAAAACCGCTATTAGGTTGTACTCGTTCCATCCTAACTGGATATATTTTTCCATATGACTATTTAAAGAATTATTGTCCGACCTTTTACGGACCGCATGAGGGAGTAGCAGATATAGACCATGTAGCTCATGAGTGATTACCGGGAGGACTAGCCGTGTCACTACCATATTTTTTAGGAAAGAATATTTTAGTCATTTAGTAATTAATTAAATATTATGCATGTTGAATATTTATTTATTATATTATTTATTTATTGTTAGCATGTTAGATTTATTTTTGGACTTGCGTTATTGAACCTAACTAGTTTAGTTTAGACTCATGAACCAACATTTAATTCTAGTTAGAATTGAGTCCAATAACTAGAAGCCCAACCATTAGGAGGATGATTAATTATGTTAAATCCATTAGACTAGAACCTTTTCTCCTCAATTAATTTTTTCATGAGAGGCCCCAAGGGGTATTTTAGACTTTACATAGTAGCTAGAGGGAGGAGGCAAGTGAGGCCTATATAAAGGGGATGAAAACTTTCTCTCTTTATTTTTCATTCCAAATCTATATCTAGAATTTCTCTCAACCAAATTCGATCAAATTTCTATCAAATTTTCATCTAATTTCTTTCCAAATCACCATTGGAGACTAGTAGAGCAAGGTTCTACAAGGAGAAAGCATGGATCTACAAAGATGAATAAGGATCTACAAGTTGAAGGCTTATTTTATCAATTTTGGAGGTTTTATTGGGAATCTATCTTCCAATAAGTACAATTTAATTTTTTCCTTAATTTAGGTTCTAAATATGAGATTTAATCATGAAAAATTAACCCATATACATAGGCTACCCATAGGATTTGGTTTTATGATCATAGGAGGCCAATTGAGAAAGTTATGGTAGTTTTTGTGTCAAATTTGGGAGAATTTTTAGATTGACACTTGTTGTGTGTGTCAATTGGTCCTATAGATCAATTTGGCATGTGCTTGTGTATTTGAGACTAGTATCGTATCCACAATTGGGTACGTGTAGGTCGTATCCCAACAATTTGGTGATATGTGTTGATTTGAGAGATTTTCCTCCGATACGGGACTTTGTGCATGTCACAGTTTGACACAGATACGTAGATATGTGTTTGACTCTTCGTATTGTTCATAAATTATAGATTAGACTTGCTTGTGTCCTTCGGGGTACATTTGGATATGTGGTGGACTCGTGTCGCAAGCGTATCCTAGATCTAGTGGGATACGAGAGCGATGCACTCTATGTGTTTGTGTAATTTATTTTTAGATCTATTTCTCAATTATTTTTAGTCATTATGATATGTAATTATGTGTATGTATATATATATATATATATATATATATATATATATATATATATATATATATATGTGTGTGTGTGTGTGTGTGTGTGTGTGTGTGTGTTAGTGTATTATATATCTATTTTACATATGTGTATATATAAATATACGTAGTTATTCTCCTACATATGTAATAACTATTAATTATAGTAGTAAATAAATATAGTAATGTGTGTGTGTATATATATATATATATGTTGTTATATATATACTTATACTTATATGTTATATATATATATATATATGTTATGATTATATATATGTGTGCATATTAGTGATATATTATGGATATATGTATATATTTTATGTATAGGTATTATTGTGGATACACATATATATATATATGTATATAGAGGAGTGTATATATATATATATATATATATATATATATATATATATATATATATATATATATATATATATAGGAGGAGTAGCAGATTTAATGACGACAGCAGCCGCATTAGCAACAACAACAATATATAGCAACAACGGCATCAACAGCAACAACATTAGCAACAACAACAACATATAGCAACAACAACAACAGCATTAGCGACAGCAGCAACACTAGCAACGGTAGCAGCATACAGCAGCAACATCAGCAGCTTCAGCGACAGCAATCGGGTTTCAGTGACAATTTTATGGTATATTATATTTATGAATATATTATAAATAATAGTATTAGTATATATGAATATATATATTCATATTTGGTATTTATGCATTAGTATATTATATTTTTAGTAGTTAGATCTCTATATATATATATATATATATATATATATATATATATATATATATATATATATATATATATATATATATATATATATATATATATATATATATTTATACTTGTTGAATTAGTAGTTAGATATATATTCATTTCTATCTATATGTATGTATGTATGTATGTATGTATAAGGTATATATAGATAAACATTAGCTAGTGGTATTTAGTAGTTGTTATATTTAGCATGTAGTTAGTTAATGGGTTGATTTAGCTAGTAGATATATTAGTAGTCAGTGTATATAGAGTTAGCTTTTTATGTTAGTATTAATATGGTTAGATATTAGTATTACCTTGAGATATACCAAGGTATGAGTAGTAGGTATTGGCATAGTAATATGATAGATGTAAAATAATTATGGATTGATACTAAGGTGACTAAAATAAGGTATACAGTATTGTATAAGTATTAAATGCATGGTAGTTTATAGTTATAGTTGGGTAGTTAATATATATACTAGAGTGGTATTACCTTGAGATACCAAGGTAAATGCCAAGGTATTAAGGATACCCAAGGTATTAGGTTTGGGTATCAAGATAGAGGTTTAGTGTTGCGATACCAAGTTAGTTCGAAACCAAGGTATCCATTTAGTATTTGTAATTAGGATTTATATATTTAATAATTCTTTATTATAGATATGTGATATTTATCTAGTGTTGTATATCCTGAGATACGGTATCCTAGTATCCTAAGTTGTAGCTTGTATGACCTAGATTCATAGTATATGAACCCAATAACATTGAGATAGACTCATGCAATTTAGAAATAGGTAGTTTGACTGGTTTGACATAGAGTTGACCTAGTTTGACTATTTTGACTTAGAAATGCTTTCATGACCTAGAATTGAACTAGTTTAACTTATTTTTGTTTCAGAACCTTTTATTAATACAATATTCTATATATAGGTCTGTGTGACACCAGTTCGGACAGTTTGATATTCATTGCTCTTGACCACAGACGAGTACATTCTCTGATAGTTTCTCATTTATGATACCTCTATATTCATTGTATCTAGTGTAGATATCCATATATTTTTTACACGATGGTTACACGGATTGGTATATCCGAATCTCATCATGAGATATTATTCCTTGGTATATGGTGTATCTTATGCAAGCCTTGTTTTATTGATTATCTTGTACATATACAGACATAGATTCTCAGAAAGAGTCGCTATCTTCTTGGGGAATCCCGTGCCATAGCATACCATGGTTGGATCTACTATACCAGTCAGGGTTGGGGAGTATGTAGTATAAATATATGATCATACCCTTCTTGTATCAAGTTTTGTTCTTGAATAGTGTTAATCATGCACCACACATATGACTAACTAGGCCATAAATCTTATATCATGTTCCCAAGCTGATCACATGTTAAAACTAGTACTCACACACACAGTCATTAGTATTCTCATTCATTACCATATTGTTCATTCTTGTATTTATTTTCAGTATTTCCTTTATTGTGTATCTCTTATACATGTATATGGCATCTTGTATATTCACATCTATTTACTACTACACAGTTTATATCATTGATTTAGAACTGTTGTTAGAGATGTACTTTGCTCCATTCCTGACTGAAAAATATTTTTTAGAGGATCCGAGAGATTGGTGTCCGACATACTATGGACTTCGACTTGTAGATGGTGCATACTTGGACCCACTAGTTCTGGAGTGATTGTCGGATGGTTTATCCGGATCACTAGTTTTTTATAGATAGTTTCTTTAGGATTTTGGTACCGGATTTGTTTTTGGCATATAGTATGAGATTTAATTTTGTTTCTATTGTTAATAATACATATTTTGAATGTATAGTTAGACTTCATTTATATCTTCTCGTACTTTAGAATTGTGATTGAGTTTTATGTGATCTATTGTTGGCAGATTTTATACTATGGTAAGGTATTTAGATAGTATAGTTGACCAAGACAGCGTTCCACCGCCGATGCTGCGGTGTAGGCTGGGCGTTGTTCCCGACTTGCATCCCAACTTTGGGTGCGGCTCGTGACAAACTGGAATCACCAATTATTTTAGTTAGTTCATTTTAGCATTTTGGTATCTGATTTATTTTTGACATATATTTGAGACTTGGATGTTATTGTTTGAAGTTTAGATATTATATTTTTGTTTAGACTTTGTGGTTATAATTTGAATTCTTTTTTGATATCTTATCGTGCTTTAGTTCTGTGATTGAGTATTCCATATTATATCGTTATATCTGTGTCTCGTTGTAGAGTTGGATATTTATGTTAGATTGATTAGATAATATTGTGACCTAGACAATATTTATAGCCAATATTGTGACGTAGACTGGACATATCCGTGTGCTCGTGCCCCTATATCGGGTGCAGGTCATGATATGGGGGAAGTTGAAATTATCCAAGGAATCAAGATCATCCGGATGGATACTGGAATGGCGCTGTCATAATCTTATTACATTGAGAAGATGCTCATACGTTATGGATATTAGGATCTTTGAGGGATCGATACTCCATACAGGTGTGACAAGAAGCTGAAGCCAAATCCAAAAAAAATGTCAAACAGCTAGAGTACTCAAGAACTATCAGGAGTTTGATATATACAACAACTACCACAAGGCCCGAAATAACTTTTTTCGTAGGGATGTTGAGTCGATTCATGAGCAATCCAGGTGTGGAGCACTAAAATGCTATGAAGAGAGCAATAAGATATCTCAAGAGGAAGAAAAAATATGCACTGTACTACAACGGTTATCCGATAGTAGTGGAAGGCTTCAGTGATGCAAGATGGTGCTCAGAAGTATAGAGCGAAAGGATCACAGGAGGATACGTCTTCTCCATTGGTGGAGCTGCTATATCGTGAAAGTCTAAGAAGCAGACTACGCTCTCTCATTCCTCTATGAAATCTGAGTTCTATGCACTGAAGGCTGCAGAGAATAAAACATAATAGCTTTGAGAACTCATGTATGATCTTTTTATTGATTAGTGCACAGTTTTTGACGTTATCGATATACTGCGATAACTAGGCGACTGCAGCGGTGGCATTAAATATAAGAGAAGGATTGTGCGACTGAGGCACATAGCAATGAATGATCTTATCAAAACTAGATTCATTATTGTGGTTGATGTTTGGAGCCAGAAGAACACTATCACAGTGAACATCCAACACTCACCAACACACACACACATAACTCACAATGAGCACCACACTGCACTTATAGTAAAGAACTATCACAGTGACCCGACTGAACTTGACTTGCCTCCCTCATATTCACTAAACTGTGTATATGAATACACACACTCTAATATATATATACACTATACACATACAACACGAGTGGCTATCTATCAAACACCTAGTGCTCAAACATCAAAATACTCATAATATACCAAATATACCTCAAATTTACCATGATACCATATTAAAACCAAAGTAACACTAAATATAGATAAAGTATGACATGGGAATAGCTAGAATAACTAATTCTAATACAAATAAATCTAAATGGACACAAGAGACTCAAATACTCATAAATTCCCAAATTTAACTTTGATATCATAGCGTACCATGACATGGACACTACATATCCATTTGTGGACATGTACATCATAATAATATATGAATCAAACTCTAAAACTATTAAAGAATTATTCTTTCAAACATCTAGTGGTCACAAATTCGTAACTCCACTAAAAGGCCTAGAAAACCCTATGTAACTATTGGAAATGACACCCCTACTACCTAGTTCTTCACCAATATGGTTGGGCATTCCTATAAGTAGGGTCCTATGGATCCAAATTAGTATCCTAACCATAAAATTGATAAAGGAATGAAAATATACCTATTGGGAGTGAATGACTATGAATCATACCACAAGGATACAATTACAGAATTGGAAACAATCCTCAAGCCAATGCTTTCCTCTTCAAGTGTTCCTTTAGCAATGATAAGATCCTTAGCCTCCTTGGAATAAAAATGAGAGGAATACGATTTGAAAATGGTAGATTAGGATTTTCTTCCAATTTGGTAATAAATTAATTAGGAAAGCAAATGGAGGTTATTAATGAATAATGAAGGCGTTATAGGCTTTCTCTTAGGATTAGGATTAGGGTTAGGGTTAGGGTTAGGTTTAGGAATAGTTTGATATGAATCAAAAGTTTTTCTTCACTCTATCATGAATATGATCTAACTAAACCATAGGAGAAAATATTTTATTCTTGAGTCAATTGGATTTAATGGACCTAACTTAGTCATGACTAACTAATGACCCAAATCAATAGTGATAACTTATTTAACTAACTCAAATAAGCATTATAATTAGCCATGTCATGAACTAACATAAGGTCACTATTAATTCCACTAATTAATAAATAATATAGATATAATAATTATTCATAAAATTTAAATATAATAAAATGACAAAAATATTCCTCTTCGGGAACTAGATAGTTACGATCCTACCCCCTAGAAAAATTTTGTCCTCGAAATTTAAGACACCTTACCCTCTCTATTTAGGCTATTCATACCCTATTTATTGAAATCCTCACTATAGTCACAACCCCTATCTAATCATGGTCCAAAAAAATTACCATCTAATTTTTTTTACAAGCATACAGTTCTAATACTACACTATACAATTCTAAAGCATGGTTATGGTCTCTATTTTTCATGATATTACAGTCTCTATCATGGGTTTACTGTTAACTATACTAACTATATTGCACAAAGAAACTATAAGATACTAAGGAATCAATCAAACAAATAGATAGAAAAAGGACAGGAAGAAAGAACATAACTTGATAATCCCATTACTTGTAGCATCGGCCTCCTTGACCGTCATTGGAAATGCCCCGCCCTGCTGGGGTGACTCCATCTACGGGTGCTGAGCAATTTGTGGTACCGCATGTGGCCTAGATGGACTCCTCTCTCACTGTCTTAAATACCTTCACTCCTACTTTCCATGGTACTCCCTAATATATCCTACCTCAATATCATACTGATACACTCAGCGAATAATCACACACAATACTTACTGATACTAAGCTAACACACTGTACCTATTCTACATCACTCATTCTACTCTTGATACACTCTGGATACTTGTACCATCTAGGCACCCTTGGTATACAGTCACTAACTCCATAACTATGCTGGATACATGCTAGATATTTTAGGATACCAACTACTAACTATACTCTGACACCTATCTTAGAACTATTGGTACAATATGTTCTATACTATGAATTACTTATAGGCTTATACACTAATATATATTTCTCACATATCCAAGTAGGACCACTCACAGACTGTAAACACCCTAAATTTTTAGTTTTTTTTTTAAAAAAAAATTAATTTTTGGGAATTTTTATGCAATTTTCAGGAATTTACAATATGTGCTGTGGTGATTGTAGGAGTTTTAATTGCTAATAAATAATGTTAAAATGTGATGAAAATATGATTTTATGGTGTAAAATAGAAAACCGGACTTAGGATAATTTTCTGGGATTTTATTGGGCTTCAGACCTATTTTTAAAAGCCTAAAAACTATTTTCCTAATTAAATTATTAATTATTATTATTATTATTATTATCATTTATATTATTATTACTGTCACCACCCCATTTCCAGAGCCGGGTATTTTTTTTATTTTTAATTTGGTTAATTGTGCATTATTTTTAATTAATTGTATTTATAATTAATTAATGATTGTATTATATTTTTATTGATTGTTTTAGGATTTTGGCTAGCCTGGACCCATGTCAGACCCTAGTGGACCCATGTCCGACCCAGCCCACACCCTTGTGAGAATTATTTTGGGGCTTAGAATATTTATTTTATTTTTAGGAGGTTAGTTGGAGAGATTTGGAACTAGTTTGAGTGCTTTTAGAACCCGGAACCCAAAACCGAGAGTTAGGAGGGCATTTTGGGCATTTGGTGATTAGTGTAACCCCCTTTATTATTTCTTGGCCGGCCCCAACCCTTCCCACACCCGCACACAGAAGCCCCACAGCCCCCATTTCCATTTTTCTTCTTCTTCTTCATTCTTCTTCTTCTCCACTTCTTCTTTCTTCTTCCTTCCTTCCAAAGTAAGTTCCTCTTCCTATTTTCTTCCTTCTTTCTTCCATTCCTTCTTTCATGTGAACCCTAACCCTACATTCTTCCCTAACCTAGGTGGGTAGAGCTTAGATTTGGAGTTGGAGCTAGATTTGGGAGCTTGGAAGCTTGATTTGGAGGATTTGGAGCATTTTGGAGATTTTGGCTTGGGATTCCAACTCCCAAGAGGTAAACCCTAATTTTCTCCCTTGTAATTATTTTTATATAGTGTAATTAATAGTTTAGAACCTTCCTAGACCCTTAGGCTACCCGTGGGAGGAAGTTGGAACTAGTTTGGTTGGGTTTAGAGACTTTAACATTAGGTTTTGTGTCAATTTCGGGTGGAATCCGAATTTGGCCCAAATTTGGGTGATGCCCTAGGTTAGATGGACCTAGGTAGACGTTGTCGGGTGTCTTGAGGGTGAGTGCGTGTCTCCGTTCAGACACGGGAAGCCGCGTCGCGGAGAAACAGGCGTTTCGGGCGAATTTGGGGCTTTTCGTCGTCGCCGATTCTAAGTGCGTGTGCATTTCCGCCACGGGCCTAGAATCAATGCGGGAGCACATTTTCTAGGATCTAGACATTGTGTAGAGCACGTGAATAAATTTTGGGCCGATTCTGAGTTCGTTTGGTGTGCGTTTCAGGAGGTTTTCCGAGCCGCACACCACGTGTTCGTCGAAATGACCGAACGGCCATTTCGACTTGGGTTCCTCGTTTTGGGCTTGTGCGCGCATTGGGTTAGTATCGAGGAGTGTGTGCTAGAGTTCTCGAGTTATATTTTATATATTTTTAGGTGTTTGGGCGTGTCGGGGTCGTTGGGCATGCGTTGGTGGGCGTTGTGGGCGTGGTGTGCGTTGTATAGTGTTTGTTTATATATATGTGTATATATATATTGTGTGTGTGTTTTTATATATATATTTATATATATATATGTGGTTATGTGTTTGTGAGCGTGTTAGGGAGTGCTTGTGTGAGTGTGTAGGTGAGTGTGTGAGTGAGTGCCTATATATATATATATATATATGAGTTTGAGTGAGTGTGTATATATGTATATATATTTGTATATATATGTATGAGGGTTTGTGTGTGTGGTTGTGCGCTTGTGAGTGTGTGTGCTAGTGTGTGTGAGTATGTGTGTGTGAGGGTGTGTGAGAGTGAGTGTGTGTGAGTGAGGATAGATATATATATATATAGATATATATATGTTTGAGTGTGTGAGTGTTTATATATTTATGTAGATATATGTGTGTTTATATATATATATAGATATGTGTTTTTGTGTGTGTGTGTATTTATATGTATCAGTGTGTGTGTGTTTATATGTGTTAATATGTGTGTATATATATATATGTTAGTAGATATAAGTTAGTGTGTATATATATCTATAGAGTTATATATATATATGTATATATATGTATGTATATATATATAGTGATAGATATATATAGGTGTGTGTGTGTGTGTTTGAGAGAGGGGGGGGTGCCCAGCAAAGAGGAACAGCAGCTGCAGCATGCTGGAAAAGCAGCTGCAGCATGTATAGCAGCAGGCAGCAGCATTGGCAGCAGCTAGGAGCTGCAGCAGCAGCCTATGCAGCAGCAGTAGCAGCAGCAATAGCTGCAGCAGCAGTAGCATGTAGAAGCCCAGCAGCAGCAGCAAGTTGAACATCAGCAGCAGCAGCAGCAGCAGGTTGAACAGCATAGCAGCGAGCGTGGGGGAGGTAGTTAAATAAATACTAGATAGTTAGATACATAGATAGAAACATAGATAGATAGATAACTAGTTAGATAGTTAGATAGATAGAGATATAGTTATATAGCTAGCTAGATAGATAGATACATAGATAGGTAGATAGATGGATATCTATATGGATAGTTATATAGTTAGATAGGTATACCTAGGTATAGATATATATATACCTATAGCTATATATATATATATCTATAGATATCTAGAGAGAGAGATAGATAGATTTATATATAGATATCTACATATAGCTAGGTAGATAGTTTAGATATCTAGATATAGGTATATTTATATATTATGAGGAGGGTAAGGTAAGGTAAGGTAAGGTAAGGTATGTGTATATATGAAGATATATAGGTATATGCCTATATGTATTAGATATATATATATATTAGCCTAGATTATAGCTAGGTATATATGTTTATGCATAGTTAGCTAGCTAGAGGGGTAGTCGGGTTGAGTTTAGAGCGGTATCTCAAGACCTTGAGATACCGAGGTATTTCAATACCTTAAGGTAACCAAGGTATTGGGTTTCGAGCGGGGTTTTTGAGCAATAGCCTAGGAATAGTATTGGAGTGATTTTTATATGCTTATGTGTATATATTTACGCGTGCTAGCACAGGTTTTAGAGGGTATAGGCGGGGTGCGTAGCCTAGGTTGAGGTATCGGATACCGAGGGTATCCCGGTATCTCAAGGAGGCGAGTTTGTGAGTTTTCTAGCTTAATGACCTCGGTTTGACCTAGAATTTCAGGAGCACCCTAGTTTGACCCAGACTTGACCGTAGTTGACTCGGTTGACCGCCAAAGTCAACTTTTGACCTAGTTTTGACCCAGAGTTGACTTTTTGGACCTAGAGTTGACTTTTTGACCCAGATTTCACCGGTTTGACCTGTCTGACCTAGAACGACCCTAGAAGCCTATTTTTGGTTATTTTATATCTGTTTAACTTATTAGAACCCTGTTTAACCTTGCTTTTCGCATAGGTCCTTGCGACACCGGTTCGGATCGCTAGTTGCTCAGGACGTCAGGCGAGTACATTCTCTGATAGTTTTCATTATTTGATGATTATTATGATTCAGCTTCTAGTATAGTATCATCTGATTATTCTGTCACAACACGGGACACTGATTGATATTTCTGGATTCATTTACTTGCGACACGTACATTTCATATTTTTGGCCTCTATTCTGGAATCACTACTGGCATCACCTACAGGCATCATTCATGTTCAGGCTGGACTCATCTTGATTTGCGTGTCGGGTCTGGCATCCACTTGTATTAGTCGGGGCGGGGAAATACTCGAGTAGACATGTAAATATTCCTATCTGGCATCATCAGGAATCACTCCCTCTGGTCTAATCTGGAATGATAGCAGCCGCGCACCCAGTGCGCGGTGAGCCGTACTTACCCCTAGCCGTTTACATGTCGAAACAAGTATTTCAAAGACACCGAGTTCATTTTTTATAGTCTGGACTCTCATGCATTTCTTGACTTGTCTTACTTACATGTTTCTGGACTTGACTCACTACATATTTTTCATGCTGGACTCACTACACGTTCATGTGCACAGACTTACTCTTAGTGTAGATTTCTTGTATCTTGCAGTTATTACTATCTTGCTCTGATATCCATGCATCTTTACCTTTATTCACCAGTTATACATATTTCCTTGTTGCATACTTGCTTCATTCTTCTTGCTACTTGCTATAACTGTTTTATAGTTTTTATCATTTAAATGGAACTGCTGTTAGAGGTGTACTTGCTCCAGTCCTGACTGGACATATTTTTCCAGAATATCCGGAGGAGTGGTGTCCGACGTTTTATGGACCTGAGCCTGTCAACGGTGCAGACAGGGACCCTCTAGTTTAGGAGTAATTTTCGGATTGGTAGCCGGGATGACTAGGACCTTGTTGTTGTTTTATTAGCTTTAGCACCGGATTTGTCTCCGGTTTTGGATTGAGACCTTGTATTGTATATTATTTTGGATGATTTGGATGATGTATTATTATTATGGATGTTGTGGTTGTTGTAGTAGTCGTTGTTGGTTAGACTTTATAGTTGTTAGATCTCTGTGTTATCTTATCGTGCTTAGATTCGTGATTGAGTACTTGATTATCATTATGATAATTGCTCCTCCGTTTAGAGTTGAGATCTTGACAGGTTTATATTGATTGTGTGGTTGCCCTCCTTTTGGAGAGGTCATGGCCGATTTTTGTGTGAGATTATTATTTAGTTAGTTGACCTAGACAGCGTTCTACCGCCGATGCTGCGGCGTAGGCTGGACGTACCCACGACTCATGCCCGATTTTCCGGGTGCGGATCGTGACACGTTTTTGGTGGCGGCCCCATGCAGGTCTCGATTCGCAATTAGTGCGCTGTCGTGGTGGTACAACAACTTAGTTGTACTGCTGCGAGCCTGCTATAGGATCTAGGATCTAGGATGAGAGTGTACTCAATCATGACTAGGAACAATTCCAATCTAATTATTCTGAATTTGCTTCTTTTGAAATATTACTGTCCTTCTTTGAAGATATCGTATCTTGCGCCGTATTGACTTCTTTTGATCTGTGTTCAGGATGCCTCCGAAGACACGATCCCATCGTACCGTTCCAGCAGTTGCCTCGGAGAGGTCTGCTACCTCTCGTCCAGCTCGTATTCAGGCAGCTGCTACCGCTCCACTCACCACTCCTGCGGTTGAGGGAGCATCTGCTTCTTTCGGGGATCCTCCTTCACCTGTCGATCCGAGGACTATCCCAGTCGTTCCGGTGGTTCCTCCACCACTTTCTGCTCCAGTAGATGCCACGCAGTTGTTTGTGTTCTTCAGGGAGATGATGGACGCGCAGCACCGTCAGGTGGATGTGATGAGGCTGGGCATTGAGAACGCCCACCAGGTGGCCATGACAGCAGTGGATAGGGTGGCACAGATTCAGCCACAGGCAGATCAGATTCAGCATCCGAGGCCGGGCAGTATTATCGACTTTCAGAGGATGCGGCCCAAGGAGTTTCGTGGTACAGAAGGTATCCTGTATGCGGATGACTGGATAGAGCAGATCGAGGGGATCTTCAGGCTGGCACAGATTCCAGACAGCATGCAGATAGAGGCAGCGGGCAGTCAGATGTTCGACCTCGCTTTGACGTGGTATCGCACAGATACGAGGATCGCAGCGCCAAGGCTTACTTGGGAGGCTTTCAAGAGGCCTTTTAAGGAGAAGTTTTTTCCAGATGTGGCGCTCAGTACTTTGGAGAGCCAGTTTGAGGCACTCGTCCAAGGGAGCATGACGGTGGACGAGTACGCAGCGGAGTTCTGCCGTCTGGGCAGATTTGTGGAGGGCTTGAGCGAGGCAGCAAAGGCGAGGAAGTTTCGCAAGGGCTTGGTTATGGCGGTCAAGTCTTTGACCAGGAGCGACCGCGAGGCAACTTTTGAGCAGATAGTAGGAGATGCTCAGAGAGCAGAGGATGACTTGGAGCTCAAGTCCAAGAGAGGCAGGGATGATTCAGGCAGTGCCAGTGGTAGTGCGGGACCAGCTAAGCGTCCCTATGTGCAGAAGGCAGCGCAACAGGGTCAGGATCAGAGGGTGCCCACTTGTGCCTACTGCAGGAAGGCAGGACACACCTGGGATGTTTGCAGGAGGAGGCTGAAGGTGTGTTTGTTATGTGGATCCGCTGCTCACCAGATGCGAGATTGCCCCACTGCACCTCCATTGGGTGGAGCACAGGATCAGAGAGTTGGAGCTAGGCCATCTGTGGCACAGCATCATGCCCCGCACCAGCAGAGGGATACACCCCAGCAGGGCAGGGCTTATGCGTTGACGGTCGAGGAGGCCGATGCTACGGATGTCGGGTTAGCAGGTCTGTCTCTTGTTTCTTCTTCCTGTCCTTTTTCATTCCTGTGGTGTGCTTCATTAGTACCTGTTAGATTTTCTTGTGCTGTAGTAGATAGTGTAGTAACCCTGATTGAGACTGTCATACCACGACCAGTAGGACCCTGATCTTGTGTGTTGTTTAGGTAGAATTTCTTGACTGTGATTGTTGGAGGTTTGACCTAGAGAGAGTGTGATTGACTTTAAATTTCGAGGACGAAATTTTCTAAAGAGGATAGGCTTGTCACCACCCCATTTCCAGAGCCGGGTATTTTTTTTATTTTTAATTTGGTTAATTGTGCATTATTTTTAATTAATTATATTTATAATTAATTAATGATTGTATTATATTTTTATTGATTGTTTTAGGATTTTGGCTAGCCTGGACCCATGTCAGACCCTAGTGGACCCATGTCCGACCCAGCCCACACCCTTGTGAGAATTATTTTGGGGCTTAGAATATTTATTTTATTTTTAGGAGGTTAGTTGGAGAGATTTGGAACTAGTTTGAGTGCTTTTAGAACCCGGAACCCAAAACCGAGAGTTAGGAGGGCATTTTGGGCATTTGGTGATTAGTGTAACCCCCTTTATTATTTCTTGGCCGGCCCCAACCCTTCCCACACCCGCACACAGCAGCCCCACAGCCCCCATTTCCATTTTTCTTCTTCTTCTTCATTCTTCTTCTTCTCCACTTCTTCTTTCTTCTTCCTTCCTTCCAAAGTAAGTTCCTCTTCCTATTTTCTTCCTTCTTTCTTCCATTCCTTCTTTCATGTGAACCCTAACCCTACATTCTTCCCTAACCTAGGTGGGTAAAGCTTAGATTTGGAGTTGGAGCTAGATTTGGGAGCTTGGAAGCTTGATTTGGAGGATTTGGAGCATTTTGGAGATTTTGGCTTGGGATTCCAACTCCTAAGAGGTAAACCCTAATTTTTCCCCTTGTAATTATTTTTATATAGTGTAATTAATAGTTTAGAACCTTCCTAGACCCTTAGGCTACCCGTGGGAGGAAGTTGGAACTAGTTTGGTTGGGTTTAGAGACTTTAACATTAGGTTTTGTGTCAATTTCGGGTAGAATCCGAATTTGGCCCAAATTTGGGTGATGCCCTAGGTTAGATGGACCTAGGTAAACGTTGTCGGGTGTCTTGAGGGTGAGTGCGTGTCTCTGTTCGGACACGGGAAGCCGCGTCGCGGAGAAACGGGCGTTTCGAGCGAATTTGGGACTTTTCGTCGTCGCCGATTCTAAGTGCGTGTGCGTTTCCGCCACGGGCATAGAATTGACACGGGAGCACATTTTCTAGGATCTAGACATCGTGTAGAGCGCGTGGATAAATTTTGGGCCGATTCTGAGTTCGTTTGGTGTGCGTTTCAGGAGGTTTTCCGAGCCGCGCACCACGTGTTCGTCGAAATGACCGAACGGCCATTTCGACTTGGGTTCCTCGTTTCGGGCTTGTGCGCACGTTGGGTTAGTATCGGGGAGTGTGTGCTAGAGTTTTCGAGTTATATTTTATATATTTTTAGGTGTTTGGGCGTGTCGGGATCGTTGGGCGTGCGTTGGTGGGCGTTGTGGGCGTGGTGTGCGTTGTGTTGTGTTTGTTTATATATATGTGTATGTATATATTGTGTGTGTGTTTTTATATATATATTTATATATATATATGTGGTTATGTGTTTGTGAGCGTGTTAGGGAGTGCTTGTGTGAGTGTGTAGGTGAGTGTGTGAGTGAGTGCCTATATATATATATATATATATGAGTTTGAGTGAGTGTGTATATATGTATATATATTTGTATATATATGTATGAGGGTTTGTGTGTGTGGTTGTGCGCTTGTGAGTGTGTGTGCTAGTGTGTGTGAGGGTGTGTGAGAGTGAGTGTGTGTGAGTGAGGATAGATATATATATATATAGATATATATATGTTTGAGTGTGTGAGTGTTTATATATATATGTAGATATATGTGTGTTTATATATATATATAGATATGTGTTTTTGTGTGTGTGTGTATTTATATGTATCAGTGTGTGTGTGTTTATATGTGTTAATATGTGTGTATATATATATATGTTAGTAGATATAAGTTAGTGTGTATATATATCTATAGAGTTATATATATATATATGTATATATATGTATGTATATATATATAGTGATAGATATATATAGGTGTGTGTGTGTGTTTGAGAGAGGGGGGCGGGTGCCCAGCAAAGAGGAACAGCAGCTGCAGCATGCTGGAAAAGCAGCTGCAGCATGTATAGCAGCAGGCAGCAGCATTGGCAGCAGCTAGGAGCTGCAGCAGCAGCCTATGCAGCAGCAGTAGCAGCAGCAATAGCTGCAGCAGCAGCAGCATGTAGAAGCCCAGCAGCAGCAGCAAGTTGAACATCAGCAGCAGCAGCAGCAGCAGGTTGAACAGCATAGCAGCGAGCGTGGGGGAGGTAGTTAAATAAATACTAGATAGTTAGATACATAGATAGAAACATAGATAGATAGATAACTAGTTAGATAGTTAGATAGATAGAGATATAGTTATATAGCTAGCTAGATAGATAGATACATAGATAGGTAGATAGATGGATATCTATATGGATAGTTATATAGTTAGATAGGTATACCTAGGTATAGATATATATATACCTATAGCTATATATATATATCTATAGATATCTAGAGAGAGAGATAGATAGATTTATATATAGATATCTACATATAGCTAGGTAGATAGTTTAGATATCTAGATATAGGTATATTTATATATTATGAGGAGGGTAAGGTAAGGTAAGGTATGTGTATATATGAAGATATATAGGTATATGCCTATATGTATTAGATATATATATATATTAGCCTAGATTATAGCTAGGTATATATGTTTATGCATAGTTAGCTAGCTAGAGGGGTAGTCGGGTTGAGTTTAGAGCGGTATCTCAAGACCTTGAGATACCGAGGTATTTCAATACCTTAAGGTAACCAAGGTATTGGGTTTCGAGCGGAATTTTTGAGCAATAGCCTAGGAATAGTATTGGAGTGATTTTTATATGCTTATGTGTATATATTTACGCGTGCTAGCACAGGTTTTAGAGGGTATAGGCGGGGTGCGTAGCCTAGGTTGAGGTATCGGATACCGAGGGTATCCCGGTATCTCAAGGAGGCGAGTTTGTGAGTTTTCTAGCTTAATGAACTCGGTTTGACCTAGAATTTCAGGAGCACCCTAGTTTGACCCAGACTTGACCGTAGTTGACTCGGTTGACCGCCAAAGTCAACTTTTGACCTAGTTTTGACCCAGAGTTGACTTTTTGGACCTAGAGTTGACTTTTTGACCCAGATTTCACCGGTTTGACCTGTTTGACCTAGAACGACCCTAGAAGCCTATTTTTAGTTATTTTATATCTGTTTAACTCATTAGAACCCTGTTTAACCTTGCTTTTCGCATAGGTCCTTGCGACACCGGTTCGGATCGCCAGTTGCTCAGGACGTCAGGCGAGTACATTCTCTGATAGTTTTCATTATTTTATGATTATTATGATTCAGCTTCTAGTATAGTATCATCTGATTATTCTGGCACAACACGGGACACTGATTGATATTTCTGGATTCATTTACTTGCGACACGTACATTTCATGTTTCTGGCCTCTATTCTGGAATCACTACTGGCATCACCTACAGGCATCATTCATGTTCAGGCTGGACTCATCTTGATTTGCGTGTCGGGTCTTGGATCCACTTGTATTAGTCGGGGCAGGAAAATACTCGAGTAGACATGTAAACATTCCTATCTGGCATCATCAGGAATCACTCCCTCTGGTCTAATCTGGAATGATAGCAGCCGCGCACCCAGTGCGCGGTGAGCCGTACTTACCCCTAGCCGTTTACATGTCGAAACAAGTATTTCAAAGACACCGAGTTCATTCTTTATAGTCTGGACTCTCATGCATTTCTTGACTTGTCTCACTTACATGTTTCTGGACTTGACTCACTACATGTTTTTTATGCTGGACTCACTACACGTTCATGTGCACAGATTTACTCTTAGTGTAGATTTCTTGTATCTTACAGTTATTACTATCTTGCTCTGATATCCATGCATATTTACCTTTATGCACCAGTTATACATATTTCTTTGTTGCATACTTGCTTCATTCTTCTTGCTACTTGCTATAACTGTTTTATAGTTTTTATCATTTAAATGGAACTGCTGTTAGAGGTGTACTTGCTCCAATCCTGACTGGACATATTTTTCCAGAGTATCCGGAGGAGTGGTATCCGACGTTTTATGGACCTGAGCCTGTCAACGGTGCAGACAGGGACCCTCTAGTTTATGAGTGATTTCCGGGTTGGTAGCCGGGATCACTAGGACCTTGTTGTTGTTTTATTAGCTTTAGCACCGGATTTGTCTTCGGTTTTGGATTGAGACCTTGTATTGTATATTATTTTGGATGATTTGGATGATGTATTATTATTATGGATGTTGTGGTTGTTGTAGTAGTCGTTGTTGGTTAGACTTTATAGTTGTTAGATCTCTGTGTTATCTTATCGTGCTTAGATTCGTGATTGAGTACTTGATTATCATTATGATAATTGCTCCTCCGTTTGGAGTTGAGATCTTGACAGGTTTATATTGATTGTGTGGTTGCCCTCCTTTTGGAGAGGTCATGGCCGATTTTTGTGTGAGATTATTATTTAGTTAGTTGACCTAGACAGCGTTCTACCGCCGATGCTGCGGCGTAGGCTGGACGTACCCACGACTCATGCCCGATTTTCCGGGTGCGGGTCGTGACAATTACTGTTTTATTATTTTTAGGGGTCGGCCCGGCCCAGTGGGCCGAGCCCTTTAGCAGCCCAGACCTAGCCCGGTCACCCTAGCGGGTCGGGCGGGTCCGCTCACCCGGAGCCCGCTGCCCGACCCGCATGCCCTTCTCCCCTTCCCCACGTCTGCTCCCCGCGTTTTCCGGCCGGATTCTCCGGCCACGTCGCCGAAGAACCGCCCCTCTACCCCCACGACCTCCCCGCGGCCGCCTCTTCCGCCACGACCCTCCCCCAAGCCACCCCAGCCCCAGCCTATAAAACCCCCTACCCCTCCGGTCCTCCTCCTCCATCACCTCCCCCTAGCTCCGGCAATCACCTCCCCCTAGCCCCGCTGCCCTCCGCCAAGTGCCGCCCCAGCCAGCGCCCTCGCCGGCCAGCCCCTCCCCAGAATCTTCCTCCCCCTCTCCAGAACCACCTCCGTCTCCTCCCTCTTCCTTCCCCTCTCCTCCCAGCGCCGGCCGCCGGCCTCCCCTGGCCCATCTCCGCCTCCCCGAGAGCCGCCCATCCCCTCGTCGAGCCTTCGCCGCCCTGAGCCGCCCTTCCCCGGCGAGTCTCGGCCGAACCCGACCGTGGACACAGACCCGGACACAGTGAACCCTAGCCCTAGCAGTGGACACGTGTCCAGGACACGAGTCGGACACGGCAAACCCCGTTTCGAGGAGCCTCGTTCAGGTACCCGTAACTTTTTGCTCGTAGCTCCGTTTTTAATTCTGTAAATTATATTGCGAAGCCTGTATGACCCTCTCGGTGCCCGAATAAACCGCTCGGGGCATCACGTCCTGTGGTGATCGCACACCGCGATCCAAAAACAGGAAAAACCAGACCCTGTTTCACTCCGGAACTGAGTACGCCCCGCCAAACGGGATGACTTGGTCGCGTGCGATCTTCACAGATACGTGCGCCTCGTCGATACGGACGTGTGGGATTTCGCGGAAGCTGATTCGGGTGTGCGTGCACACCGGAATCAACGCGTATCCGCGGACATCGTTCCGTATCTGCCTTTTCTGTAATTTACCCTAACTTTGTGCACATACGTCAGATCGAGACGAAACTTGCGCCATCGGACTCGTAGCGATACGCTGGTCCTGTGGGTCAAGTTTGGTTCGATTCTGAGAACATTGACGAAATCGCGTGTCGTGGGCCCCACAGGCCCCACTCGACGGGCGATTTCGTGATCGGCTCATCGGAATTCAAATCTGAAAATTCCGTTGGGTTCGTATCAGTGTTCCTGACCTGTTGACACTAAGTTTGATGAATTTAGAGACCGTTGACCCTGACACGTTTTTTGGTGCAAAGCGGGCCCACCGGTGGACCCCATTTTGGCCCGAAACTGCCGTTTTTGTCCTTGTCTCCAAATTGGACCCAAGGACAGGCGTTCCTAGCTATTTGACACCTTCTGAGCGTGATGGTACTATTTATTTCAGCTTTCGGAGACATCTCTAGAAATTTCCGAAATCAGGACCTAAGTGGAATCCAAACCTCAAGCAAGTGCACCTTGCCAAACTTGCAGTCATTATTTTCATATTTTCTGTAAAAATACTCTGCTGGATGTCTTGTGTAAATTTATATAAACTAATTTAAACTGATTAACCTTGGGAACGTATGACATACCTAGTGTCCGATCATAGTCGGGTGCCGACACCGTACGCGGTGTTGGGTTCGTCATTTAGAGATGGATTTACGATCCCCTTACTCTTGTACTTGACCTATCAAGTACCCTACAACCCAGGACACTTGATACTATCATGGACAAAATCCTCCTGAGATATTCGTGGTGATTATGTATAGGATACAGGACTTGACAAAGACATTTATTTATAGACAGTTTGACTTGTTGCATTAGTTATAATCCCGCTGACATGGACATGAGACGTTATGGTCAAGGCTTGCATGATTACATTGGGTGGGGAGAGACACACAGGCTACAGGCTGTTATATATATATATCTACTATTATTGTGAGGTTGTAGACTCTCCAGCAGAGCTAGACCCTTTACGTGTTATTACTGCTACCGGCTCCCCGACACAGAGCTTGTAGCGTTCTCAGCCTGAGTACTAGTGTTGCTCTCATTTGCATATCACATAGATGGTTACATAGTTTACCCTTCTGTTTCAATTAATTTAATTGCACTGCTTATTATTTGGCTTGTTTTATTTTGTGCCTTGCTATGTCCACTGAGGACCTGGAATGGATTATGTCCCCAGGTTTAGCAGAGGAGCAGTACCCCGAGGTATACGGGACCGGAGCTGAAGCTATTGCTGGAATAGAACCGAACACTGAAGACGAGGTGACTGCCGAGGACTTCTCCTGAGTGCCTGTTCCAGTACTCAGTACTATTTCATGTTTACCTCTTTTGTTCCTGGCCTATAGAGCCAGTTATTCAGACTTAAGTCAGATTGTTTCTCCGACTGACTTGCTGTGATTATTGTTGCTACTTATTTCCATTTTATTATGCAGTTATTTCTTTATCTTTATGGATGAGATTAGTGTGACTTGTTATAATAGACCTTATTTACAGCTTAAGTACGCCCTGATGGCTCCATTAAATTGGGTTATCCATCGGTGCGTACTGCTGGCCGTTGCCACGTGTCCAATCCCTCGATATTTTGGGACTGGGGCGTGACATAGTTTTTGTGGTGGCCCATGCAGGTCAATCTTTCATTGTTCGGTTTCAACTTAGGGACCGGACAGGCCTGCAATACGATAGGTTATAGGATCTCATCCATTGATTGAATCGTTTTTGAACTCTATGTCGAATTTAATTTAATTTCTTGAATTGCATCCTGTTTTGATTCCTCTGTGCGTTCTCATTGTTTCCTTTTGATACAGAGTTATGGATCCCAGACGTGGTGATGAGACCCCCTTGGGTACACCGACTGAAGCAGGATTTACCTGTGAAGCTGGAACGACGCCAGATACCAGAGGACAATCCTCTCAGAGCAATCAAACTGGCCAGCCAAGTTCCAGGTTCAGGCGTGATGATATCCCGCCTCCTCCCCAGTTCCCTCCTACGATGCCTGTCTTTCCCCCAGGACAGGCAATGGACGGCCAGCAAATATTCCAGATGTTCTACGCCATGATGCAGGCACAACAACAGATTCAACAGGAGGCCCAACGTCATGAGGCCGAGAACCTAAGGAACAGCCTAGTCGCAGCGTTGGAGCATGCAAATCCACCAAATAGGCGGCCAGCAACGGGATCCATCACAGATTTCTGCCAACTCAAGCCCCGTACCTTCTCGGGCAAGGAAGGACCAACTGAAGTGCATGAATGGCTTACGAACGCGCAGCATCAGTTGGAGGCCGCTGAACTACTAAGGGACAAATGGATTACTGCCGTCAGGATGCAACTGACGGACAACGCGCACCATTGCTGGCTGTCCGAAGAAAGAAGGCTCGGACATGATCAGGTTACCGGGGAGGAGTTCTCCAGACTCTTCCAGGAAATGTACATCCCTGCTGTGGCTCGGTCAGAACTCCGAGACAGATTCAACCACCTGATCTAGGGCAACATGACGGTGGAGGAATATAACGCCGAATTCATTCGCCTGAGCCGCTTCGCCCCTTCCCTAATTCCTACCGAAGAGGAGAAGGCGGAGAAGTTCTTTGATGGGCTCAGGTTCGAGCTTCAAAAGTTAATCGGATCGGTCGCGCCCACCTCTTACACCGACGTCCTAGCTGCAGCACGTCGGCTGGAGCGCGTTACTCGGAGGGAATCAAGCCTGAAACGTCCCTTCTCCTCAGCACCGTTCAAGTCATCACCAGGGGAATCTGCTAAACGACCCCAGAAGAGCCCGCCTCCAAGAGAAGCAACTAAGAACCTGCCTACTTGCCATTACTGCGGCAAGGTAGGACATATTGAAAAGGAATGTAGACGCAAGCTGGGGCTCTGCCTGGTTTGCGGATCTGGACAACACTTCTCAAAGGACTGCTCGGAACATCGGGAGGGAGTTCTGAATCGGCCAGCTCCACCTGCAGCTCTTCCAGCTGGGGGAGCAACACAGACAGGGCCTGGAGGAGCCAGGCCACCTCTACCACCTCAGGCAGCAATGTTCCAGCAAACTCGTCAGCAAAGGGGTCCCGCTCAGGGACGAGGTCAGGCTTATGCACTAGCAATCACTGAGAAAGCTACTGCAGGCAAAGTGATAGCAGGTACCATATTAGTAGCTTCAATTCCTGCTGTAGCATTATTTGATTCTGGAGCCTCGTATTTATTTATTGCTACTAGCTTCGTAGCTACACATAGAATAGCTACCGCACCTCTCTCGAAGATGAAGAGAATTCTAACGGGAGGTGGAATTATCCCGGTTAGTGATACTTGTAGATCATGTTCGATAGTAGTCTGTGGCCGAGAGATGCGAGCCCAATTCTTGATCTTTTCTATGCCTGATTACGATGTTGTACTTGGTATGGACTGGTTAAGTCAGTACCATGCGACACTGGATTGTCGGCTTGGAAAGGTGATATTTAGACCCCCTAGCCTTCCTGAGTTTGAATTTCTTCGAGGAGCTGTAGAACAAGGGGTCCAGCCAACTCTTAGGGTATTGTCTGCAGAAAAAGATTCAAGTTACCCAAGAGTCATAACAGAATTTATGGACGTATTTCCCGACGATCTTCCAGGTTTACCACCTGATCGGGAGATAGAATTCACAATAGACCTAACTCCATGAGCCGAACCTATCACTTCATCGGTATATCGGCTAGCACCTAAGGAGTTAGTGGAGTTGAAAGCACAAGTTGACGACCTTCTGGAGAAAGGATTTATCCGGCCCAGTGTTTCACCATAGGGAGCACCTATACTTTTTGTACCCAAGAAGGACGGAACTGTATGGTTGTGCATTGATTACAGAGCCCTTAATGTTGTAACTGTTAAGAACCGGTACCCCTTACCACGCATTGATGACTTGTTTGACCAATTGAGTGGTGCTAGGGTATTCTCAAAGATTGACCTTAGATCCGGTTATCACCAGATTAGGGTGAAGAAGGAAGATATCCCAAAGACGGCCTTCAGGACTAAGTATGGACATTATGAGTTTCTAGTAATGCCGTTTGGTTTAACCAACGCACCCGCCGTATTTATGAGTTTGATGAACGGGGTCTTCCATCAGTACTTGGATAAGTTCATGGTGGTATTCATTGATGATATCCTAGTCTACTCCAAGAACCACGAAGAGCACGAGGAACACCTTAGAATTGTGCTAGAAACTTTGAGAAGGGAGAAGCTATATGCCAAACTCAGCAAATATGAGTTCTGTATGGACAAGGTGCCATTCTTAGGGCATATTATCTCGGGTGAAGGACTGTCTGTGGACCCAGAGAAGGTCACTGCTATAGAAACCTGGCCTACCCCTACCTCGGTTGCGAAAGTGAGAAGTTTTCTTGGACTTGCTGGGTATTACCGGCGGTTCGTAGAAAATTTTTCAAGGATCGCAGAACCTATGACGAAGCTGACACGGAAGGATCAGGAGTTCATATGGACAGAAGAATGTCAGAATGCTTTTGGAGAATTGAAGAGGCGTCTAACAACAGCACCAGTCTTGACTCTTCCCTCAGGGTCAGGAGATTTTGTTGTTTATAGTGATGCGTCTGGTAGTGGACTAGGTTGTGTCTTGATGCAACATGGCAAGGTTATCGCTTATGCATCGAGGCAGTTGAAGGTCCACGAGAAGAATTACCCAACGCACGACCTGGAGCTAGCTGCAGTAATTTTTTCATTGAAAATCTGGAGACATTATCTGTATGGAGAGAAGGTCGAAATATTCACTGATCATAAGAGCTTGAAGTATGTTTATACACAGAAAGAGCTCAACATGAGGCAAAGGCGTTGGCTTGAGTTGATGGTGGACTTTGACATCGATCTGCAGTACCACCCGGGGAAAGCAAATGTTGTAGCCGACGCCCTCAGCAGGAAACCCTCGGCTTATTTCTTAACGGAGCAGCCTCAGCTATTACAAGACTTGCAAGATCTTCAGATAGAGGTTATTCTACCTGGACAAAATGGTTTGCTGGCTAACCTCGAAGTTAAGTCATCGCTGGTGGAGAGAATCAAAGAAGCTTTGCCTAATGATGCCAGATTTCGAAGGCTGAAAGAGAGAACCGAAGCCGGCATGCAAACGGGACTTCGCATCCACGAGGACGGGACATTAAGGTGCGGAAATCGCCTATATGTTCCGAATAGAGAATTAAGGCAGGAGTTGATGACAGAAGCACATAGCTCCATATACTCGATTCATCCAGGAGGGACCAAGATGTACCGGGACTTAAGACAATATTACTGGTGGCATGGAATGAAAAGGGAGATTGCCCGATTTGTGGCAAAATGCTTAGTCTGCAAGCAGGTGAAGGCCGAGCACCAAAGGACTGCAGGTATGTTGCAGCCACTTCCTATCCCTGAATGGAAGTGGGAGCATATTACCATGGACTTCGTCACTGGATTTCCAAGAAGCCCTAGTGGAAAGGATGCAGTATGGGTCATCGTGGATCGGCTCACTAAGTCGGCTCACTTCTTGCCGTTCAGAGTCGGACAATCCACGAAAGTACTAGCCGACATGTATATGCGATAGATCATAAAATTACATGGAGTGTCGGTTAATATTGTATCAGATCGAGACTCGAGATTTACATCTCACTTCTGGCGAAGCATGCAAGAGAGTCTCGGCACCAGGCTCAAGTTCAGTACTGCCTATCATCCCCAGACAGATGGCCAATCAGAGCGCATAATTCAGATCTTGGAAGATATGCTGCGATCATGTATACTGAACTTCGGAGGATCTTGGAAAGATCATCTGCATTTAGTGGAGTTCTCCTTCAACAACAGCTATCAGGCAAGCATTCAGATGGCACCTTTCGAGGCATTGTACGAAAGGAAGTGCAGATCGCCGATATGCTGGAGTGACGTTGGCGAACGTCAATTACTGGGTCCAGAGTTGGTAACGGAGACAGTAGAGAAAGTAAAGCAGATTCAGAACCATCTCCGTGCAGCCCAGGATAGACAGAAGCATTAGACAGATGCACACAGACGACCGCTGGAGTTCAAGGAAGGAGAGCATGTATTTTTGAGGATCTCGCCCACTAGAGGTACTATCAGATTTGGCAGCAGAGGCAAGTTAAGCCCAAGGTACATTGGGCCATTCGATATCTTGGAGCGCATTGGTGAGGTGGCTTACCGTCTTGCATTACCTCCATCCTTAGAGGGAGTGCATGATGTATTCCACGTCTCATAACTGAGGAGATACGTGACGGACCCAAGTCATATAGTGGATCATTCTGAGATTTTGGTGGGACCTAGCCTGAGATACGAAGAGCAGCCAGTGGGTATACTCGACACCAGTGAGAAGATACTGCGAGGGCAGACAATCAGACTGGTTTGAGTAGCTTGGAAGCAGCACTCTCCTGGCGAATCGACCTGGGAACGAGAGGATGTTATGCGCCAACGTTATCCACACTTATTTGCTGATGCAGGTAAAACCTGAGCATCTTTAATTTCTGTAAATCTTGCCTTTATAGTTTACCCTTTGATTGCGAGGACGCAATCCTCTTAAGGGGGGTACATTGTAAACACCCTAAATTTTCATTTTTTTAAAAAAAAATTAATTTTTGGGAATTTTTCTGCAATTTTTAGGAATTTATAATATGTGCTGTGGTGATTGTAGGATTTTTAATTGCTACTAAATAATGTTAAAATGTGATGAAAATATGATTTTATGGTGTAAAATAGAAAACCGGACTTAGGGTAATTTTCTGGAATTTTATTGGGCTTCAGACCTATTTTTAAAAGCCTAAAAACTATCTTCCTAATTAAATTATTAATTATTATTATTATTATTATTTATATTATTATTACTGTTTTATTATTTTTATGGGCCGGCCCGGCCCAGTGGGCCGAGCCCATTAGCAGCCCAGACCCAGCCCGGTCACCCTAGCGGGTCGGGCGGGTCCGCTCACCGGGAGTCCGCCGCCCGACCCGACCCGTATGCCCTTCTCCCCTTCCCCACGTCTGCTCCCCGCGTTTTCCGGCCGGATTCTCCGGCCACGTCGCGTGAGAACCGCCCCTCTACCCCCACGACCTCCCCGCGGCCGCCTCTTCCGCCACGACCCTCCCCCGAGCCACCCCAGCCCCAGCCTATAAAACCCCCTACCCCTCCGGTCCTCCTCCTCCATCACCTCCCCCTAGCTCCGGCAATCACCTCCCCCTAGCCCCGCTGCCCTCCGCCAAGTGCCGTCCCAGCCAGCGCCCTCGCCGGCCAGCCCCTCCCCAGAATCTTCCTCCCCCTCTCCAGAACCACCTCCGTCTCCTCCCTCTTCCTTCCCCTCTCCTCCCAGCGCCGGCCGCCGGCCTCCCCTGGCCCATCTCCGCCTCCCCGAGAGCCGCCCAGCCCCTCGTCGAGCCTCCGCCGCCCTGAGCCGCCCTTCCCCGGCGAGTCTCGGCCGAACCCGACCGCGGACACAGACCCGGACACAGTGAACCCTAGCCCTAGCAGTGGACACGTGTCCAGGACACGAGTCGGACACGGCAAACCCCGTTTCGAGGAGCCTCGTTCAGGTACCCGTAACTTTTTACTCGTAGCTCCGTTTTTAATTCTGTAAATTGTATTGCGAAGCCTGTATGACCCTCTCGGTGCCCGGACAAACCGCTCGGGGCATCGCGTCCTGTGGTGATCGCACACCGCGATCCAAAAATAGGAAAAACCAGACCCTGTTTTACCCCGGAACTTAGTACGCCCCGCCAAACGGGACGACTTGGTCGCGTGCGGTCTTCACAGATACGTGCGCCTCGTCGATACGGACGTGTGGGATTTCGCGGAAGCTGATTCGGGTGTGCGTGCACACCGAAATCAACGCGTATCCGCGGACATCGTCCCGTATCCGCCTTTTCTGCAATTTACCCTAACTTCGTGCACACACGTCAGATCGAGACAAAACTTGCGCCATCGGACTCATAGCGATACGCTGGTCCTGTGGGTCAAGTTTGGTTCGATTATGAGAACGTTGACGAAATCGCGTGTCGTGGGCCCCATAAGCCCCACTTGACGGGCGATTTCGTGATCGGCTCATCGGAATTCAAATCTGAAAGTTCCGTTGGGTTCGTATCAGCGTTCCAGACCTGTTGACACTAAATTTGGTGAATTTAGAGACCGTTGACCCTGACACGGTTTTTGGTGCAAAGCGGGCCCACCGGTGGACCCCGTTTTGGTCCGAAACTGCCGTTTTTGCCCTTGTCTCCAAATTGGACCCAAGGACAGACGTTCCTAGCTATTTGACACCTTTTGACCGTGATGGTACTGTTTATTTTAGCTTTCGGAGACATCTCTAGAAATTTCCAAAACCAGGACCTAAGTGGAATCCAAACCTCAGGCAAGTGCACCTTGCCAAACTTGCAGTCATTATTTTCATATTTTCTTTAAAAATACTCTGCTGGATGTCTTGTGTAAATTCATATAAACTGATTTCAACTGCTTAACCTAGGGAACGTATGACGTACCTAGTGTCCGATCATAGTCGGGTGCCGACACCGTACGCGGTGTTGGGTTCGTCATTTAGAGATGGATTTACGATCCCCTTACTCTTGTACTTGACCTATCAAGTACCCTACAACCCAGGACACTTGACACTATCATGGACAAAATCCTCCTGAGATATTCGTGGTGATTCTGTATAGGATACAGGACTTGACAGAGACATTTATTTATAGACAGTTTGACTTGTTGCATTAGTTTTAATCCCGCTGACATGGAAATGAGACGTTATTGTCATGGCTTGCGTGATTACATTGGGTGGGGAGAGACACACAGGCTACAGGCTGTTCTATATATATATCTACTATTATTGTGAGGTTGTAGACTCTCCAGCAGAGCTAGACCCTTTACGTGTTATTACTGCTACCGGCTCCCCGACACAGAGCTTGTAGCGGTCTCAGCCTGAGTACTAGTGTTGCCCTCATTTGCATATCACATAGATGGTTACATAGTTTACCCTTGTCACGCCCCAGTCCCAAAAATACGTAGGACTAGGTCACGTAACCATGCCAGCTGGCCGTATATATGGAAACTCCAATATATGAAAACCATATATACGCGCGTACGCTGTATAATGAACAATAGTTCACCAGTGGTATAACTAATCACAAGTCACAGGGTAATATCTAAATCTCATCCACAGAAGTCAAATATGAATAAACAATAACCATGTAACTAGATCTCAATACAGATATCTAAGAATGACAGTCAGATGAAATCAAATCTACTGCCGAAAAAGAATATAAAAGGAACCAGAATACACACCATAAAGAACAACATCTGACAATCACGAGGCTCGAAGAGAAGACCTCCTCGGAAAATAAGTAGCCTGTCCGGATCTGTGCTCCTGCGAGTACTCAAGAACAAATACACCTGGCAGGGGACCAGGTCCTCAGAGGGACATAGCAAGATACATAAAAATGACATGCCATAATGTAAATACTGAATAAATAAATGGGGTGTACTAACCATCTAAGTGAATGCAATTTAAAGACCTTGTAGTACGCATGGGAATGTGTGGCTAGACATATGCTGACGTAATTCACCAATCGTCGGGACTGGCTAGTATATGTGTCATATGCCCCCGACGCAGGGAACTCTGCAATCGTCCATCTCCGAGGAGCATGGATCGAAGGATAAAGACTCAATGAAGGGGGTGTCCCATACGCCTACTAGATGTCTTCCCCGCCCAATATAGATGTACAAGTCGTGAAAACGACGTGGACACCTCCTACTATGATGCAAGTCTCAATAAAATAAACAACTGAGCTAAATACCGCTACACGTGTTGCTCACACTGATGGCCAGTCGCGCATGAGGCACGCGTCCCTACATGTACTCACTCTGTGACGTGTAATGATACGTGTCAAGGCCTGGGAAGTTATATCAATAACTTCACAACTTTAGGTGGGTCTACTAGACACTAGGTCAAACACAAGTCCTAACGTCAACGCCTTCGTTGACTGCACCCGAGTCTGCTCGGACGCGCACATTTATATAATATAAAAATAGATAGACATGTAACTAGCAATAACTGAATTTAAACAGTACAACAAGGCAAGGTATACTTGTCTGGCAAGAGAGCTGCAATTATATAATGTCCCGATGTCAAGTACCAAGTGTCAGAAACTATGATCTCAGAATGAACGTCTCCGGATACTGAAATAAACATCACTAACAGTCTCAAAAAATATCAAATAGCTAGAAACGCCTGTCCTTAAGTCCAATTTGGACACAGGGGCAAAAATGACAATTTTCGGTCAAAGCGGGGTCCACATGTGGGCCGCTTTGCACCGAAGAACGTGTCAGGGTCAAAGGTCTCCAAATTCGCCAAACTCAGTGTCAACAAGTCAGGAACGCTGATACGAACCCAACGGAACTTCCAGAATTGGATTTCGATGAGCAGGTCACAAAATCGCCCGTTAAGTGGAGCCTGTGGGGCCCACGATACGGAATTTTGCCAACGTTCTCAGAATCGAACCAAACTTGGCTCACAGGACCAGCGTATAGCTACGAGTCCGATGGCGCAAGTTTCGTCTCGATCCGACGTGTGTACACAAAGTTGCAGCGTATTCCAGAACTGACGGATACGGGGCGGTGTCGGCGGATACGCGTTGATTCCGGTGTGCACGCACATCCAAATCAACTTCTCCGAATTCCTACACGTCCGTATCAACGTCGCGCATGTTTTGGTAAAGACCGCGTGCGACCAAGTCGTCCCGTTTGGCGGGGCGTACCCAGTTCCGGGGTGAATCGGGTCATTGTTTTTCCTGTTTTTGGATCGCGTGCCTCGATTGCCACAGGACGCGATGCTCCGAGCGGGTTGCACGGGCACCGAGATGGTTACACAGTCTACACAACGCAACTGACGGAATCGAAAATAGAGCTACGAGGTGAGAGAAAAATATACCTGAACAGGGCTCCGTAGAAACTAAATTTTCCTGTGTCCGGTCACTGCGCTGTGTCCTGGTCGCTGTGTCCGGGCTCCGTCGTGTCCTGGGTTCTGCCGTGTCCTGGTCAGAGTCCAGCGGAGGATCGTCGGGACTCTGCACAGGCCGGTCGGGGGTTGCGGTGTCGAGCCGGGGTGGCTGTGCACAGGAGTCGGGGTCGACTTCGGTCGTCGAGGGGGAATGGAGGAGATGGTGATGATGATGGTGGTGGTAGTGGTGGTGACCGATGATGATGACGGTGGTGGCTGTGATAGGGGGCTGCGGGGTGGCGATGGCGAGCTTCACGGGGAGGTGGCGGCGGTGGTGATGGCGAGCTCAGGGGGTCGTCAGGCGGAGGTGAGCATGGAGGAGTGGGATGGAGGAGGTCGGGAAGGAGAAAAGGAGGAGGAAGAGAGAGGAAGGGTCGGGGGTTGCCGGCGAAGGGGGGGTAGCTCGCCGCGCGGAGGGGGAGCTCCGGCGGGCGGGCTCGGCGGGGCTCGCCGCCGGCGGAGGGGAGAGGGAAGAGGGGGCAGGGGGTTCGGCTGCGGCGGGATAAAGGAGAGGGGGAGCGGGTAGGAGAGGGAGAGGGGAGGGCTCGCCGCGGGCGGTGCTCCGACGGGGCGGAGCGGCTCCGGCGGCGGGGGTCGGCTGCTGCTCCAGCGAGGGGGGGGGGGTCGGCTGCGGCCTGGGAGGGGGATTTGGGTTTTCTGATTTTTATTTTCTTTTTCTTTTCTTTTTCTTTTATAAAAGTTTTTATTAATAAATAAATTAAAATATCTATAGATATTTTAGGATATTTTAGGATATTTTCGGGATCTTTTCGGGTGGGTCCTGCGTCCAAATGGACGGTGCAGGTTCACCGGCCAATGAGGGTGTGACACTTCGCACTGAAATTTGCAGGAAAGTCCCTGTAATTTCATAAATTACGGAATTGTCCTATAATTTGGGAAATTGTGCAATTACGAAATTGTCTGGGAAAATACCCGATTCCGGAAAATTCTAAAATTCACAGAATTGAGGGAAATAGCTATGTGAGGGTCCCGGGGGAATGGGGGTGAGTCTGGGCAGGGATTGGACCTGGTTTCTGGGTGATACGAGTCATCGTATTTATTAATTAATAAATACTGCGCACGGTGTTCTCTAATTATTTAGAGGCAGGTAGGGTCATAATTTTTCTACGGTGTCAATACACTAAATGTAGTATACTCAGTATAGAAAATTAACGTATTTTTGTTTGGGCAAAACAGGTACATGTTGGGCCTCAAATCTCTAGGAGTACAGAGGTGGGTAAAGAGCAGGAAATTAAATAGGAAATAAATACGGACTTTTGTAACGATATTTGTGCGTCTCAAACGAGGCTCAAAATAAAGCATCTGGAAGTTGCCCAAAATTCAGAAAAATAGTCTGACATGTCTAGGACAGGTATGTGAACTTTATTCGGGGATAACAGTCAGGGTAAAGCTCCAAATAATTTGGTGACGGACAGATGCACAAGTCAACAGGATATGTAGGCAAAATAAATTAAAATATTGAAACAAATCCTAAATTATGAAAAATACTCCTAAAATACGGGAATCTGGTCGAGGGGGTTTACAATCTACCCAACTTATAAAAATTTCGTCCTCGAAATTAAAACTAAGCCACGGTAGAAGTCAGAGACGGCATAAGATATAATTTAACAAAGTAATTTATATCTTGGTTTACGAATAGGTTCGAAAAATATTTACGCGTGTCGTCCACATGCTTTCAAGTAGATTCTCCTGGCGCGCCATGCTTTCATGTCACGCGGACCAAGGGAATAGACTGATTCCTCAATACCTTTCCTCGATGATCAAGGATTTCTACGGGTTGCTCTGGATACGATAAGCTCGGTCTAATGGTGATCTCCGAATGGTTGAGAACATGACTGCTGTCTGTCACATATCGCCTGAGTTTGCGATACGTGGAATACATCAAGTATTTTCTCAAGTGAAGGTTGTAGCGCAAGTTGATATGCCACTACTCCCACTCTTTTTAGCACGTCCATGGTTCAATATACCTTGGACTCAACTTGCTGTGTCCTCCGAATCGAATGGGGCCTCTAGTAGGTGATATTCTCAAGAAGACATGATCGTCCTTTTTGAATTCCAAGGGACGATGATGACGGTCTGTCTACTGCTTCTGTCTGTCTTGCACTGCTCGCAAGTATCCTTGTATTACTTAAATGTTTCTACGGTGTTGACCACAACTCTGGTCACGCGAATCCTTGTCTGGTAAAATGCTGACTGGTATGCCGTGCAATCTTAGGATTTGTCTCATATATAAGTAATGTCTTCCTAGCTTCAGAGTAATTACGACGGTTGCAAGTTCCAAATTTTTCTCATGTACTCATAATTGTCTAGATACATATGCCATTACCTAGCCATCCTGTATTGATACGCATCCCAAACTTTTTTTCCTGATGCGTCTGTAGATCACAAACGCCTGATCCGGATGGAATAGTCAATACTAGTGCTATGGTCAGTCGCTTCTTCAACTCCTCGAAAGCGGCTTGACACTCGTTGGTCCGTAGGAATTCTTAATCCTAATAAGTCAACCTAGTCATAGGTGCTGCTATCCTTTCAGGAGTCAATCAATTGTTCATCCAGATGAAATTCATTTAGACTCCTGTCAACAAAATGATATATTCCTTCCTTGTAATACTTTGACCAAAGTTACGAGGCAAAAATTTTATGCTGCTATAGTGATGCACGTACTAGGAATGTAGGTAGGTAGCGAAGGTCATTCTAAAATAGTACAGTTTTAAACTGCAATCTAATCTAACAATAGGGTTTGGTAATTACCCAAGAAACAAACAGAAATGACTACAGAAACAATACACTTTTCGTATTTATACTAAATACGAGGTTTCGTTTTTCCGAAATAAGGGAAGACGGAAAACAGTAATCAAGAGTTCAAGGGGAAGGTAATAGATTATGAGTATGGGGATCAATGCGTTTAAAGAATTCAATGGAATTTGTCAAAGTAGTTGTGGATTGAAATATTATTTTTGGTAATTCCTATTCACATGCTCGTATCAGTACAGTTACGTAACTGATACGATATGCTCAGACATCTTTAGAGGGCAAGTACATCTGTCTACTAATCACTATATATCTCAATCCACGTAAAGTAGTTATGCGAAGGGCGAATCAAAATGCACTAAGGTTGATCAGACCGTAATACACTGATTCTGAATAGACAATTGTATTAGTGGAGTGGATCAGGCCCCAATAACACATGTGTCATGAACAAGCTCGATAAAGAATAAGCTTGCAAAACTAGGCTATAATAGCATCATAAGTCAAGGTAGGACAGAAATTTTAAGTATGCTAGATTATGATGAGAGAAATTACAAACAATTTACAATCACAAAAAGATAAGACTACACAATCTCTACAGTTATTATTCTAATGCCTTGTCTAAGTCGCTAGTTGACCTAAAAGAGGTATGGCCTTCTAAGTTTTACAATCTTAATATACACTATAGGTTGTCCGTATAAAACAGAGATTCAAGGAAGTCTGCGTAAAGTAGGGGTTCGAGGTTGTCTGCGTAAAGCAGAGATAAAATAATTTGGCGTAACGCAAGTCTGTGCGTAGAAATCTGTGCGTAAAAGTCTGGGTGAAAGTCTGAGCGTAAAAGTTTTGCGCTAAATTCTGCTCTAAAATATCACCTGCGTAAAGTCTAACATTCGTTGCAGCGTAAAGTTGTACAAGAAATTCATGAGTTTGTCAGTCAAGTTAATGAATCCTGTCATCTGACAAAAGTACTTGCACAACGATCGAGTGGATGGTTTGATGATGGTTTGCACAGAGTTCTAGGTTGTCGTTAGTGACTTATTGGATACCAGTCATCTACGCTTGAGATGAGACAAAATCAGATGTCCTGTCAGAAAGTTGTTTCCTTTTTGCACAGGGCTCGAGGCGTATCTCTGCATTTAATGCACAAGATTGGGTCATGGCTAGGGAAAGCTAAGGCTGTAACAATACGCTCACATTCTATTCTTAGGTTACGCCTAATCAGGTTGCTCTACAATGGTTATCTATTATCATCAGGTTTGCGCAGGGCAGTTACCTACGTGGCTGGCATGATGCGTCATACGCAGGATAAGGAAGACTAAGGGCGGCGTAAAGGGGACAAGCTTCTACATAATTTAGTTTTTTACGCCATCAGGAAAGTCATTTGGCTTTTACGCTAACTACGGTCAATTGGCTTTACGCCAACAAGGGTAAGGAGTTTCTGGCGTAACACTCTGGTTTATCCAAACTTAGGATGGGATTTCAGTCCTGGTATTCAATCTTGGATTTTCTATTGGTTCCTCTAGACTAGGGTCAATACTATAATCAAATATCTAATAATCCTATCTCCGACTAATCCTAGTAGTGTTCATACTATACTCAAGTCATACATAAATATGTCAAGGGATAATGATAAGTTAACTATAGGTAAGTGACGCTAGGGTTCATTAGGTAGTATGGAAAGTTAGGGTTCATTAAGTAGTCTGAACTTAAGGATATGTCCATACCCTAGTTGTGCTTCTTAATAGGAATACTACCCTAATTATTATCCTATCAACAGGGATTCCTATATTCTAGCAGGGGCTATACTAAAAGAATTATCAGGGAAGCACATGAATCAAGCAGGATGCAATTTTGTAAGTAGAACAGACTGGAAGGAAGATAAGTCATAGTCAATTGGATGAGATCCTATGCTCTAATCCTAGGTGCAGGCTTGCTCGGTACAGTAACGTAACCGAGACAATATGCTCTGACCTGCATGGGCTACCACTAAAAATATGTCATGCCCCAGTCCCAAAAATATGTAGGACTAGGTCACGTAACCATGCCAGCTGGCCGTATATATGGAAACTCCAATATATGGAAACCATATATACGCGCGTACGCTGTATAATAAACAATAGTTCACCAGTGGTATAACTAATCACAAGTCACAGGGTAATATCTAAATCTCATCCACAGAAGTCAAATATGAATAAACAATAACCATGTAACTAGATCTCAATACAGATATCTAAGAATGACAGTCAGATGAAATCAAATCTACTACCGAAAAAGAATATAAAAGGAACCAGAATACACACCATAAAGAACAACATCTGACAATCACGAGGCTCGAAGAGAAGACCTCCTCGGAAAATAAGTAGCCTGTCCGGATCTGTGCTCCTGCGAGTACTCAAGAACAAATACACCTGGCAGGGGACCAGGTCCTCAGAGGGACATAGCAAGATACATAAAAATGACATGCCATAATGTAAATACTGAATAAATAAATGGGGTGTACTAACCATCTAAGTGAATGCAATTTAAAGACCTTGTAGTACGCATGGGAATGTGTGGCTAGACATATGCTGACGTAATTCACCAATCGTCGGGACTGGCTAGTATATGTGTCATATGCCCCCGACGTAGGGAACTCTGCAATCGTCCATCTCCGAGGAGCATGGATCGAAGAATAAAGACTCAATGAAGGGGGTGTCCCATACGCCTACTAGATGTCTTCCCCGCCCAATATAGATGTACAAGTCGTGAAAACGACGTGGACACCTCCTACTATGATGCAAGTCTCAATAAAATAAACAACTGAGCTAAATACCGCTACACGTGTTGCTCACACTGATGGCCAGTCGCGCATGAGGCACGCGTCCCTATATGTACTCACTCTGTGACGTGTAATGATACGTGTCAAGGCCTGGGAAGTTATATCAATAACTTCACAACTTTATGTGGGTCTACTAGACACTAGGTCAAACACAAGTCCTAACGTCAACGTCTTCGTTGACTGCACCCAAGTCTGCTCGGACGCGCACATTTATATAATATAAAAATAGATAGACATGTAACTAGCAATAACTGAATTTAAACAGTACAACAAGGCAAGGTATACTTGCCTGGCAAGAGAGCTGCAATTATGTAATGTCCCGATGTCAAGTACCAAGTGTCAGAAACTATGATCTCAGAATGAACGTCTCCGGATACTGAAATAAACATCACTAACAGTCTCAGAAAATATCAAATAGCTAGAAACGCCTGTCCTTAAGTCCAATTTGGACACAGGGGCAAAAATGACAGTTTTCGGTCAAAGCGGGGTCCACATGTGGGCCGCTTTGCACCGAAGAACGTGTCAGGGTCAAAGGTCTCCAAATTCGCCAAACTCAGTATCAACAAGTCAGGAACGCTGATACGAACCCAACAGAACTTCCAGAATTGGATTCCGATGAGCCGGTCACAAAATCGCCCGTTAAGTGGAGCCTGTGGGGCCCACGATACGGAATTTTGCCAACGTTCTCAGAATCGAACCAAACTTGGCTCACAGGACCAGCGTATAGCTACGAGTCCGATGGCGCAAGTTTCGTCTCGATCCGACGTGTGTACACAAAGTTGCAGCGTATTCCAGAACTGACGGATACGGGGCGGTGTCGGCGGATACGCGTTGATTCCGGTGTGCACGCACATCCAAATCAACTTCTCCGAATTCCTACACGTCCGTATCAACGTCGCGCACGTTTCGGTAAAGACCACGTGCGACCAAGTCGTCCCGTTTGGCGGGGCGTACCCAGTTCCGGGGTGAATCGGGTCGTTGTTTTTCCTGTTTTTGGATCGCGTGCCACGATCGCCACAGGACGCGATGCTCCAAGCGGGTTGCACGGGCACCGAGATGGTTACACAGTCTACACGACGCAACTGACGGAATCGAAAATAGAGCTACGAGGTGAGAGAAAAATATACCTGAACAGGGCTCCGTGGAAACTGAATTTTCCTGTGTCCGGTCACTGCGCTGTGTCCTGGTCGCTGTGTCCGGGCTCCGTCGTGTCCTGGGTTCTGCCGTGTCCTGGTCAGAGTCCAGCGGAGGATCGTCGGGACTCTGCACAGGCCGGTCGGGGGTTGCGGTGTTGAGCCGGGGTGGCTGTGCACAGGAGTCGGGGTCGACTTCGGTCGTCGATGGGGAATGGAGGAGATGGTGATGATGATGGTGGTGGTAGTGGTGGTGACCGATGATGATGACGGTGGTGGCTGTGATAGGGGGCTGCGGGGTGGCGATGGCGAGCTTCACGGGGAGGTGGCGGCGGTGGTGATGGCGAGCTCAGGGGGTCGTCAGGCGGAGGTGAGCATGGAGGAGTGGGATGGAGGAGGTCGGGAAGGAGAACATGAGGAGGAAGAGAGAGGAAGGGTCGGGGGTTGCCGGCGAAGGGGGGGTAGCTCGCCGCGCGGAGGGGGAGCCCCGGCGGGCGGGCTCGGCGGGGCTCGCCGCCGGCGGAGGGGAGAGGGAAGAGGGGGCAGGGGGTTCGGCTGCGGCGGGAGAAAGGAGAGGGGGAGCGGGGAGGAGAGGGAGAGGGGAGGGCTCGCCGCGGGCGGTGCTCCGGCGGGGCGGAGCGGCTCCGGCGGCGGGGGTCGGCTGCCGCTCCAGCGAGGGGGGGGGTCGGCTGCGGCCTGGGGGGGGGGGATTTGGGTTTTCTGATTTTTATTTTCTTTTTCTTTTCTTTTTCTTTTATAAAAGTTTTTATTAATAAATAAATAAAAATATCTATAGATATTTTAGGATATTTTCGGGATCTTTTCGGGTGGGTCCTGCGTCCAAATGGACGGTGCAGGTTCACCGGCCAATGAGGGGGTGACACTTCGCACTGAAATTTGCAGGAAAGTCCCTGTAATTTCATAAATTGCAGAATTGTCCTATAATTTGGGAAATTGCGCAATTACGAAATTGTCTGGGAAAATACCCGATTCCGGAAAATTCTAAAATTCACAGAATTAAGGGAAATAGCTATGTGAGGGTCCCGGGGGAATGGGGGTGAGTCTGGGCAGGGATTGGACCTGGTTTCTGGGTGATACGAGTCATCGTATTTATTAATTAATAAATACTGCGCACGGTGTTCTCTAATTATTTAGAGGCAGGTAGGGTCATAATTTTTCTACGGTGTCAATACACTAAATGTAGTATACTCAGTGTAGAAAATTAACGTATTTTTGTTTGGGCAAAACAGGTGCATGTTGGGCCTCAAATCTCTAGGAGTACAGAGGTGGGTAAAGAGCAGGAAATTAAATAGGAAATAAATATGGACTTTTGTAACGATATTTGTGCGTCTCAAACGAGGCTCAAAATAAAGCATCTGGGAGTTGCAAAAAATTCAGAAAAATAGTCTGACATGTCTAGGACAGGTATGTGAACTTTATTCGGGGATAACAGTCAGGGTAAAGCTCCAAATAATTTGGTGACGGACAGATGCACAAGTCAACAGGATATGTAGGCAAAATAAATTAAAATATTGAAACAAATCCTAAATTGTGAAAAATACTCCTAAAATACGGGAATCTGGTCGAGGGGGTTTACAACCCTGCTATTTCAATTAATTTAATTGCACTGCTTATTATTTGGCTTGTTTTATTTTGTGCCTTGCTATGTCCACTGAGGACCTGGAATGGATTATGTCCCCAGGTTTAGCAGAGGAGCAGTACCCCGAGGTATACGGGATCGGAGCTGAAGCTATTGCTGAAATAGAACCGAACACTGAAGATGAGGTGACTGCCGAAGACTTCTCCTGAGTGCCTGTTCCAGTACTCAGTACTATTTCATGTTTACCTCTTTTGTTCCTGGCCTATAGAGCCAGTTATTCAGACTTAAGTCGGATTATTTCTCCGACTGACTTGCTATGATTATTGTTGCTACTTATTTCCATTTCATTATGCAGTTATTTTTTTATCTTTATGGATGAGATTAGTGTGACTTGTTGTAGTAGACCTTATTTACAGCTTAAGTACGCCCTGATGGCTCCATTAAATTAGGTTATCCATCGGTGCGTACTGCTGGCCGTTGCCACGTGTCCAGTCCCTCGATATTTTGGGACTGGGGCGTGACACAGACCCACCAGTTATACCTCCAACAATCAATATTAATACTCAAGCTGACACAACATATCTACAAGTTACTAAGCTACTGCACTATCCAAGGAACCTCAAGAACTAATGAAGGTAAAACCCTATAAGAAACGAACTAGAGAAACTAAAGATATCTCTATCCTGAGATAATAGGGTGATGGAACAGAACTCAATGATAACAAGGTTGAATGATAGAGACAATTTTTTAAGAACCAATTTAAGATACAATCTGATAATTATACACGTCTATCTGAAATTATATTACCCAGAATCCTTATCACGCCAGTAAGCGTAGTTGCGATAAACTATAGAGTCCGTAACTAAGGCATATATCCCTAGAATCATGGTATCTAGAATTTTTGTCCTACCGCTAGCTTATCTGCGAAAACTCTAAATTCCATAACCAAGAGAAATATATCCAAAATCAGGCTCTATGTCTTCGCCACGCTAGCTAATATGACTACGATAAAATCTAAACTCCATAACTAAGACAGACGGTTACCTTTTTCACTATTCTTATCTATTTATGTTATCAGAATATATCTCAACTTAGTCCATAGATTCATCTTGATACGAGAATCAAATTCAATAATGGAAGAGTACAAAGACGAAGGTGAAACGAAGCAAGTGGAAATAGATTCAAAATAAGATTCTCAAGGGTCATCCCAAGAATCTCTCAAAAAAATGTAATTTGTGATTGAGTATTTTCTATCCTAGTATCCTATACCCTATATCCTATTGCAGGCTCATATCGTACTAATTGTGAAGCCTGACATGCATAGTCCACCACAAAAATGTGTCTCGACCGACCCGCACCCGGATAATAGGGCACAAGTACGTGGGTACGTCCAGCCTACGCCACAACATTAGTGATAGAATGATGTCTAGGTCAACTACACTATCTATCCATCTCAAATAATATAATAATCAACCTGTCAATGCTATCTCAACTCTACAAGTAGAATAAGATAATATTATAAGTCAATATCAATACTCAATCACAATATAATCTATAAGGAGAATAAATAGAATAATATGATATAGAACAAATAAAATTATAAAGTCAAAATACTCGATGGCCTACAATATCAATATCCAACCAAACAAGTGTAACAATACTATATAATCTAGTAATAACATCTCAATAAGTCTAAATAGCTGGAGACAAATCCAGTACCATGTTAAGTGATGATAACTAAGATAACTGTCGACACTGGTCAGACTTCTTTAAGTACTCCCTTCTGTGGTTCGTAGAAAGTCGGACAATAATTCTCTAAATAGTCATTTGGAAAAAAAAATCAGTCAGGATGGAACGAGCACACCTCTAATAGCAGTTCCAGTTTATTGATAATAACTATAAAATATAAATAGTGAATGTAATACAAGACGAGAAACAATGACATATATCATAGTATAGTATAAAAAGAAGAGATAATGTAGAGCAATATGGCATAAATCTGTTTACAATGAAAAGAAATATAGAAAATGAAATCAAATATAGAGAAAAATTATACTATACCATGTGTTTTAAAATATTAGTTAGATATGTGATCGGCTTGGTTTATCATTGTTTACTATCAAGACTATAACACAATCATATATACAGTATGATTGGTTATTGTCTATACGATAACACAATCACGAATGATTGGCTGTTGTCTATAAAATAACACGATTAATAATACAATGGTCTACAGAGTAAAACGATCAATAACACAATCATATACAAAGTGTATGATTGGTTGTGGTCTAAAAAGTAAAACGATCAATAACATAATCATACACAAAGTGTATGATTGGTTGTGGTCTACATATACAATATATTATTTAAGGTTCTTGATCATATATTTATTTAGCATTTCTTTGCCCCCGACTGGTATAATGGATCCAAGTCACGATACGTCACGGCATGGTAATTTACGAAGAATATCAATGTAATCACTGAGGAGTAATATCTCATGATGGGGATCCAAGTAGACCAATCTGTGTAACATCGTGTCAAGAAATCAGGTAAGATATTACTAAGTACTAGTATTCTAGTAATTATCAAATAATAAAAACTATTAGGAATGTACTCGCCTGTGATCCAGAGCAATGAATATTAAACTGTGTCTATATTAGTGTCTTAAAGACCTAAATATAGAATATCATGTCAACACAGTATTTTGTAATGATGAAGAAGTTAAACTAGTTATTTCTAGGTCTTCAAGTTACCTTTAGGTCAAACTAGGCCAAAATAGTTAAACTAGGTCAATTTTAAGTCAAACTAGGTAAAACTAGTACATTCTAAGTTATGCCGGTTCTAGGTCCATACCATGGTGTACTAGTTTATATTAGTCAATATCTAGCTAATACTAGTTAATATTAGTTACACTAGCTAATAGTACTAAGTATCTTATAACATACTAGTTATATCTAATTAATCTTAGTATATAGACTAATTACCTTAATATCTTCACCAATACCTTGACTAATAACTAGCTCTTAACTCAATATCCTAATACATAAATATCTCTCTCCAAAAATATTACTCATTATAACAACCAAGATACTTGAGTATCAAACTCATACACTAATCTTCATCTTGACACGGATACTAGGATATCACCCATCGTCTTGTATCTTAGTATTGACCAAACCTAGGCTACTACACATAAACCAATATTTTGACTCATTACTCATAACCCCATACATATACCTTATCATTCTTTTATTTTCTACCTATCTCTAATACTTAACTTCTATACTCTTGTATCATACACAAAGGTTGATACTCAATATTACTATACTTGCACACATATTACACTAGTACTCCCACAGATTCACTCACCTCTACCTACTCAATACCCTACTCATTTACCTACATATACACCAACCCAAAATCACCCCTCATCTACACTATTGTTGCTGCTGTTGCTGCTAAATGAACTGAGCAGCTCCTTCTCTCATATGGACTTATTACCCCAATTACCTACACTGGGAACACCACTGTACTGATACACCACCTCCCTTGTACCACCTGACAATCTACAACCCTACACATGACACCCCAACATACATCTTTAGGTATGAACACTCAGTTAAACATTGTATGCTAGGTACACACACCAGGAAATACATAATTCCTCTGTACTAGACACTGCCAAGTACTTGTGCACCCTCAATATCTGGACTCACCCTCACTACAGTGCACCATAGTGCACTACACACTTCCTGGTCCTATTTCCTGACTATAACAGGCCTGCACACCTCACAACTGAAAGCTCCCTAGCACCCTTACACTCCTAGACCTGGAGGAACACTCCCAATCCCATTGTACCTAGTTACACCAGACCTACTGCATATATCTCACCCTTCTCACTCTCTTAGACAATTGCCTCACAACCAACACTTTATGGTACACTGGTACCCACACTCTTAGTATGTGATACTAAGTCACACTAACAACATTCACTAATACTCACTTGATACTACACCCTCATGGGGCATTCACTTACCTTAACCTCTCTTCACTGCATGTATAAATTCAAGACACACACCACCCTTCTCCTTGACACTAATGCACTCAAGCACCTCACTCGCATAGGTCATCCCCACAGCATACTCAACCACGGCTGCACCCTCACATATTCAGTCTACCCCACAACCGTGCACCACATGATCCTAGCCCCTAACTTTTATTGCTGCTACCGTTTTCAACTTAATGTTGCTGCTAATACTAATGCTACTGCTCTTGTATGTAATTCCCCAGGCCATATCAGACTCTCAATGCCCCCTCCATGCCACTGCTCCTTACCTGCTGCCTTGAGCAGTAGGTGCTTCTGCTGTTTGTTACACTCATCTCCTTTTCTTATACTTGACTGAACATCCAACACTCACCAACACACATGCAACTCACAGTGAGCACCACACTGTACTCATAGGGAACACTGTCACAGTAAACCCTAATGCACTTGACTTGCCCCCTCATATTCACTCAACTGTGTATGTGAATACACACATTCATGCAACAATCTATACACCAACACATTCTAATATATATACACTACATACATAAAATACTAGTGGCAATCTATCAAACACCTATTGCTCAAATATCAAAATACTCATGATACACCAAATACACCTCAAATTCACCATGATACTATATCAAAGCCAAAGGAACACTAAATATAGATAGAGTATGATATAAGAATATCTAGAATAACTAATTCTAATGAAAATAAATCTAAATAGACGCAAGAGACTCAAATACGCATCAATTCTCAAATCTAACCATGCGTATCATGGCGTACCATGACACGGATACTACGTATCCATTTTTGGACATATACACTGTCACGCCCCAGTCCCAAAATGCCGAGGGACTGGACACGTGGCAATGGCCAGCAGCACACACCGATGGACAAACCCAATTTAATGGATCCATCAGGGTATGCTTAAGCTATAATATAACAATAAGTAGGTCCAATGATACAAGTCACAGTCTATACTAATCTCATCCATAACAGATAATCACAGATCAAATGCCAGAATAATATAAATAAAATAAACTGACAAATCTCAATATCAATGTCTCGGAGAACAATCCAAGAACAAGTCTGATACATCAATGCAATAGACTGAAAATAAAATAACTAGAAACAGAAATAAATGAGTATCTCAAGCTAATACCCAGGAGAAGTCCTCTGGTACGATCTCGTCCTCGGATCCTGGTACTACACCAATGTATGCACCTGTTCCTGCTTTCGCTCCTGCTAATGCTTCTGTACTGTATAACTCTGTGTGGATCTCCTCTACTAATCCCGGGGACATAATCCGGATCCAGGTCCTCAGGGGACATAGCAAGGTACAAAATAACTCATGCCAAAATAAATAATGCAGTACAGCAATAAATGAAACAATAGGGTAAACTATTAAACCATCTATGTAAAATGCAAGTGAGAGCATCACTAGTACTCAGGCTGAAGCCACTACAAGCTCTGTGTCGGGGAGCCGGTAGCAGTAATAAGACGTAATGGGCCAAGCTCTGCTCGAGTGTCTTGTGCCTCACAATAATAGGGGTTTATATATATATGATCAGCCTGTAGCCTGTGTGTCTCTCCCTACCCAATGTAACCACACGTCTCATGTCCACGATACATCATGTCCATGTCACGCACAATCATATCTAATGCACAAGTCATAAAATGTCTAGGAATATAATATCTCTGTCAAGTCCTGTATCCTATACAGAATCACCATATATATCTCAGGAAGATCCCGTCTTATAAATAGTGTCAAGTGTCCTGGGTCAAAGTGTACTTGGTAAGACAAGTACGAGAATATAAAGTGTCACGAATGTCCATCTCTAGATGACAATACACAACACTGCATACAGTGTTGGCACCCGACCAATAATCGGACACTAAGTATGTCACATGGTCCTAGGTTAAGCATGCACAACAATATAATAAAGCAAGAAAAATTTGTAACAATACTGCAGAGTTTGGCAATGTACACTTGCCTGGGGTTCTGGCTCCAACTGTAGCTCTGGTCTCAGTGTGATTTGCAGGTACTACTCCGGTTGCTGAAATAAACATCACCATTAGATTCAGAAAATATTAAATAGCTAGAAACGCCTGTCCTTGAGTCCAATTCGGACACAAGGGCAAAAACGACATTTTCGGGTCAAAGTGGGGTCCACATGTGGGCCACTTTGCACTGAAAAGCGTGTCAGGGTCAAAGGTCTCCAAATTTGCTAAACTCAGTGTCAACAAGTCAGGAATGATGATACGAACCCAACGGAACTTCCATAATTGGATTCCGATCAGCCGATCACAAAATCGCCCGTCAAGTGGAGCCTGTGGGGCCCACGATACGCAATTTCGTCAACGTTCTCAGAATCGTACCAAACTTGGGTCAAGGGACCAGCGTATTGCTACGAGTCCGATGGCGCAAGTTTTGTTTCGATCCGACGTGTGTACACAAAGTTACAGCGTATTCCAGAACCAACGAATATGGGACGGTGTCGGCGGATACGCGTTGATTCCGGTGTGCACGCACATCCGAATCAACTTCTGTGAAATCCTACACGTCCTTATCAACGACGCGCACGTTTCGGTAAAGACCGCGTGCGACCAAGTCGTCCCGTTTGGCGGGGCGTACTCAGTTCCGGGGTAAACCAGGACGTTTTTTCTATTTTTGGATCGCGGTTCGCGATCACCACAGGACGCGATGCACCGAGCGGGTTGTACGGGCACCGAGAGGGTCATACAGTCTACACGACGCAACTGATGGAATCGAAAACGGAATTACAGGGAGAGAGGAAACGCTACCTGAACAGGGCTCCGTGAACGATGATTTCCTGTGTCCTTGACGTGTCCGGGTCTCTGTGTCCAGACTAGGATTTCTGTTTGTGTCCGATTCAGGGCTGCTGTGTCCATGTCAGTGGGCGGCCGGAGGTGTCTAGGGCAGGGGAGTCGTCGTCGTTGGCTGCCGCTCGTCGAGGCGGAGGAGGAAGCTGCTGCTGTGGGGCGGGGCGAGTCCGAGCGGAGGGGCTGAAGGTGGTGGAGGTGCTGCGGTGAGAAAGAGGGAGACGGGGAGTTCTCAGCGGCAGAGTGGTGGCTGTCGAAGTCGGGGAGGAAGGGGATGTGGAGTTCGAGGCGGCGGTGAAGATAGGGAGTCGGCGGCGAGGGGTTCGAGCGGCTGTGCTGGTGGAAGAAGAAGGAGGAGTAGGTGGCTGGGTGGTTGTCGAGCGGTGCACCGGAGATAGGGGTTCTCGACGATGGTGCGACGGCGGAGATCAGGAGAACGGCGGCGTGGAGGTCTGTGGAGGAGGCGAGGGGATGATGGGTTGTCGGCTGTCGTGGCAGAGCGGGTCAGGCGTGCGGGCTGTGGGAAGAGGAGGAGGGGAACGTCGACGGCTGAGGGGGAGCGGGTAGCGCCGGGCGGAGCGGCGCATGGCCGGACGGGGCGGCAGAGGAAGCGGCTGGGCTAGGGGCAGCAGAGGAAGCGGCTGGGCTAGGGGCAGCAGCTTAGGGTTAGGGTTAGGTCAGGATTAGGGATTAGGGTTATTTAGGATTAGGGATTTCTTTTTTTTCTTTTTTTTCTTTTTGATTGTGGAGAAAACTTAGGAAATTATGTATTTATACATACAGAAATTGGACTAGGATTTGACCTAGGATTTGGGCTGGGTCAACGCTCCTTGGGTTTGGCTTCGGCTCTCATGGGGATGTCGGGCGTTGGCACGGGTTTAATTTGGTTAATTCTACATCGTTTTTGAGGGCTTTAAACGGGTTTTCGGAGTTCAATAAATCCGCAAAAAATTATTCTGTGTCCGGTTTTCTATTTTACACCATAAAATATTATTCCCATAATATTTTAATATGAATTAACCATTAAAAATTATTTAATTACCAAAGGCCTAGGTTTTAATTACGAAAAAATCTCGGAGAGTTACGGAAAGTTGTAAAAAATCCAAATTAATAATTACTGAAAATTAGGGGGCTTACAATCTACCCAACTTATAAAAAATTTGTCCTCAAAATTAAAATATGGTAGGGTTCTATCTATCCAATCTCACTTGATTACAGTCTAAAGGATTCCTCTCAAGCGAACATTGCGGTCTCTACCCAACTTAGAATTTACTCATCTATCATCTAAGGCTATACATCTAATAAAGCTATGCCCCAACTTATTTAATCATGTTATTGAATCCTCAAGTCTTTAACACCAAACATATCACCTATGATATTCCCTTAATCATATATAAAAGGGTCATCAACGATGCGACCGGCCTGTGGGGTATATCTAGTACTGTCTATTTATCAAACTTATACCAAGCACGAGGTTTCGTCTTTCCAAAATAAGGGAAGACGAAGATCAATAATAAAGAGTTCAAGAGTGAGGTAATAGAATAGAAGTATCAGGATCAAGGCGTTTAACGAATTCAAATAGGATTTATCAAGACAATTGTGGATTAAAATCCTATTCTGGTAATCCTTTGTTCGCATGCTCGTATTTGTACAGTTATGTAACTGATACGATATGCACAGACATATCTAGAGGGCAAGTATACTAGTCAACTATATATCTCAATCCACGTGAAGTAGTCGTGCGAAGAGCGAACCAAAATGCACTGAGGTTCATCAGACCGTAATACACTGATTCTGAATAGACAATTATATTAGTGTGTCGACCCAATAATACATATGTCATGAACAATCTCGATAAAAGGATAAGCTTGCAAAAACTAGGCTATATTAGCAGCATAAGTCAAGGTAGTACAATAACTATAAGTACGCTAGATGATGATGAAAATAGGTACAACTTAATTCAAGTTCACAAAACAACCTAAAATAAGCACAATAACAAAAGGCTCTACAATCACTACAGTTTTCAATTATAAAAACATTCTAGGTTACAAATTATTAGCAGTTCAAAATTACATAGGTTAAGGCTGAGGTCACGAACCAATAGGCACGAGATAAAACAAATCGATAAACAGATAACTACGAAAAATTTTGCGCATTAGCTACTCCATGGGTCTGCGCGTCTTCCAAAGTCATCGCTGGAGCTTGTTCACGTTCTTGCAGTTGATTCCTCTGCTGCTGTTGAGCCTGCTAGAAGAGTGTGGATTATGGTGCCAAGGGTGGCCTCGGCTGATTCCCTCCTGGGGCTGGTGGTCTAACTCCTTCAACTCTCGTTTGCGGTGCTTCCAATGCTGGAGAGGCTGGCCTTGGTGCTGGTAACGCTTGTTCGTTATCCCTTGGTGCTCTTTCTCGATGTTCGGGGCATTCCTTTAATAAATGCTGACTGGATCCGCAAGCTAAGCATAATTTTCTTTTGCGTCGGCACTCGTTCTCTATATGGCCTCGCCTACGACAATATGGACAGACAGGTAGTATTTGCGGAGATGCTTCTGGTGGCTGGTGCAGGTGTGACTTCTTTGCAACTTCTTCCTGTGGTGCTTCGGCTGGTGCTGATGTGGCTGGTTGTTGAATCATCACTACTTTCTTTTGACGTTCAGGGCAATCCCTTACCAAATGCTTTTTGGATCCGCAAGATAAATATTGTCCCAATCTGCGTCGGCATTCTTTAGCGAAATGGCCTACCTTGCCACAGTAGTGACAAGTAGGAAGGACTAGTGCGAGTGGTGTAGATGCTCTCTGCGGTGGATTCAGCTGTGGTCGCTTCGCAACTCTTTCTTGTTGTGCTTGGTCTGGTGCTAATGCATACGGCCGCTTCTGGATGGACCCTATCCTTGTGTCGCACTCCATGGGTCTTGCTGTAGTAAGAACATCCTCGTCTAAGGTAGTTGCAGCGGAGCTGATTAACTTTCGTAACTCTGAGCTGAATCTGTCGATGAACTTCTCCGCTTGGATCTGCTGAGCTTCTTCTTGAACCTTCTGATGGGCTTGCATCATCGCGTAGAACATTCGAAATATTTGTTGTTCGTCCATAGCCTGCCCTTGTGGAAGGGTAGGCGTCGGTAGAGCCAACTGCGTCGATGGTGGAACGTCATCTTCCTGGATTCTCAAGGCATGCTGACTTGCTTGCTGTGATGATGGACCTTCACTAACTGGTGTCACTTCGTCTCCATTGGTTATCACAGCACCTTGTGGGGTTCCTGGATGAGTCTCTTCGCCGGCTTGGGGATTCATTTCTCTGCAACCAAAATAAACTATAAGAGGCGCTCAGGAATCAAGGCAGGATACGAGTCAAGAAAATAATTTAAATTTGATATAGATATCAAGAACGTTTCAAGCAAGTGGATGAGATCCTAAAAACTTATCCTACTCTTATTGCAGGCTTGCTCGGTCCCTAAGTTGAAACCGAACAATTTAGTCGCTGACCTGCATGGGCCACCACAAAAACCATGTCACGCCCCAGTCCCAAAATGTCGAGGGACTGGACACGTGGCAATGGCCAGCAGCACACACCGATGGACATACCCAATTTAATGGATCCATCAGGGTATGCTTAAGCTGTAATATAATAATAAGTAGGTCCAATGATACAAGTCATAATCTATACTAATCTCATCCACAACAGATAATCATAGATCAAATGCCAGAATAATATAAATAAAATAAACTGACAAATCTCAATATCAATATCTCGGAGAACAATCCGAGAACAAGTCTGATACATCAATGCAATAGACTGGAAATAAAATAACTAGAAACAGACATAAATGAGTATCTCAAGCCAATACCCAGGAGAAGTCCTCTGGTACGATCTCGTCCTCGAATCCTGGTACTGTACCAATGTATGCACCTGTTTCTGCTTCCGCTCCTGCTAATGCTCCTGTACTGTATAACTCTGTGTGGATCTCCTCTACTAATCCTGGGGACATAATCCGGATCCAGGTCCTCAGGGGACATAGCAAGGTACAAAATAACTCATGCCAAAATAAATAATGTAGTGCAGCAATAAATGAAACAATAGGGTAAACTATAAAACCATCTATGTGAAATGCAAGTGAGAGCATCACTAGTACTCAGGCTGAAGCCACTACAAGCTCTGTGTCGGGGAGCCGGTAGCAGTAATAACATGTAATGGGCCAAGCTCTGTTCGAGAGTCTTGTGCCTCACAATAATAGGGGTTTATATATATATGATCAGCCTGTAGCCTGTGTGTCTCTCCCCACCCAATGTAACCACACGTCTCATGTCCACGATACATCATGTCCATGTCACGCACAATCATATCTAATGCACAAGTCATAAAATGTCTAGGAATATAATATCTCTGTCAAGTCCTGTATCCTATACAGAATCACCATGAATATCTCAGGAAGATCTCGTCTCATGAATAGTGTCAAGTGTCCTGGGTCAAAGTGTACTTGGTAAAACAAGTATGAGAATATAAAGTGTCACGAATGTCCATCTCTAGATGACAATACACAACACTGCATACAGTGTTGGCACCCGACCAATAATCAGACACTAAGTACGTCACCTGGTCCTAGGTTAAGCATGCACAGCAATATAATGAAGCAAGGAAAATATGTAACAATACTGCAGAGTTTGGCAAGGTACACTTGCTTGGGGTTCTGGCTCCAACTGTAGCTCTGGTCTAAGTGTGATCTACAGATACTACTCCGGTTGCTGAAATAAACATCACCATTAGATTCAAAAAATATCAAATAGCTAGAAACGCATGTCCTTGAGTCCAATTCGGACACAAGCGCAAAAACGACATTTTCGGGTCAAAGTGGGTCCACATGTGGGCCACTTTGCACCGAAAAATGTGTCAGGGTCAAAGGTCTCCAAATTTGCTAAACTCAGTATCAACGAGTCAGGAACGATGATACGAACCCAATGGAACTTCCATAATTGGATTCCGAAGAGCCGATCACAAAATCGCCCGTCAAGTGGAGCCTGTGGGGCCCACGATACACAATTTCGTCAACGTTCTCAGAATCGAACCAAACTTGGGTCACAGGACCAGCGTATTGCTACGAGTCCGATGGCGCAAGTTTTGTTTTGATCCGACGTGTGTACACAAAGTTACAGCGTGTTCCAGAACCAACGGATACGGGGCGGTGTCGGCGGATACGCGTTGATTCCGGTGTGCACGCACATCCGAATCAACTTCTGTGAAATCCCACACGTTCTTATCTACGATGCGCACATTTTGGTAAAGACCGCGTGCGACCAAGTCATCCCGTTTGGCGGGGCGTACTCAGTTCCGGGGTGAACAAGGGCATTATTTTTCCTGTTTTTGGATCGCGGTTCGCGATCACCACAGGACGCGATGCACCGAGCGGGTTACACGGGCACCGAGAGGGTCATACAGTCTACGCGACGCAACTGACGGAATCGAAAACAGAATTACGGGGAGAGAGGAAATGCTACTTGAACAGGGCTACGTGAACGATAATTTCCTGTGTCCTGGACGTGTCCGGGTCTCTGTGTCCAGACTAGGGTTTCTGTTTGTGTCTGATTCAGGACTGTCGTGTCCGTGTCAGTAGGCGGTCGGAGGTGGCTAGGGCAGGGGAGCCGTCGTCGATGGCTGCCGCTCGTCGAGGCGGAGGAGGAAGCTGCTGCTGTGGGGCGGGGCTAGTCCGAGCGGAGGGGCTGAAGGTGGTGGAGGTGCTGCGGTGAGGAAGAGGGAGACGGGGAGTTCTCAGCGGCGGGGCGGTGGCTGTCGAAGTCGGGAAGGAAGGGGATGTGGAGTTCGAGGCGGCGGCGGAGATGGGGAGTCGGCGGCGAGGGGCTCGAGCGGCTGTGCGGGTGGAAGAAGAAGGAGGAGTAGGTGGCGGGGTGGTTGTCGAGCGGTGCGCCGGAGATGGGGGTTCTCGATGATGGTGCGACGGCGGAGATCAGGAGAACGGTGGCGTGGAGGTCTGTGGAGGAGGCGAGGGGATGATGGGTTATCGGCTGTCGTGGCGGAGCGGCTCAGGCGTGCGGGCTGTGGGAAGAGGAGGAGGGGAACTTCGACGGCTGAGGGGGAGCAGGTGGCGCCGGGCGGAGCGGCGCGTGGCCGGACGGGGCGGCGGAGGAAGCGGCTGGGCTAGGGGCGGCGACTTAGGGTTAGGGTTAGGTCAGGATTAGGGATTAGGGTTATTTAGGATTAGGGATTTCTTTTTTTTTCTTTTTTTCTTTTTGATTGTGGAGAAAACTTAGGAAATTATGTATTTATACATACATAAATTGGACTAGGGTTTGACCTAGGATTTGGACTGGGTCAACGCTCCTTGGGCTTGGCTTCGGCTCTCATGGGGATATCGGGCGTTGGCACGGGTTTAATTCGGTTTAATTCTACATCGGTTTCTAGGGCTTTAAACGGTTTTTCGGAGTTCAATAAATCCGCAAAAAATTACCCTGTGTCCGGTTTTCCATTTTACACCATAAAATATTATTCCTATAATATTTTAATATGAATTAACCGCAATTAAAAATTATTTAATTACCAAAGGCCTAAGTTTTAATTACGAAAAAATCCCGGAGAGTTATGGAAAGTTGTGAAAAATCCAAATTAATAATTACTGAAAATCAGGGGGCTTACATACACCCCTAATAATACATGAATAAAACTCTAAAAATATTAAAAAAATATTTCTTCAAACACCTAGTGGTAACAAATTCGTAGCTCCACTAGAAGGCCTAGAAAATCCTATGTAACTATTAGAAATGGCACCCCTACTACCTAGTTCTTCACCAATTTGGTTGGAAATTTCTATAAGAAGGTTCCTTTGAATCCAAATTTGTATCATAACCATAAAATTGATGAGGGAATAAAAATATACCTATTGGGAGTGAATCCCAATGAATCATACCACAAGGACACAATTGTAAAGTTGGACACAATCCTCAAGCCAATGCTTTCCCCTTCAAATGCTCCATAGCAATGACAAGCTCCTTAGCCTCCTTAGAATAAAAATAAGAGGGATGAGATTTAGAAATGGGTGGATTAGGATTTTCTTCCAATTTGGAGATGAATTAATTAGGAAAGCAAATGGAGGCTATTAATGAATAATGAATGCTTTATAAGCTTCCACTTAGGATTACGGTTAGGTTTAGGAATAGTTTGATATGACTAAAAGGTCCATCTCTATTCTATCATGAATATAATCTAACTAAAACATATAATAGAATATTCTATTTTTGAGTCAATTGGGTTTAATGGACCTAACCTAGTCATGACTAACTAATGACCCAAGTCAGTGACAACTTATTTAACTAACTCAAATAATTATTGTAATTAGCTATGTCATGAACTAACACAATGCCACAACTAAATCCACCAATCAATAAATTTTATATATATATAACAATTATTCACAAAATGTAAATATAATAGAAATGAAAAAAATATTCCTCTTCGAGAACTAGGTAGTTACAGTATACGTGGCCTTGTGCACGCCCACTTTCACTGATTGTGGATTTAATTAGTTATGGAAAAATTTGGTCATTAATTTGAATCTGATTTATATGGGATTTGAATTTGATTCATTCTAATATTATGAAATTTGAATTTAATTCATTCCTATCTTTTTGTAACTGATGGCGGTCTGGATAAGGATTACGGTTTCTATCCTACTCTATAAATACTCTCTTTATGCCCCTTTGAGAACTTATTTCGAAATTGAGAGACAAAGAAAGTTGTTGTTGCGGTCGACATTGGACTCCAGAAGAGTTCGTACGACTTCTAGAAGAGGTAACGACGAGCGTTCTAGTAGTTCTATTCAGAACTTGCTGGTTCCTGGAAACCGATCATGTGGGACAAATCTTGCTTTGAGGAAAGGTGATCGTTATCACCCCAGCACGCAGAGATCTTCAATCTTCTTCTTCTACTACTTCTCTTCTGCAAGTTGTAACTCTTTGTGTCTCAATTGCAACTTCATTTGCAAGGAAGAACGAGAAGTTAATCTTCTAATTATTGTAATCTGGGTTGGGAGTTGTAATCGAGATATTTTATAGTTCTTCATTGTTGGAATCGAGAATAGTCAGAGTAAGATCCTTTGTGGGGTGAACCTCTAATCTTCTACAACTTTGGGGTTTAATGGAGGCGTTAACTTCTGTTCTTGGCCTCGTTCATCCATCTTTGATTAAGCATCGGGAATAACAACCTCTTCTTCAATCAAAGGATTAAGAAAATAGAGACAATGAAAGAAAGCACTGGTCAATGAAGATTAGGGCCGACCAGAATTTTTGGAAGCTAGTAAATCTTATTTTTGTTCAGGAAAAAGGAAACTAAAAAAATAATTTTTTAAATGGTATGCAATAATAAGAATAAAAATAGGCTAAATTATAATTTGATACCTCAATTATTCCAAATGTTCAACTTAATACCCTCAACTTTGATAAATACTAACTTAATACCCTCTTTGAACTAATATTTTTAACTTGGTACCCTCCATCACCCTAGTAGTTAGTTTTAACGATAAAAAAATATAATAATAAAATTAATTCCTAAAGTTTCCTCCCCCACCCTGCACCCTCACCCAAACCCTACAACTGCCACCCCCCCCCCACCTTCACCTGTCGCATGGAAACACCCTCCCCTGCCGCATGCCGCCCACTCGTGCGTTCGCCTGCGTCGTAAGCCGCCCTCGTGCACGCTCTGCCGACGGCTGCTGCTGCTACTACTTCTCGCAGCTGTGGTATCCCCTCCGGCTGCTGACGCCAAAGAAAGAGGTGGGGGCTGACGGGGAGGGGGGTTTTGGAAGGGTAATTTTGTTATTATCTAGTTTGGTTAACAACGTTAGGAGAGAGGATATCAAGTTGAACATTTGAAATAGTTGAGGGTATCGAGTTATAATTTAGCCTTAAAAATATAATATTTGACCGTATTTTTTTTTAGGAAATTAATATTCTCTTTATTAAAAATAATATTCTATGAAAAAGTAATATTCTTTAATATAATATTTTTATAATATATTCCAAAAATAGGACTGGCCAGTAAAAAAAAATTGTGACATATAATATTACCATTATAAAGAGTCATAATATATACAATAAAGAGTCATAATATATACCATTTTTTTGCTTGTGTGTAATAATCAAACAATTACAATTAAGCTTTATTGGTACATAGTAATAAGAATAAAAATATAATATTTGATCATGAGAATATTACATATTTTTTAGAAAATAATATTCTCATAATTTAAAATAATATTCCTATTAAAAACTAATATTCTTTAATCTAATATTTTTATAATATATTTCCAATGTACTTTGAAATATTAATCATGACTCAAAAGAGTATATACCAAAAATTTAGAAGACCAACGATATACAAAATTTAGTAATACTGAAATCTTTTTGCGTGTTCACTAAAAATATCTTTCTTTTGGTTTATTAAATTTTTTAATTTTTGTTACAAGAATATATACCAAATTTTTTTTTTATTTTAGTGACAACATAGAATGACAACCAATACAAAATATAGTCATTGAATAATTTATACAGTGTGACGATTTACAACTTTTGTCAAAGAATTAAATTACGAGTGAGAATAAAAATTACTTGTTACAAAAATATTGTTTTTAGTAACAAGTTTTACACTGGTAGCAAATTACTTGTGATAAAAGTCTGTCACGACAAATGCTTTACCTAAAACAAGATTTAATGGCTCTATTCTTATCGTACTTTCGCTATTTTTGTGCATCTCTTGTCTAAGGTCAGATATTGGACAACAAGAATAAAGCAAGTTCTTGGGAGTACCCCCACAATATATTTGCACAACCACAATATCAAAAAACCAATCATCCCATACATTAACTCTATGGTTTATATGTAGTCAAATTGATTATTTTTTCACATGAAATATACAAATATATTCTTTTACATTTCTTATTATTAATTTTTTGTTCACACGAAATATAGAAATACAATTGTTTTACATTTCTTATTACCAATATGTTTCTTCAAACATTCTAGTAATATAATTTAAATAAAACATGTACCTAATTGGAAAATGTTAAAAGTAGCAATATTTTAAATTTTTTAAGAAAATAGTGCAGTTGATATTTTATTTAATAAATAGCACATCTTACTACTATGTACATTATCCTTTTATTTGGGCTTAAAATATCCAATAGAAAATAAACCAATATAACTATGAATCAATCTAACTCGACCAAGAATTTTTTTTCCTTCTATTTTTTTTACATAGACCACCCGGCATCACCATTAATATTTGAAATAATTCTACTTAGGTTCCAAAATTATTTTTTTGGGGGAAATTTTATTAAGCTCCTAAAATGGACTATAAACATGTTATTGGTGAATTGTTGTTGGTTCTTTCTTTAAACTTACTAGTGTGTGTACACACAAGTGTGCTTATAAATTATTGTTAGAAAAACTAAAAGATCGATAGGTGTTGTAGTTATTTTAATATTTATTAAGACTACTTAAAAAATTGAAAACAGTTGTCTTAATTATTATAATTTATTATTATATTAGTGTTAGTAATACTTATAATATAAATATATATTATTTTTCAGAGATTTATAAGAGAACAAAAAAACAAAAAATTGTTACCGACTTCCGAGGAAGTCGTGCACGAAGCACTGCCCTAAGAGTTGATCCGAGGTCTATGCGCAGATGTTTCTCAGAAGCTCCTAGTAGTAAAACCCCCGGACTACAGGGTTCTCTTCGTCGCACACAACTCGGAGAGAGAGACCGAACTTAGCTCTGCCCAGAGCATAGATTTAGAGAACAAAATGTGGTTTGAGAGAGGAATTAGAGAGATGTTTCACGTAGGATAATTTTCTGTAAAGAATGAAAAAGGAAGAGACCACAGTATATAGGCAGTCCCAAGATACAGCCACTGGAAAGGATAGTAAATGGCTCATAAACAGGTCATAAAGGAGCAATTACAAAAGAAAAAAATGGAGGAAAGCTGTCAAATGAGCTGTTACAGAAGCTGTCACTAGGTTCAATGGACCTGGACATATAGCCTCAATATTCAAAATTTGAATGAGTCAAATTGGTTCAAAAATTAAAAAGTAGCAAAAAGATTTTTTGGATCCCATCCCTAACCCAAAGAGCAAATTGGATCAGCATTCGGCGCCGGCAGGTGTGGCCATGTACCCGCACCCATTATACGCACCGAACTGAACCGAGCCAAGCCAGGCCGGACGGCGACGGCAGCTCGCGCGTGTGGCCCAAGGGGTTCCCCACACAACATCTTTAAGAAAGCAATAAAGAGGAACTAATATATACATACAAGGAGGGGTTGGTCCAACCGATGTGGGACTAAAGAAAAAAAGGAAGTTGAGCTTTTGCTCAAGCATATCTAACAACCCCCCTCCCAAAAGGTCAAGTTCCAAAATAGAAGTGACAAAGAAATTAAAAAGAAGAGTTTCTGGGTAGGTATATACTATGCATAGATAAGATAGACTATAACCTTGAATCTCACTTAGTGACTATTGTCATTGTCTGAAGAAGTACTTGATGGACTATGCGTTGAATCAGACTTCTTTTACCAGATTCATAAAAATAGCACAAATAGTACGGTAGATATTCTGGGTCTAACGGGTGGCACTTTTGGTTGGCCATGCGTACTAATCCTAAATTCATGAGAGTTGTCTGGGATCGCTATGTCCCATAGTCGCGGCCTTCATGACCTCTCATATAGGTAAGTCCTTAAGGGTTGGTGATAGGTTTCAACCCAGCATATCAGCTTGGACCTATAAAGGGTTTTAAAACTCATCCTAACCATATCACTCAAGAACACTGTTACCATAGGGATGGGGAATCATTGTACGCATGTATAACCACTTGGGCATTATAGAATAAGATTTTAATCTCGGGTCAGTGTCCATAAAAGTCACCTAAGTCCAGCTTGTTCCAACCTATTGAACCGACTTCTTGGGATCTCCAGTCAGACTCGGTTGGGTTGCCACTGCTGATGACTCTACTTATGGGCTTAACCCCATCCCCCTCGATGATTCTAGGATCAAAGTCCTAGACAGAACCTTCGTCAAGTGGTCTGCAAGGTTCTTTTTTGACTTTATATAGTCAAGAACCACATATTTGCCCAATAGGCTCGTTATAGACTTGAAGGGAAGCTGCAGGTACCTGTTCATCTTAGCATTCATAGAATCATGCTTTAGTAGTTCTATAACAGATTATTATCATATTTTATAGAAATTACAGGAACATGATTAATAAAAACAGGTATATGCAAAATAAGGTTTCTTAGCCATTCTGCTTCTGTACATGTAGTATCCAAGGCTATCATTTCAGAGTCCAATATACTCCTAGCTATGATAGTTTATTTACATGAGCTCCAAGAGATTGCAGCTCCTCCTAGAGTAAAAAAATATATCCAGTAGTAAATTTTACATCATGTGAGTCAGTTATCCAGTTTGCATTTGAATAACATTTTATGATATCAGGGTGTCTAGTATAGTACAACATATAATCTATAGTACCCCTAAGATATCTAAATACTATTTCTAATGTTGTCCAATATAACTGATTTGGGTTACTAGTATATGTACTTAATCTTCCAATAACAAATACAATATCAGGTTTGGTCCTGTTTGATATATACATGAGAGAATCTATCATCTGAGAATATTTGTGTTATTCCATGGGAGAACTCTCATTCTTATTGAGAACAACACTACTGTCATAAGGATTAAGAGCAGGTTTCTTATCAAAATATTCAAATTTTCTTAGCATTTTCTCGATAGAGTGTGCTAAGGATAGAGTATAGCCCTCCTTGTATTTGGACAGTTGCATGCCTAGAATCAAGTTGGCTTCACCTAGATCTTTTATATCAAACTGTCTGGATAAGTAGTCCTTGGTATTAGTAATCAATTCTAGTGATGATCCAAAAATAAGGATGTCATCTACATACAAACATAAGATGACACAACTTTTATCTAAAATTTTGGAGTATATACATTTGTCATACTCATTTGGTACGAAGCCATATTCTGATATGACTATGTCAAATTTATTGTGCCATTGTTTGGGAGTTTGTTTTAGGCCATAAAGAGATTTAACTAATCTGCAAACTTTTTTTCTTGGCCTTTAGCATTGAAACCCTCAGGTTGCTCCATGTAGATTTTTTTCTCTAGGTCCCCATTTGGAAATATTGTCTTTACATCCATTTGATGGATTATCATATTATGAATGGATGCTAAGGCTAGAAGGGTTCTAATAGAGGTGATCCTAGCTACAGGAGAGTATGTATCAAAATAATCTAGTCCATTTTTCTGGATAAAATCTTTGGCTACTAATCTAGCCTTGTATTTCTCTATTATACCATTAGCTCTTAGTTTCTTTTTGAATATCCACTTACAACCTATGGGTTTACTACCTAAAGGTAGGTCTGCTAGAAACTAAGTATTGTTCTCCATGATGGAGTTATACTCACTGTTAATGACTTCTTTCCAGAAAGGGGCATCAGGAGAAGATATTTCTTCTTCATAAGTTGAGGGATCACCCTCTATCAAAAAGGTGAAGAAACCTTCTCCTAAGTTCTTTTTAATTCTTTCTTTTTTACTCCTTCTAGGTTCTATATTTTGTTCGGGTTATGAACTAGATATTTAAACATGAGAGCTAGTGGACGGAGTAAGAGAGAAGTTGGAGAAAAAGGAAAAATTATATCTTTGAAGGGATATATATTCTCAAAGTAAACTACATCTCTTGCTTCTATAATAATATTGTTATAGATTTTATTTACTTCTGAGTGAGTAACAAGAAATCTATTGGCACTGCTATCTAGGGCATATCCTATGAATACAACATCTATAGTCTTAGGTCCAATCTTCCTCTTTTTAGGTTTAGAAATTCCTACTTTAGCCAGACATCCCCAAACTTTGAGATAATGGATCCTAGGAGCTCTACCTTTCCATAATTCATAGGGAGTCTTATCATTTGATTACTAGAAATCCTTTTAAGGATGTAACAGGCCGATAATAGTGCTTCTCTCTACAAATTATTGGGAGCACCTGAGCTGAGGAGCATGGCATTCACCATGTCTAACAGAGTACGATTCTTCCTTTCAGCAACTTCGTTGGACTGTGGTAAATATGGAGCAGTTACCTCATGGATTATTTTGTGTTCTTTACAGAAATTGGTCATATCATTTGATGTATACTCTCCACCATGATCTGATCTAATAATCTTAATCTTTCTCTCTAACTGGTTCTTAACTTCAGATTTATAGACCTTAAATCTATCTAGAACTTCATCTTTGGTTTTGAGAAGATATGTATAATAATACTTTGAATGATCATCTATAAAGGTAACAAAGTATTTTCTACTGCCTCGGGTCAAAACCCTATTTGAGTCACACACATCACTATGAACTAGCTCTAGAAGGTCAGAGTTTCTTTCTACAGATTTGAAAGATTGCCTAGTGTGTTTGGCTTGAACACAAATTTCACACTTGTGTTTATTATCTATTGGAGTCTTAGGAATAAGATCTAAGTTTATCATCCTTCTTAGGGAACCTAGATTCATATGACATAATCTACTGTGCCACACATTTAAAGATTCTATATTTGAAACAACAAAGGACGTTTTATTCACGGTACTCAAAATAAAAAGACCATCTCTTACAAATCCTTTTCCAATAAAAGAGTCATTCTTAGAAAATACTACTTTATTTGCTTCCATAACAATCTCGTATCCTGAAGATACAAGAAGAGACCCACTAACTAAATTTTTTCTGATAGACGGCATATGTAACATATCATGAAGAGTCAGAGTTTTTCCTGATGTCATCTTTAAATATATTCTTCCTCTTCCTATAATCTATGCTGTCATCTCCTAGAGTTATACCTCCTCTACCTGATTCCTGATAGTTTAAAAAATAGGAGCGATCAAAAGAAACATGAATATTAGCTCAAGAATCCAACCACCAATCATCAGAATGGCAAGAAATATGGTTGATAGCTTACAGACCTGAAGGAATTAGAAGAGCCGTTGAGAAGCATGTTTGCTTCTGATTTGGCTGGATGTTTTCTTTTGTAAGAAGTCTGGAAAGCTTTCTTCTTCCTATAAAAACAGTTGGTGGCTATATAGTTTGTTTTACACACACAAAATAAAATCTCTTCTGATCCTGAGTTTGACCGAAGTTTCTTGGTTTATTGTGGTGATGGTTTTGGTGGTGAGGCTGAGGGTTCTACTTCTTCTTGAAGAGGTTCTTTTTGGGTTTGTGGTGATGATGAGGCTTGGGTTTGCCTTGGGATTCTACTAAGTTTACCTTAGCTTTAGACTCAGACTTAGGGTTAGACCTTAGCTTCATTTGTTCTTCTATTCTAATTTTCTTTAGTAATTTAGCAAAGGTAAGGTCACCTTGTGTATGAATAAGATCTTTCTTAATATCAGACCAAGAAGGAGGGAGCTTGTCTACCAAACAGGTTGTCAATACCCTATTTCTAGGGCAGGATATTTTTTTTATTTTAATTTGATAAATTGTGTATTGATAATAAATATTTGTATTAATATTTAATTAGATGCATGTATTTATTTTTTATTAGTTGTTTTAGGACTTTGGCTAGTCTGGACCCCATGTCAGATCCTAGTAGACCCTTGTCAGACCCAACCAACACCCTTCTTAGACTTATTTGTTAGTTTAGAGTAGTTATTTATATTTTAATTAGTTAGTTGGAGTGATTAGGATTTAGTTAGAATGCATTTGGAACCCCAAACCCAAACCCTAATTAGCATGACTTAAGTTGAGGGGTATTTTATACTTTGTACCTAACCCTAACCCAATTTCCTACATGGTCGCCCCCTTCCTTTCCATTCCTTCTTCTTTATTTTTCTTCTCTCCATTCTCTTTCTTCACTTCCTTCCTTACTTATTCCATTTCCAAGTAAGTATTCTCACCTTCCCTCTCTTTCTTCACTTACTTCTCTCATTAATGCAAACCCTAAACTTTTATTTTTCTCTAACCTAGTTGAGTAGAGCTTAGACTTGGTGTAGAAGCTTGGGTTGGAGGCTTGGAGGCTTGGTGTGGTAAATTTAAGAGATTTTGGAGACTTTGGTCTTGGGATTCCAACTCCCAAAAGGTAAACCCTAACTTTTCTCTTAGTGATTACTCTAATATAGTATAATTAGTAGTTTAGAACCTTCCTAAATCTTAGGACTACCTATGGGAGGAAGTTAGAACTTGTTTGGATTGGTTTGGAGCCTTTGACATAGGATTTTGTGTCAATTTAGGGTAAAATCTGAGGTTGGCCCATTTTGGATGTTGACCTAGGTTAGATGGACCTAGGTAGACATGCTTGGGTGTCTTAAGGGTAGGTTCGTGTCCCCGTTCGGACATACGAGGTCGTATCGCGGAGTTTCAGGCGTTTCGGGCGATTTGGGGGTTTTTCTTCGACATGGGTTCCACACACATGTAAAATTTTGTCATGGACCTAGAATTAGAGAGTTGGCATTTTTATAAGGTTCTAGACATCGATTAGAACTCGTAGATAAATTTTTGGTCGATTTCGATTAGGTTTGGTGTTTGTTTCATGAGGTATCGTGAGCCGCACTCTAAGTGTTCGTCGAAATGACCAAATGGCCATTTCGACTTGGTTTCTAAGTTTTGGGTTTGTGTGCGGGTTGGTTTAGCCTTGGAGAGTATATATTAGGGTTTTCAAGTTTATATTTATATATATATATATATATATGTATGTATTTATGTGTGTTTGTGTGAGTGTGTGTGTAGTTGGTGTGTAGCTAGTGTGTAGTATTTGTGTGTAGTGTGTGTGAGTGTTGAGGGTGTAGTATGTGTTTGTGTTTGTGTGTGTATTTGTGGTAGTATGTGTGTTTGTGTGTAGTGTATGTATTTATGGTAGTGTGTGTGTTTGTGTGTGTATAGGTGTGGTAGTGTGTGTTTGTGTGTAGTGTGTGTGTTTGTGGTAGTGTGTGTGTGTGTTTGTGTGAGTATGTGTGTATAGGTGTGGTAGTGTGTGTTTGTATATAGTGTATGTGTTTGTAGTAGTGTGTGTGTTTGTGGTAGTGTGTGTGTTTGTGTGAGTGTGTGTGTATAGGTGTGGTAGTGTGTGTTTGTGTTTGTGTTTGTGTGTGTGTTTGTGTATTGTGTGTGTGTGCCTATATATATATATATATAGGTATATATATGTGTGTGTGAGTATATATATATATATATATATATATATATATATATATATATATATATATATATATATATATATAGTGTGTTGTGTGTGAATATATATGTATGTGTGTAGTGTGAGTGAGTGAGTGAGATGAGGGAGAGGGAGCCAGCAGCAGCAGCAGTAGGTAGGAGCAGTAGCAGCAGCAGTAGGAACAGCAGCAGCAAGTAGGGGCACCAGTAGCACCCCCCTTAATATATATATATATATATATATATATATATATATATATATATATATATATATATATATATATATATAGTTAGATGTATAGTTAGTGAGATTAGAAGGGTAAGGTATTGGGTTTCAATACCTTGAGGTACTGAAGGTAAGTTGAGGTATCGGGGATGAGGTATTGAGGTATTGCCTATATATATATATATATATATATATATATATATTAATGTTTATATATAGTAGTATATATAAGTATATATATATAGATAGTTAGCTAGTTAGTTACAGTTAGATAGGGGTAAGGTAAGGTATATCAATACCTTGAGATACTCGAGGTATTTGGCATCGGGGCGAGGTATTGGGCTTATGCCTAGGAACGGGATAAGTGATGCTTATATATATATATATATATATATATATATATACGTGTTAGTATATATATTAAAGGGTATAGGTGGGGTATATAGTGTAGGTTGAGATATCAGATACCGAGGGCATCATGGTATCTCAAAGAGGTGAGTTTGTGGGTTTACTAGCTTAATGACCTAGTTTTGACCTAGAATTTTAGGGGCACCCTAGTTTGACCTAGAGTTGACTATAGTTGACCCGATTGACCGCCAAAGTCAACCTTTGACCTAGTTTTGACCTAGAGTTGACTTTTTTGACCCCGAGTTAACTTTTTGACCTAGAATGGACCGGTTTGACCCGTTTGACCTATAAAAGGCCTACATGCTTGTTTTTAGTTTATTTAGTTTTGTTTCTCTCTCTAAAGCACCAAGTAACCTTGGATTTCCATATTAGGTCTTCGCGATGCCAGTTCGGACCTCGATCCTCGCCTGTTGCTCAGGACGTCAAGCGAGTACATTCTCTAATAATTTTTATTATCTGATAATTATTATGATTCAGCTTCTAGTATAGTATTATCTAATTTTTTTGGCATGATACTGACGAGTATTCCTGGATTCGTTTACTTGCGACACGTATATTTCAAGTCTGGCCTCTATTTTTGGAATCACCTACTGACATCACACCAGGACTCACTACAGGCATCACTCATGTTTCTGGCTGGACTCATATTTATTTTATGTGTCGGATCTTGAATTCACTTGTACAAGTTGGGGCAGAGAAATACTCGAGTAGACATATAAATATTCCCAAATCTGGAATCACTCCCTCTGGTCTAATCTGGAATGATAGCAGTCGGGCAACCAGTGTGCTGTGAGCCGTACTTACCCCTAGCCGTTTACATGTCGAAACAGGTATTTCAGAGATACTAGTTCATTCTTTCTAGTCTGGACTCACTTACACTTTTTGGCTGGTCTCACTTATACTTTATGGACTGGACTCATTATATTTACTCTTGTTGGACTTACTTCACGTTATGGTGCACACACTTGCTCTTAGTTTAGATTTCTTGTATCTTGCAATCATTATTATCTTGCTTCTGATTTTCATGCATCTTTACCTTTATGCACCAGTTGACAGATATATATATATATATATATATATATATATATATATATATATATATATATATATATATATATATATATATATATATATATATATATATATATATATCCTTGTTCATACTTTATTTTCTTCATCTTGTGCTACTTGCTACAACTGCTTTATAATTTTTATAACTGGAACTACTGTTAGAGGTGTACTTGCTCCAATCCTGACTTGATATATTTTTTAGAGGATCTGAAAGATTGGTGTCCGACGTTTTATAGACCTCAGCCTGTCGATAGTGTAGACAGAGACCCCCCTAATTCAGGAGTGATTTTCGGGTTGGTAGCCGGGATCACTAGGACCTCAGTTGTATTTATTAGCTTTTGGTACCGGATTTGTCCCCGACTTTTGGTTTGAGACTTTGTATTTTATTTGATTCAGGATATTGTGGTTATTATTATTGTTGTTGTTGTCTTTAGTAGTAGTTGTTGTTTAGACTTTATAGTTGTTAGACTTTCTTGTTATCTTATCGTGCTTAGATGGTGATTGAGTATTTATATTATCTTTATCATATTGTTCCTCCGTTTGGAGTTGAGATCTTGGCAAGTACTTATATTATTGTGAGAGATTGTTAGCTAGATAGTAGACCTAGACAACGTTCTACTGCTGATGCTGCGGCGTAGGTTGGATGTACCCACGTCTCATGCCCAATTTTTTGGGTGCAGGCCATGACACATTTTTGGTGGAGGCCCATGTAGGTCTCGAGCTTCACAATTAGTAAAATATCGTGGTAGTACAATAATTTAGCTGTACAGCTGCGAGCCTACTCTAGGATATAGGATCTAGGATGAGAGTGTACTCAATCACGACTAGGAATAATTCTAATCTAATATTTACTATTTTTAATTATTCTGAAATTGCTTTCTTTTGAAATATTACTGTCCTTCTTTGGTGATATCGTATCTTGCGTCGTATTGACTTCTTTTGATCTGTGTCCATGATGCCTCCGAAGACACGATCCCATCGTACCATTCCAGCAGCTGCCACCGAGAGGTCTGCTACCTCTCCTCTAGCTCATATTCAGGCAGCTGCTACCGCTCCACTCACCACTCCTGCGGTTGAGGGAGCATCTGCTTCTCTCGAGGATCCTTCTCCACTTATCGATCCGAGGACTACCCCAGTCGTTCCGGTGGTGCCTCTACTACCTCCTGTACCAGTAAAAGCCGCGCAGTTGTTTGTATTATTTAGGTAGATGATAGACGAGCAGCACCGCCAGGTGGATGTGATGAGGCTGGACATTGAGAATGCCCACTATGGGGCCATAACGACAGTGGATAGGGTGGCTCAGATCCAGCCACAGGCAGATCAAACTCAGCAACCAAGGCCGGGCAATATCATTAACTTCCAGAGGATGCGGCCCAAGGAGTTCCGGGGTACAGAGGGAATCATGTATGCGAAAGACTGGATAGAGCAGATTGAGGGGATTTTTTGGCTGGCACAGATTACAGACAGCATGTAGATAGAGGCAGTGGGCAGTCAGATGTTCGACCTTACTTTGACATGGTATCGCACTGATACGAGGATGTACCAAGGCTTACTTGGGAGGCTTTCAAGAGGCTTTTTAAGGAGAAGTTTTTCCCAGATGTGGCGCTCAGTGCTTTGGAGAGCCAGTTTGAGGCCCTCGTCCAGGGGAGCATGTTAGTAGATGAGTACGCAGTGGAGTTCTGTCATTTGGAGAAATTTGTGGAGGGCTTAAGTGAGGTAGGAATGGCGAGAAAGTTTCACAAGGGCTTGGTCATGGCAGTCAAGTCTTTGACTAGGAGTGACCGCGAGGCGACTTTCGAGCAGATCATAGGAGATTCTCAGAGGGCATAGGATGACTTAGAGCTCAAGTCCAAGAGAGATATGGATGATTCAAGTAGTGCGAGTGGTAGTACGAGACCGACTAAGCGTCCCTATGTGCAGAAGACAGTGCAGCAGCCACATCAGTGGGTTGCACCATCTAGGGCTCCTTTTCAGCAGGGGCTGCAGGGCCAGGATCAAAGAGTGCCCACTTGTGCCTACTGCAGGAAGGCAGGACACACTTGGAATATTTGTAGGAGGAGGCTGAAGGTGTGTCTGTTCTGTGGATCCGCTGCTCACCAGATACGAGATTGCCCCACTGCACCTCCATTTGGTGGAGCACAGGATCGGAGAGTTAGAGCTAGGCCACCTGTGGCACAACATCATGCCTCGCAGCAGCAAAGAGAGATACCCCAGCAGGGCAGGGCTTTTGTATTGACGGTCGATGAGGCCGATGCTACGGGTGTCGGGTTAGTAGGTCTGTCTCTTTTTATTCTTCTTCATGTCCTTTTCCATTTCTTGTGGTGTGCTTTATTAGTACCTATTAGGCTTTTCTTTTGTGCTGTGGTAGATAATTTAGTGACCCTGATTGAGACTGTGATAATAGGACCAGTAGGACCATGATCTTGCATATTGTTTATGTAGAATTTCTTGACTGTGATTGTTGGGGGTTTGACCTATAAGAAGTGCGATTGACTTTAAATTTCGAGAAAAAAATTTTATAAGGAGGATAGTCTTGTCACAACCCCATTTCTAGGGCAGGATATTTTTTATTTTAATTTGGTAAATTATGTATTGATCATAAATATTTGTATTAATATTTAATTAGATGCATGTATTTATTTTTATTAGTTATTTTAAGGTTTTGGCTAGTCTGGACCCATGTCAGACCCTAGTGGACCCTTGTCAGACCCAACCAACACCCTTGTCATACTTATTTATTGGTTTAGAGTAGTTATTTATACTTTAATTAGTTATTTGGAGTGATTAGGATTTAGTTAGAATGTATTTGGAACCCCAAACTGAAACCCTAATTATCATGACTTAAGTTGAGGGATATTTTAGACTTTGTACCTAACCCTAACCCTATTTCCTACATGGCCTCCCCCTTCCTTTCCATTCCTTCTTCTTCATTTTTCTTCTCTCCATTCTCTTTCTTCACTTCCTTCCTTTACTTCTTCCATTTCCAAGTAAGTATTCTCACCTTTTCTCTCTTCCTTCACGTACTTCTCTTATTAATGCAAACCCTAACCTTTCATTTTTCTCTAACCTATGTGTGTAGGGCCACTACCAGAAAAAGTCAAATTAGCAACATTTAAAAACGTCGCTAAAGACAAAAAATGTCGCTAATCATATTTAGCGACGTAATTAGCGACGTTTCAAAGAAGTCAAAAAAAGTAAGTCGCTAAAAGAAAAAACGTCGCTATGCCGACGTTTTTTAGCGACTTAAATGTGTCGCTAAAATTAGCGACGTTTAGCAACGCAGCGTCACTAATTAGCGATGTTAATTAACGTTGCTAAACGTCGCTAATTAGCGACTTATATAGCGACGTTCCAGCGATGTCTTTAATAACCTGACATTACTGCCATATAAGCAATTTGTGACGTACAACGACGTCATTAGCGACATGTTTAGCGACGTCATTAGCGACGTGTGATAACGTTGCTAATTAGCGACGTCATTAGCGACGTGTTTACACGTTGCTAAACATCGCTAAAAATGTCGCTAATTTTACAAAAAAATAAAAAAAAGAATTCTGAATTGTGTCCAAACTACTATTTCTGCAGTTTATTAAATCACAATCAGTACAAATAGACCCGGAGCAACCCTCCGTTGAATTTTTGGGTTTGCCAACCCCCATGGGTTTAACACTCAACACCGGTAAAATAACATATTTAATATGAATAATATAATAAAATTTGAAGAAAAGAAAGCATCCAACAAATCTCATCGTAAAGAATACGACAAATATATATCCATACAATCTTATCTTAAATAATAAAAAATAAAAAATCCAACAACTAGCTATACTATTGCGGATCTGCAGGAGGCTGACCACCGACGCGCATGAAGGATAAGAACAAATCAAACTGCTCCCGTGGAATCGACACCGATGTCGATGGAGAAGGCAGTGACATCGGTGGACTCTATGTCGATATAGGCGCACCAGAAGGCTGTCCCCGCTCCAAGTCTGCGAGTCGCTGGTTGTAAGAATCCATGGTAGATAGCTGCCTCGTACTGCTATGAACCATTGACTCCTGCATCATCGTCAGCCTCTCGCTCATCGATAGTTGTGATGCCTGCAGCTCCATGATGTTGCGGTCTGTCGAGGCTCTAATATCATTTGTCAAATCCCGGAGCTCCATGATCCTGCGATCGAGCATATCGAATCGTGCGATGAGCGTCGGATCGTCCGCCTGCGACTGCGACCGGGGCTGCTCCTTCATCCTTTGTAGCAACTCGTCACGGAGAGGCGCAATCTGACGGTCAACGGCCTCTTGGACTCTGGCCGACGAGTGCGAGGGCTGTGTGGAATGCGCAGTTGTCGGGGAGGCCCTAGATGACTGCGTCACAACCAGGACGCCATAGGATCCCGTACCGTAGTACATACCCCTCTGGAAACCACCAGCTGCGGTCACCCACAGGTCGTCCGCCAACGGAGCTGGAGCAGGCTGCGAGGAAGTACCAGCCTCTCCAGGTGTAGGTGCACTAGCAGTCGCCCGCTCATGCAGCCTAAGATACTCGACCTAGAAAGGTTTGGAAACTCGATAATTGCCTAAGTTATATTAAAATTAACACAAAGTAAAGTAATACTTACATAGGTCTGCGAGGCCCACTCATCAATGAGATTTTCGTCCTTGAGATGGATGGCCAAGAAGACGGTCACCATGTTTGCATCCTCACCCCTCTGTACTTATTAAAAATATATTATTTAGTACTAAACTTAAACATTTTTTCCTACTATCATTTTATGGTACTTACATTAAAATAATATATTTTAAAAGAAAAAACATACCAAACGACGAAAATGTTCCGTCATCGGAATCGGATGGATGATCTCGATATTTTATAGGACAGCAGCATGCTAGATACTGGTAACTATAGCAAACCCAAATCCCAGCCTAGGCAGAATTGTAAAAGAATTCATCTGGATCGATTTAGAATTGAATTTAGTTCATATTATATTTAAAAAAATAAAAAAACTAGAACAATATTTTCTTCTCAGGAACCTGCCAAGGCAGAGTTTCTGCCACTGTGCTTAGGACAAAACAGGATATTGTTAGGTATGCTTAAACTATGATTTTGTTATGGGGAAATAAATTCATCTTCACGACACATTAAGGCAAAGATCAAAAAGGCAAACATTCATATTCTGAAGATGTTCAAAACATCTATAGGGCAAGATGATAGTATGCATTCCTAACAATAATCACTGATTCAACACTTTTGGGAATAATAAAAGCCTACAAATTCATGATTCCGAAAAATTAAGAATACCTAGTGAAGATGGTGAGAAAATTGGTGAACTTTTTCCCAAGAATTATATATAAACATTGGCAATTTTATAAAAACTAAAAACAACTGAAATCCGTGTCCCATTCAGCGAACTCCACGACCTTAATTAAAATTGGCCCAAGGCTACTTCAAATTTAAGAAGCGGGTTGATTAAGTGAATGATCCTGTACTCATTCTAAAATATTTATGGGGGGAACACAAAATAAACTGATGCTTAATAGGTAAAAAGGTCAGGTTAGCGGGTCAGGTTCTGATCTAAACCAAGGCTCACAGTGTCGATAGGTATCAGAAGCGATACGCATCATCCACATCGTATTTTGGCCTGATTAGATATTGATCCCCACTGATACCATCAAATACTCTGTCCAGTACAGACATTGAGCCATATTTCCAGTCAATTCACTAAAGAAAAACAAAAAGGAAAAAAAACGTATGGCAAAAAACAGTATCGAAATAATGATTTCGTCGTATGAAAGATCAAACATGCTTAGCATTCTCTCTTCCTTTTAAGACTACCATAAAATCCCTCTATCCAGAGCATAAGTGTAGTTTGGCCATTTTGTTCGCACATGCCAAGGAAAGAAGGCACCACGAAGTAACCTCCACAGAAAATGGTTTGATATTTAATTACTAGCTTTGCTTGCTCAAGAGAGAAAAATATTCGTCAACCTTGTTCTTGCATCCGAAATATTCTTGCGTCCAAAATATTCCATAACAGCTTCATCATGCTAACTTTCATATAAAGAAAAGTCGTTTAATCTCATCACATTTCATATCTCCCTCGTATACTCTCGTTCTTATATCTCCATATTTATTAACAAGCAACTTGACAACCTAGGTCACTAGTCGTGTACTTTTTTTTTTCATTCCTTAGGTCTCAGTCTCATTCCTCTCTCTTATCTAATAATATGGAGGTTCTTAAGATAAATTATTAACTTCACTATATTTCTCTGCAATATCATATCGCCAATAATCTTACATATTATATAAAAGTTGGCATGTCCAAGATGACCTGGAATATGCTATTACAAGAGTCATTTTCATACCTATTGTTCACCCTAAGAGCGACCCATTTTCGGAGCCCCGCAAAAGCCCCACGCCCCGACGTCATATACGCACTACACACCTTACTCAAGAATACATATATGCACTGTTAACACAAGGACACACTATCATAGAGCAGTGTTCACTCTTGTATACTCCTCACAAGATCCAATATACACCATCTCCGTACTGTTAACACAAGGTCCCAGGTCAAAAAATCTAACCCTAACCCTAACCCTAATCCTAGGTCCTGATCAGTGTCTGTGTCAGTGTGTGTTTGTGTATCGTGTCTGTGACAGTGTCTGTGTGTGTTTGTGTCGTGTCTGTGTAAGTGTCACATGAGTGTCCTATGTGTGTGTGTGTGTGAGAGAGAGAGAGAGAGAGTTAGGGTTTACCTAGAGGAAGAGGAAGAGGAGAAGGAGAAGGAGGAGGAGGAGGAGGAGGAGGGGAGAGGACGCAGCTAGTGGGGGGTCGCCGGGAGGGAAGAGGGGGCGCCGGAGGAAGGAGGGGAGCCGGAGGGGAAGGACGCGACCGAGGGGAGTCGCCGGAGGAAGGAGGGGTCGCCGGAGGGAGGAAGGAGGACGGTTTGAAATTTGGGAGAGGGAGAAGGAGAGATCGAAGAAAATGGGAAGAATCGGCCCTAAGTAAAAAATTTAGCGACGTTTTAGCAACACCAATAATGACGTCGCTAATTTAAATTTAACGACGTTATTATCGAAGTCGCTAATTTAGCGACGTCTTATACATCGCTAATGACGTCGCTAAATATCCAAAATATATACGTCGCTAAATAATGTCGCTAAACATCACTAAATAAAATATATTAGCAACGTTTAGCGACCTAAATTGAACTTATAGCGACTAATCTTTTATAAACTGAATAAAAGTCGCTAAACGTCGCTAAATGTCGCCAATTAGCGACGTCTAGCGACGTTTTCACAGGGAGTCGCTAAATTAGCAACGTTTTTACATGGAGTCGCTAAAAACGTCACTAATCCCGCTTATTCTAGTAGTGAGATTAGATTTGGTGTAGAAGCTTGGGTTGGAGGCTTAGAGGCTTGGTGTGGTGAATTTTAGGGATTTTGGAGACTTTGGCCTTGGGATTCCAACTTTCAAGAGGTAAACCCTAACTTTCCTCTTAGTGATTACTCTAATATAGTGTAATTAGTAGTTTAGAACCTTCCTAGATCTTAGGGCTACCCATGGGAGGAAGTTAGAACTTGTTTGGATTGGTTTGGAGACTTTGACATAGGGTTTTGTGTCAATTTTGGGTAAAATATGAGGTTAGCCCATTTTGGGTGTTGACCTAGGTTAGACGGACCTAGGTAGACGTGTTTGGGTGTCTTAAGGGTAGGTTCGTGTCTCTGTTCGAACATGCGAGATCGTATCACAGAGTTTTGGGCATTTCGGGCAATTTGGGGGTTTTCCTTCGACATGGGTTCCACACACATGTAAAATTTTGCCATGGAACTAGAATCGGAGATTTAGTATTTTTGTGAGGTTCTAGACATCATTAGAACTCGTGGATAAATTTTGGGTCAATTTCGATTATGTTTGGTGTACGTTTCACGTGGTATCTCGAGCCGCACTCCAAGTATTCGTCAAAATGACCAAATGGCCATTTCGACTTGGTTTCTAGGTTTCGGGCTTGTGCGCGGATTGGTTTAGCTTTGGAAAGTATGTATTAGGATTTTTGAGTTCATATATATATATATATGTATATATATATATATATATATATATATATATATATGTATGTATTTATGTGTGTTTATGTGAGTGTGTGTGTAGTATTTGTGTGTAGTGTGTGTGAGTGTTGAGTGTGTAGTGTGTGTTTGTGAGTAGTGTGCGTGTTTATGGTAGTATGTGTATTTGGGTGTAGTGTGTGTGTTTGTGGTAATGTGTGTATTTGTGTGTGTGTGTGTGTATAGGTGTGGTAGTATGCGTTTGTGTGTAGTGTGTGTGTTTGTGGTAGTATGTGTGTTTGTGTGTAGTGTGTGTATTTCTCGTAGTGTGTGTGTTTGTGTGAGTGTGTGTGTATAGGTATGGTAGTGTGTAGTGTGTGTGTTTGTGTATAGTGTGTGTGTGCCTATATATATATATATATATATATATATATATATATATATATATATATATGTAAATGTATAGGTGTAGGTGTATCTATATATGTGTATGAGATATATATATATATATATATATATATATATATATATAGGTATGTAGATATGTGTGTGAGTGTATATATATATATATATATATATATATATATGTATGTGTGTAGTGTGTTTGGGTGTCGAGGTGAGTGAAGAAGATGAGGGAGAGGGAGCCAGCAGCAGCAGTAGTAGGTAGGAGCAGCAGCGGCAGCAGTAGGTAGGAGCAGCAGCAGTTAGTAGGAGCAGCAGCAGCATGTAGGAGCAACAGCAGCAGCAGCAGCACCAGTAGCACCCCCCCATTTAGCTTCTATAGTTATATATATATATATATATATATATATATATATATATATATATATATATATTGATGTTTACATATAGTAGTATATATATATATATAGATAGTTAGCTAGTTAGTTGGAGAGAGGTAAGGTAAGGTGTCTCAATACCTTGAGATACTCAAGGTATTGGGCATCGGGGCAAGATATTGGGCTTATGCCTATGAACGAGATAAGTGATGCTTTTGTATATATATAAATATATATATGTGTGTGTGTGTGTGTGTGTGTGTATTAAAGGGTATAGGCGGGGTATATAGCATAGGTTGAGATATCGGATACCGAGGGCATCCCAGTATCTCAAATAGGCGAGTTTGTGGGTTTAGTAGCTTAATGACCTAGTTTTGACCTAGAACTTTAGGGTCACCCTAGTTTGACCTAGTAGTTAACCCAGTTGACCGCCAAAGTCAACCTTTGACCTAGTTTTGACCTAGAGTTAATTTTTTGGACCCCGAGTTGACTTTTTGACCTAAAATAGGCCGGTTTGACCCGTTTGACCTAGAAAAGGCCTAGAAGCTTGTTATTAGTTTATTTAAATATGTTTATCTCTTTAGAGCACCAAGTAACCTTTGATTTCCAATTTAGGTCTTCGTGACGCCAGTTCGGACCTTGATCCTCGCTAGTTGCTCAAGACGTCAAGCGAGTATATTCTTTGATAGTTCTCTTTATCTGATAATTATCATGATTCAGCTTCTAGTATAGTATTATCTGATTTTTTGGCACAAAACTGACTAGTATTTCTGGATTCATTTACTTGCGACACATATATTTCATGTCTGGCCTCTATTTCTGGAATCACCTACTGGCATCACATCAGGACTCACTACAGGCATCACTCATGTTTCTGGCTGAACTCATATTTATTTTACGTGTCGGGTCTTGGATTTACTTGTACTAGTCCGGGCAGAGAAATACTCGAGTAGACATGTAAATATTCCCAAATCTGGAATCACTCCCTCTGGTCTAATCTGGAATGATAGCAGCACCGCACACCTAGTGTGTGATGAGCCGTACTTACCCCTAGCCATTTACATATCGAAATAGGTATTTCAGAGAAACTAGTTCATTCTTTCTAGTCTGGACTTACTTACACTTCTTGAATGGTCTCACTTATACTTTATGGACTGGACTCTTTATATTTACTCTTGCTGGACTCACTTCATGTTATGGTGTACGCACTTGCTCTTAGTTTAGATTTCTTGTATCATGGAGTCATTATTATCTTGTTTCTGATTTTTATGCATCATTACCTTTATGTATATATATATATATATATATATATATATATATATATATATATATATATATATATATATATATATATATTCTTGTTCATACTTTATTTCCTTCATCTTGTGCTACTTGCTACAACTGCTTTATAGTTTTTATTATTTAATTGGAACTGCTGTTAGAGGTGTACTTGCTCCAATCCTGACTGGATATATTTTTCAGAGGATCCGGAAGATTAGTGTCTGATGTTTTATGGACCTCAGCCTGTCGATGGTGCAGACAGGGACCCCTAGTTTAGGAGTGATTTCTGGGTTGGTAGCCGGGATCACTAGGACCTCAGTTGTATTTATTAGCTTTTGGTACCGGATTTGTCCCTTGCTTTTGGTTTGAGACTTTGTATTGTATTTGATTCAGGATATTGTTGTTATTATTATTATTATTATTGTTGTTGTCTTTAGTAGTAGTTATTGTTTAGACTTTGTAGTTGTTAGACTTTCTTGTTATCTTATCGTGCTTAGATCGTGATTGAGTATTTGTATTATCTTTATCATATTCTTCCTTCGTTTGGAGTTTAGATCTCGACAGGTACTTTTATTGTTGTGTGAGATTGTTAGCAAGATAGTAGACCTAGACAGCGTTCTACCGTCGATGTTGTAGCGTAGGCTGGACGTACCCACGACTCATGCCCGATTTTTCGGGTACGGGTTATGACACAGGCTATTTTATACTCAGTAGAAAATAAAGTACCGTTGGCTTGAATATGCCTAAGATATTCTTGGAATTCATGTATTTGGACATTCATAGGTTTATTATCTACCATAAAGTATTTGTTGAATGAGGAGGAATTGAATCTTTCGATTCCAGCATCATCACAGCTATATTCATCTTCCAAAGCTTCCCAAAGTTCTTTAGCACTCTTATATTCAAAGAATATATCATATAATGATTCAGACAAAGCACTTAGAATTCTTTGGAAGCAGTGGTAGTCTATTTCCTTAGGTGTTTTGGGTTTAGAGGAACTGTCACGACCCGATTCCGTAGAATCGTTGAGGCGTCCCCCGAATTGTGACCGCCGTGCGGGCCTGGGGTTGTGCCCGCACAAGGCTTTAATGATTTGCATAACAAGCACATATTCAGAGTACGCAGATAAATTGAAACACATATTTGAAACATAGAAAAGTTCTCTTTATTGATAATGAACATCTATTACAAACTCTTGAACGAGTCAGCTAATATACCGCACAGGCTTACAAAAGTGTTGACTCAAAATGAGATAGCAGTCCTGTACATTACATCCCTTTACTAAACTTCAAAATGATATAGACCTCCGGGCTGGAGGACGGCTTTGCCACAAAGCTGCATTTGTGTATGAAGAGTTGCAAGCTTCTGTCTTCAAAATGCTTCAAGGGGCGCGATGAAGATGCGCCAACAGCTGGACTGGATCGGGAAGATGACTTCAGCTCCTCGCTCGGTTCGCCTTGGTGCGGAGAACCTGTTTCAACGAGGGTCAGCATGTTGAAACATACTAGTGAAGGCGAGCTAACCGAACTATACTAATCAACATGTTATTTTAATGAAGCATGCATATTTTATGGGTTTCTATCTTGCCTTAGTTCATTTATAAGTAAGCAGCATATAGAATTTACTGAAATAAACTTGCCACCGTTCGGTGGATTTTACCTGCCCGTCTGAACTACCTGCACAATACTTACCATGCCTTCCCTGCCACGAAGACACAAGTTAGTTTGCAACAGGTTTAAATATACAGTGGATCACTAGCGGGATGCCATAATGGACGATTTAGTCTTGAACGAGGATGGAATGCAGCAAAGATTCAGTAGTGGCTATAAACCATCCCGTCCAGATGCAGTAAACTACAGTGAAGTTCAGTCCGAATCGGATCGGTGCCAGTGCCCCAGCGACCGTCCGCAGAAACCAGTGACCTTGTGCACAAGTTGTCCGTGATCGAATCGGTATTGTTTCATTAAGTTAACAGTTCATGCAGTTGAGGCAATGCCAGTACAAAACAAGCAGTATTTCATGATTCAGTTGCATAGCCTCCTGGTTCAGTGTATTTCATTTGGAACAAGCTCTTTTCATAGCACAATTTAAAGAAGAGCATACATTCTAACTTCTATTTATGCATATGATAAATATTCTAAACGAACAAGCATGCAAGTAAGTAACCGTTCACAAATTTGATTGACAAGCAGTATTATCTAAGTCTATTCTCTTTTTATCTTGGTATCTTTTATTATTACTTGGTATCGTCTGATCGGGGCAACAAGAATGCAAGAGTTTTTGTGTGAAGACTTGGAAGCAGGGCTAGCTAATCGGGATGGTAGCCACTCACTTAGATTGTTGGAAGGGAGAAGGAAAGATGCGCTTTACGACTCCGCTCGCAAGCCGCCTACTGCTCGTTCACCTGCATTACGAACAGCTCGATCAATACCTCTTCCACTTTTCCAATCTCGGAATTGAAGTGCAGTTCAATGAATGAAAACAATGAAAACCATCGAAACCGTTCAAGGAAAACAAGCAAATCCCAAAACCAACTCAAAGCACGAAAGCAACAAGCGACATCGAAAACCGAGGCAATAAAAGATAGCAGCGGAGAGGTCCCTCCTAACTCTGTCGCTAAGTCGATCCCGGGGGCACGGTCCACTGAATATGGGAATCGATTCCGAAGAAACAAATCCATAATGAGGACGAGTTCTTGTTTCAATCTATCCCGATCGAACGATACCATCTTGTGTTTCTTAGCCGCGCTCTCCGCACCGGAAGAACGGGGCGCTACAGGAGCTGGTGGATTTGGACACTTCTACGTCAGACTCGGTGTCATTAGAATTATTTGTGATGGGCGTGGAACCATTAATAGATGAGATCGATTCTAAAGTTGTGAGCTAAAACTTTATTTGACACTGCCATCTCTTAAAGAATGTCCCGTTGAACTTAGCAGGTTTAGCAATGAAAGTCTCATCCTTGCCAATCATGATTGCTTTTGAGAAAAAACTGAAATTGAAAGATATATATTTACTCAATAACAATGTTCAATGATTTAAAAAATAGTTCAAGTGATTTTGCTAATCAATCTTAAAATCTTTAGTCTATCAAGTGTATATTAACTTGGGTTAGCTGTAGGGGCCGGTTCCCAGATAGCGGAAGTCCGAAGATACTTAAATACTGTGTCGCTTAGGGCTATTTACACCCGGTTGACAGAAGAGTCGACCCTTTCGGCTTATTTTTAAATTTATCTCTACTTTTAGAATTAAGACTCAAAGAAATTTGCAGTTTCACTTTAACTATTTATTTACTTCTAGAAAATAATTTATATTCTTCTAAGTTACAGTAGAAATATACACAAATACTGTTTTCACAAGGCAAGTTATTTAAACAACTTGATATATAAAAAAAATGTTCAATTATAATTAAAATTTTAAAAATGATACAAGTTGTTACAGAATCTTATTCAAATGAAAAACTACTAAAGTTATTTAATTATTTGCTAGTCACAAAATTGCTATAGTTTCTTTAAACAACTATGAACAATATAGTTGCAAACAACCATATTAAGCAACTATGCTACAACAGAAATAATTTTATTGCTAGAAATAATTTTGTTGCAAATAACCAGAATAAGCAACTATGAACTTGTTATTCTATTGCTACAGCAGAAATAATTGTATTGCTAGAAATAATTTTATTGCAAACTACTAGAATAAGCAACTATGAACTTGTTATTCTATTGGTACAGTAGAAAAAAAAATTATTGATAGAAATAATTTTATTATAAACGACCAGAATATCAACTCTTAGATTGTTAGTAATACATAATATAAATATATATTATTTTTCAGAGATTTATAAGAGAACAAAGAAACAAAAAATTGTTACCGGCCTCCGGGGAAGTCGTGCACGAAGCACTTCTCTAAGAGTTGATCCGAGGTCTATGTGCAGACGTTTCTCAAAAGCTCCTAGTGGTAAAATTCCCTGACTATTGGGTTCTCTTCGTCGTACAGAACTCGGAGAGAGAGACCGAACTTAGCTCTGCCCAGAGTAAGGATTTAGAGAACAGAATGTGGTTCGAGAGAGGAATTAGAGAGAGGTTTCACGTAAGATGATTTTCTGTAAAGAATGAAGAAGGAAGAGACCACAGTATATAGGCAGTCCCAAGACACAACCACTTGACAGGACAGTAAATTGCTCATAAACAGGTCATAAAGGAGCAATTACAAAAGGAAAGAAACGTGAAGAAAAGCTGTCAAATGAGCTGTTACAAAAGCTGTCAATAGGTTCAATGAACGTAGAAATATAGCCTCAACGTTCAAAATTTGAATGAGTCAAATTGGTTCAAAAAATTTCGAAGAGCAAATTGGATCGGCATTCGGCGCCCGCAGGTGTGGGCACGTACCCGCACCCGTTACGCGCGCCGAACCGAGCCGAGTCGGGTGGCGGCGGCGGCGTGCGCGTGTGGCCCAAGGGGTTTTCTACACAACATCTTTAAGAAAGCAATGAAGAGGAACTAATATATACATACAAGGAGGGGTTGGTCCAACCGATGTGGGACTAAAGGAAAAAATGAAGTTGAGCTTTTGCTCAAGCATAGCTAACAATTAGTATTATTGTATTATTTTATATATGTTTGTAAAATTTAGGAAGACCAAAAGACAACTCTCGTAATTACCTAGCTGGCTCTATAAACTTTAATGGATAATTTTAATTAGCAAACATATGTAAAAATATTTTTGAAAAAAAAAAACATTATGCAGTAGTAAATATATATTATTTGTGAAGGATATCTCTTAAAGTCTCAAATCAACTTCAATTGAGCCTTAGTCAATTGAACGAAATATTTGATAATTAGAAACATAGAAAATATATATATTTTCAAATAATTGGAACTTCCTTTTATTTTGAGATAGGGAAACTTCCTATTGCTGGTTAACTAATTAATATTCCCTTCTATGGTTCTCTAAGATATTGAAACATTATATTTCTTGTTCTCTAATTAATATTCCCTTTCATGGTTCTCTAATTAATATTCCCTTCCATCATTAGAAAGAAAAAATAATTTCCATAAATGGAGAAAAATATTTCTCTGTGGATACTCATATGCGAACGTGCCTTCCTATAAAAACCTTGACGTACTCTCTATTCTTACCAGCCCTCCCTCTTTCTCTCTTATTCTACACTCAAAACCCCTCATAGAGAGAGACATGGGAAACCCTAATCAAGATCTCTCCCTTTTCTATATCTCCGCCAATGAAACTGAAGGCTCCGGCCCTGATCTCAGCAATCTCTCCCTCTCTGACTCTCTCTCCGAATCTACCATGAAAAAAATTGCGTCAGAAACGAAGCTCTGGGTGGAGTCTTCTCTTGAAGACGCTGACAGATTCTATTGGAAATACAAGGATGAAACACTTAAAATAGAAATAGGATGTAAGTGTTTTCGGATCAACAACTCAAAGGACGAACGGAATACAAACAATGAGTTCAACGTCATGCGTAAACTCTTAGGATGCAATAAAATCGTCCAACTTAAGGGTAGGTTAGAGAATAAATTGTTTGAGAACGTGCGCGTCGTCTATTTATTTATGGAGAAGTGCACAGGAGGAAATTTGCTGGAAAGAATCATCGGGATGCCAAAATACTCCGAGAAAAAGGCGGCCTCTATATTCAGGGAGATTGTGAGCATCATCTCCACGTGTCATGACAAGAGGGTGATTCATCGGGACCTAAAGCCACAACATTTCATATTTTTGACCCAGAAAGAGGATTCGATAATAAAGTTGATCGACTTCGGGGACGCCACTTTGTTTATGCCAGGTACGGGTTACCTACGGTAACTTACACTTAATTTCAGTTGCAATAATGATTTTTTATTCTTAAAAGTTATCAAAAAATTATATTTTAAGAGAGCATCACAATGAATTCAATTACAAGTAGAAGCAGAAGAAGAACCGGTTGGTTGTCCTCTATAAATAAAATACCAACGGAAGAATTAGTTGGTTGCCCTGTAGAAACACCAGCACCAGTAGGTCTTCCAGTTGAAGAACCGGTTGGTTGACCTGTAGAAACACCAGCACAAGTACCAGCACCAGCAGGTCTAGCCAAGCTTTGTTCCAAAGAACAGAGTGCTATAAACATGACTGCTGTCAGAGGGACGTCCTGAACCAGTGCACCTGGTGCAATGGAATAGGGCCCTCTATGTCAAGAGGAGATGGAATAGGATCCTCTATGTCAAGAGGAGCAGGTGTTATACATGCGTCATTTAAAATAAACTGTCATTAATATTTGACATCAATATTTTTTTATGTGTACTTAAAATAGGACTTTATTTTTAGTTTTCGAAGAGGACCCTCTTAAATCTCAGGACCTGTCCTTCTTTAAATTATCGAAAATTAATATCATAATTTGATTATTTTGATTAGTGATTTTTTGAAGTTATAATATGATAGTTCCTTTTTAGTGACAAGGAAGTGATGTCATCTCTATGTTGGTGAATATGAAAATTTCCAGCATAAGGATCATGTACTTAATTTGTAGTCTTTGATTCGAACATTCCACCTAACCTAGTATTTTAAATATTGATTCTTTGATGCATGTTGATGCGTCTACCAATTTTTATTTAACCTTAATGAAATTTTAATACATGAGTAGTTCTAGTTTGTAATATTAGACTTATTTATTGGGTTCGTGCAGGGGAAACATTTAAAACCGCATATGGTACTGAGCCCTTCGGTACTGTGCCCTATTCAGCCCCTGAATTGTTGGATTTTGAGCACGAGCATGGACATGAGGCTGATATATGGAGTCTTGGAGTGATTCTTTGCGTTCTTCTTATCGGTGACCCTCCTTTTTCGGAAGGTTCTTTTCATTTCCCTCTTTTGTCAAATGAGATGTGATTGTATTTTTTTTTTAATCGTATAATCGAAGAATGAAGTCTAAGTTTGATTGTATGCAGATGTCAATGAGGAGGATATTATTGAAGAAATTAAACAATGCAATATTAATTACAATTCTCACCTTTGGAATCATGCATCTAAGAGCGCAATAAATCTCATCAAAGATATATTAAAGAAAGACCCAAAATCGAGAATTTCTTTAGCTAACATACTAGGTAAGATAAAATATGATTAGCACTTTATATGTTAAAAAAAAATTCTTTTCTCTAACAAATTTGAAAATTTTATGTAGAACACGAATGGGTTAGAGAAGATGGTAATGCATTCGATCATGAAATGAATCCCTTTGTTATAAGAAGAATGAAAAGGTACCGACCACATCTCGAAGGAGAGCAACTGTATTCCTTGAAGGTGATTTATAAGTTGCTTATTTTTTTTTTTTCTAACATATGATTATTGAGCCAAGTTTCAAGCTAATTATGTATGTACCATAATCCCAGGCGATTATGGAAACTCTTTCAGAGGAAGAATTCACAAGCTTGAAAGAAATATTCAATTATACGGACACTGCAAATACAGGCACAATAACCTTTGGACAACTAGAATCATGCCTTAATGAATGGGGTTCAAAGCTCAAATGGAAACCCAACTTCTCCTCTGATGTGGTGATCTCGTTTGTCTACGAATTGGTAAAAATCCCAACTCTCTCGCTTATATATATATATATATATATATATATATATATATATATATATATATTCCTCTTCTTCAAGTCTTCTATTTGATATTTTGTGTGTGGATTTCTTCAGACACTACTTAATTCATCAATTGAACGGTGTTTGTGGTTCTGTTTTCACGGTAAAATTATCTATCTGGGTTCTAACTAAATGGATTGGCTATAGAAACTTTTGCACCTAAGTTGCATCATGAACAACTTTTGCAGCACTGTAAATAAAGGATCTATCAAATAATTTCAACATAAACAAGTTATGACGAAATAAATTTATCCCACTGGATGCTTATTGCCTGCAACGTTCAAACGACTAGAAATTTAAATGATACATTAAGGCATCTTGTGTTTGGATTATATATACTTCCTATTCCGAAACAACTCTTTGGATTTCGCTCGTGGTCACTAAAATGAAATTGATTTTGCAGGATAAAAGAAAATCCATTTTACAGGATGGACTAGTTAAATACAAGGAGTTTGCATCAAAAATTGATGAATACAGTGAGAAATCAATGGCTTCATAAAGGCGACTGCATACATTCAAATTTTTTTTCTCAACAGTAATTAGTTCAAGTACCCCTCCAGCTTAAAAGAAGAGCTGCCCAATTATTCTTCATTTCTGTTCCGGCTGGTCCGATGATAGAGTTGTCTAAAGCCCAGGCGATGATACAATGTTGTGCTATACTCAAGTGCTTAGGGCATTGAGCTCTATTGTAACTTCTGAGTACTTATTATTTTGAGATCCTTTTCAGTTTTCATCATATAGCAGGTTCCAATTTATGATTTGTTAGATAATTTACTGTATATCTTTTCTTGTAAATAGCATACAAAATAAAATAATGAGATTAGTGTTACCGGTTTATGGAAAAGTTATGTATGAAACATTGTCCTAAGAGTTTATTTGAGATTTATGTGCAAATATCCTCTTGAATCCTCCTAGAGGTAAAATTATTTTGCTACCGATTTTTTGTCACCGCACACGATTTCGGAAGAATGACCCGAACTTAATTTTGCCCATAAGATAGAATGAAAATAGAGGAACGAGTGGATAAAACTTTCATAGATTTTTAGAGGAAGAAGGATAAGAAGAACGAAAAATTCACTCTACTAAAACAGCAGGACCTATGGGAATATATATAGGCAGCCTAATAACCAAAAGGTTTTAATAGAAATTTATAGATTTAATGGACATAAGTACCAACTAATAGAAAAATTCAATTAAACAACCAATAAGGCATTGAATAGTAGTTAATGGTCATTAAAAATTGGGTTTTCACCAATAATAACAAAAATTTCCCCCAAAAACTAAGTTTCAAAAACAGAGATAAATGTATTCAAAAGAGTAAAGGTAGAGAATTTCTAGACAAGTATATACTGTTGGCACAATGTTCAAGTTGAATTTTTTGAATATGGCTAATCGATTAAATTTAGCATTATAATAATCGTACAATCATTATAGTAACTTGAAACTTCTACTTAAACTCAGCATTGTCCAGATATGTATTAATGTTATAATATTTACTTCTGTAGATTGCTTTGTTTGTCTAACATGTATGTGCAGAAAGCAAAAAACAAGATCACTATGGACATATGCTATGAAGACATGATGAGCCAAAAGATGGTGTTATACCAAAATATGTCTCTGAACCGCCTACGACTTATCTGGAGCCTCACACTCGAGGGTTCCGCATTTTATTACAAGTTTTCGCGCGCGCAGGACACAACATACTACTTCACACAATCATATCTATACTACTACACCGAGCACTAAATATGTCATTATTGTCGTAAAAAAAGATATATATCTAGACAGTGTAGAATTAAAAAATTGGTTGATATGAATATGTATAAATGGGTTCCAAAGCTACCAAATATGGATCCAAATCTTGGATACCAAAGTCTCTGCCTACTAATGCAGGTAGAACGCATTTTGTTGGAATTTAGCACCAATGAGAGCGTTGGTGATTGCAAAGCTACAAAAGTCATCTTACAAGCAATTGCATCAACATAAATATGGCCACTTGAGCCACTTTGGTAACGTGTTAACTGATTCTTCCTAAAATGTCTAAAACTGTTGAATCTAGCATATTTTTAATCAATATTTTGTTACTATCTCTTATTGATATCTTTACTTGTTATTTATTTAAATTAATATGAAATGTGACACTATCATGCTTAGTTAATTCTCTTGTAACTACTTCTATCCAGCAAGACTAGTTGTTTAGCTAAAATATTAGCTCACACTATGCAGTATTTCGCACACTTTCTATTTGTGTGAGATCACTTTTAAGATATCATCAGTTACACGGAGACATTAGCTTATAATTGGTTGACACTGAACAACAGCATATTTACTAAATCCCTAGCTGAGGAATGTTTCAACTTTATTCGTTAAGAATTAGGGATTCTGGATTCTGACATTGTATGATGATATATATATATATATATATATATATATATATATATATATAATCTTTCAAACAAAGTTCTTTCGAGTAAAAATTATTTTAAGTACATGCCGAAATGGCCCTTCTATCAAAAATGCATAAATAGCCTAAGCGATATGGTACTTAAGTGTCTTCGGACCACCTCGAGATGGGATCCGCCCCCTACAGCTAACCCAAGATGATTAATACTTGTTAGAATAATAATTTTTTAAGGACTATTTTGCAAAGTGTTTTTAAAATATAGTTGCGAATTCGAGCTCTATTTTTAACTTAAAGTTGGAAGCTGTAATTTCAGTAGTTGTTGCAGTGATTCAGATGCTCAAACTTTAGTTGAGATGGATGTTGCTGATGTTTAGCTTAGTTCACTTTATTCTAGTATTCACTTACCTCGTATATTAGTTATTGATTATGTTGACCAAAGTGTTTATTTCTTATCAGTTAGTTTCTTCCTTAAAGTCATTTCTTGATTAAACATTCTTGGCTTTTTGGTTGACATTTTGGATACATAATTTTTATAGTAGTTGAATCCCTTCATGTATGCCTATATGATTTATTATTTAATATTTCCTAAACTTTTGAAATTTATTGAGATATCTGAGAGAAGTTGTATAATTTTCTATTACATAGGATATTTAAATATTCACTTATGCTTCTCTTGCATTATTGTTACCCAATGTTTGATAGTAAATTTATGCATACTATTGAATATGTCTGCATCTAGTTACCGTCAATTGGTATGTATATAAGTCATTGTTATGATATGAAAGTCATTATTCTACATGATTCCTTATGTTGACATTTTAGCTTCTTACTTTTCATTTATACATGATCGAGTTATATGCTATGTTACTCATCTTGTCTTCATGATATATTCTTAGTTTGCGGGGGAGCCGTAAACTAGATATTTTGACAAAGGAAAAAATATGTCAAATATGTGCTTAGTAAGCTGATAATCTCCTATTACGAAGGAGCTTAATTTTCGATCATGTCAACGGGGGAGAAGTTAGTTTAAGTATGTAAGTATATATTTAAGTAGTATACTTATAGTGATTTGTGCTTATTGGATATTTTGGATATATGAATCGATTATATCTATCTTAAACTCAACTGATTTGTCATAATAAAAATAATGGGAGATTGTTTGCCCAATGTTTAAGTTGAGTTTTTTGAATATGGCTAATCGGTTAAGTTTAGTATTATGATAATCGTGCAATCACTATAGTAACTTGTAATTAAACTCAGCATTGTCCAGATATACATTAATATTATAATATTTGTTTCTGTATATTGCTTTGTTCGTCTCACATGTATGTGTAGAAAGCAAAAAGGAAGATCAGTATGGACATATGCAAATAAGATATGATAATGAGCCAAAATACGGCATTATACCAGAAGACGTCTTTGAATCGCCTACGACTTATCCAGAGCCTCGCACTCGGGGATTCTGTTACCTGGTCAGTGGACGGAGGTCGAGGGAAGGCAACGTCCCTCGTGGGGGTTTAGATGCGAAGCCTCCTAAAGGTATTCAGATTTCCAAATCTGTTTATCTTTGGACAACTGTCGTCAAGGAAAAAAGACGTCTTTAAGACAGCGGACGTTTCAGAAGTTTGGCATCATCAAGTGCTCTTGGTTTTTCATATTTGTTATGCATTTTCTATTTATTTTTTTGGACTAATTGTACATTGAGTTCGCAGTTGGTACTAGGGAGCTCACCATATTAAACCAGAACTCGACGCAACCAAAACCAGCCCATACCAAAACTTAGACCATTATGGAAATATGCCTGCCGAACTCGAACCGAACTTGGAATACAAGTTTGACTTCCATACAAGTTTAAAGTTTGCGTACCCTTCGTATCAAACGTACATGTAAAGTTTTTTGATCCCTTCGGATCAAAGCTCGATGTTGTAAAAAGTTAGCAAGCCTTCAGATCAAAGCTTGTAATTCACTATTAGTGATTATAGTGGATACAACTCCGAGCTAGAGTTCTCGGGACTGAACTGCCCTGCATGAGGGATACCAGTATATATCGCGGTGTTTGTATTTTTATTCACTCAAGTCTACTGCTTTACATTTGTGCTTTACATATATACATTATTACTGTTAGTTGGAAGCTACCTTACTCTGCATTAATTTTTAATTGGATAGACTATTCTGTTGCACTCTATTCACCCCCCTTTAGAGTTGCCTAATGGTCCTACATTTACTATACATTGATGAGATGGACTATAGCCTTAAATCTTACTTACTGACTATTGTCTTTTTCTGTGTAAGTGCTTGATAGACTATGCCTTAAATCAGACTTCTTGAACCAGATTCAAAAAATATCACACATAGTATATTAGAGGTTCTTGGTCAATCAGAGTGACACTTTTGATTGGTCATGCACACTTATTCCTTATTTATAAGAGTTATCTGATCATCCTGTCCAATAATCATGGCCTTCAGGACCTCTTATAGGTAAGTCCTTAAAGGGTTGGTGATCGGTATTAACCCTGCATAATAATGCTTGGACCTATTAATTTCAAATTTATCATAACCAGATCACGCTGGAATACTGTCACTATAGGGATGGGTATCATTGACATCATACAACCGCTTCGGCATTAGTTTTGAGAATTTAATTTTAGGGTCACTGTTCCATATTAGTAACCGAAGTCCAGCTAATTTCTATCTATTGAACCGACTTCTTAGGATCTCTAGTCAGACTCAGTTGGTATTCTATTGTTGGTGACTTACTTATAGGTGACCCCCTTCCCCTCAATGATATTATGATTTAATATCCTAGACAGACTCTTTTTCAAGAGATTTACATGGTTCTTTTATGACTTTTATAGTCAAGAACCACATTTTTGCCTTTTAGGCTCTTTAATGACTTAAAGTGTAGTTGTAGGTACCTGTTCATCTTAGAATTCATAGAATCATGCTTAAATAGCAGTTTTATATCAGATTGATTATCATAATTTATGAAAGCTAGCAGGTATAGAAATTTTATATGCATAATAAGATGTCTAAGACATTCAACTTTAGTACAAGTTGTATCTAAAGATTTTATTGGAATTCATTGTCTTTCATAGTTTTGTTATATAGCAGAAAAATATATTGAATCAACATGACAACCTAGATTATTAGTTTAAATGATTTTGCTATTCAGCCTTAGCGCATCTTTAGTCTTAAAGTATTGATCATCTTAGGTTAGTGTCACGCCCCAGAACTAGATTACTGGAGAGCGGGGGAGTGACTCAGCCAACCACACCTTACGGAATATCGAAATAACTCATAATGTGCTAAGGTTGTCTAGAGACAATGGGGTGCATACTAAAATCAAGTCACCTATGGTCCAAGAAGGTCTATGTCTCAACCATCAACCAAGAAACATTAAGAATAAAAATGTAAGATAAAGCAGTTAGGCGTCCCTGAAACTCTATCAGAATGATCATGAAACCAGTTATACAGAATAATAAACTAGTACATTGTCAAGAGTACATAATTGTAACCAGTCGTAGTCTGAATAATATACAATTATGTAAAGAAACTAATATCCAGATCAACCGGCTAACAAGTTCGTCGGCTAAATACCAAAAGATAAAATAATATGATACTTATAGTGGGGAAGAAGAAACCCACTCAAGTTCCTCGGCGAACATCCTCCTAGAATTCGCCATTAGTCGAATATATGACAGGATCCTCTGGCTCTACTACAAAACCTGGCCAAACAAAACCAGCGGGGTCAGGCCCCGAATAGCAAGACCACAAAGGAGCACAAGTAAAATAAATCAAAATCAATAAAGTACATAAAATAAGATCTATGTTATAATTGTAAGTGTATGACCTTTCACTGAGGCAGTATAATACCTCTACAACCAAATAAGGACAAGAGATGCCATACTACCCCGAGATAGGGTACGACTCACTAATTATGAGCACGAGAAAGATACAACACATCAATAAGAAACCAGAACACGCATGCCATAACAATCTAAGATATAAACATATATATACAATATGTAGCTTCGGTCCATGACCTTTTGTGACACATTAGCGGAACCCTACATCCAAACAAGGATAAGGGTTGAACCGTCGTATCATAATAGTTTATATCACTAAACTACCAGCACATACTCATTTAATCGGCCAATCAATCCTACGGCTTGATATGTGATTTCTGGATTATCCCAGAAGAATAATGCATTATTGGAATCCTCAGATCATGCTGATGGTGAAGCGGGCTAGCTGAGGCAAGAAAACACATAGAAGGTAGTATAAGTACCGGTCCCTCATAAGCCCACCGTGCAAGTAAATCAGGTAATAATATATAGTATAGCCAGATACTACACTCTTCTATTTTAAATGATATACAATATCCGTTAGGGGCAACATGACGTCCTAGGACATATGTCCTATTGGTAACTACCACGCATGATCTCAAGATTCCATTCCCTTCCAATATTTCTACCAATTCAAGTTACCTAATTAACCCTATTGTTGTATACAATCTCGTGTCGTGGTTATACGATCATCCTCCTATATATCGTACCATAGTACGTGTACGCTAGGTATGAATCCAAATTATTATTTGAGATCTAAATCTAGATTCATCTTAGAATAATGCAACAATCAATCAATATCCTAGCTACGCTATGATCACTGACTACTACAAGTCCCGTGCTAGAGAAATTATATATAATATTATATATCGCATAATATAGAAATCATGTAACACATAGCACGTAGCAAGATATGTCGTACCTCGGTGCACATATAACACATAACACTTAAGAACGCTTAGCAAGTAGTAATGTATCAACACGGATACAAGTAGTCTCACTGGCCACCAAGCAGGAAAACTCAAGAACCAAGCAAGAAACTCATGGACTGTAACTCATTAAGTAGGAAATCTCATAATCTAGAAAACCTAAGAACCACAATCTCATGAAGTACCAAATCTCATGAACTACAACCAACTGAAACAAAGCATATATAAAACATGCAAATAATAAACCGACAACAATATAAGTAAATGCGTATGCAATCCACACAATAAAAAAAAAGAGCTGGAGGTATACGAATAAATATGTCTCCTAAGTCAGTTAAATAGGAACTAATCCTAGCAGGCCTATGATGACTCCCAAAAATGAACAAGGATCAAGCCTCAAGATAAGTCGATACCAATGACTTAGTCAAAGACATGATTCTGGCCAGGACGTACCTTCGTAGTCGAGACATATGACATACATCAGGTATTACGAGATACGTAGGCAGAAGAGTGAGATGAGAAACTCATCTCCACTCGCCGAATATGTGGTACCTAAAGGATATGACAGAAAGAAGCTCAAATCTCACCCTTGATTTGACCGCCCTCAGCAAACATCTGCTCTAACATGCCAAACTCGGTTTGCTCATGTCTCGGTGCTGTTGCAGTCCTATTATAAGGATGATGCTGCCGTTGTGGCCTCTGCTGATCCAACTGATGTTGTCTCTGGTGGAATACATGTGATTGTGCCAACATCGAATGCTGAGCTAATAGTTGTACTGCTAGTGCTGACTCTTGATACAGAATTGCCCCTGGGATGGTAATATTGGGTATTGTTGGTACGGTCCTCCCAGTCTCTGCATCTGCAGGCAAGTAGCCATCATATGGTCTGAACCCCCATACCTCAAGCATCTTCCACCTGCCATCCTATACACATCCTGAGTGTAACCTTCTTTGACATAATAGGTACAACCTACTGGATTCTCCGGGCGCTGTTGCTGCCTCTGCTATTTTTTCCAAGTTTGTGCTGACATAATTGATGTCGGTGGCCATCGTGGTGCCAAATCACGAATATGTATGCCAGGTGTTGGGGCTGACCCTCGTGGTATTGGTCCTCCACCTGTGACATGGGCATGAGACATCTTATGTCCTCTAGCCCTTGAAGCTAACCTCTGGATAGTAAGCTCATGTCTCCTGGCCGCTATCAATACGACATCGAATTTTTGGTAGTCATGTCCTTCTATTAGTTGTAGAATCTTGAGATGAAGCCCTTGCTAGAATCTTAAAGAATTTTCTTACTCCGTCGTTACCATTTTTGGAGCAAACCTGCTCAGCCTACAGAACTCTACTGCATATCCATCCACTGTTCTGCCAGATTGCCTGAGATCAATAAATCTCTGCTATAGTTTGTACCGTGCCACTACTCTAAAATATTTGGCCCTGAACCAGGTCCTGAAGTTGTCCCAAGAGATAGGACGCCTCAAGATGACTTCCTCCGATGCCCACCAATCACGAGCAAGATCTTGTAGCATAATCGGACTTTGTTAACCTGCTCTTCTGTTGGAACCTTAGCTGCCGCTATGATTGTCTCAATATCTTGAAGCCAAGAATCCTCTATAATAACATCCTCTGTGCCATTGAAATAACTTGGGTTAAGTCAACGAACCATGTACGACGCCCATGAATCTTCTTCTTCACCCTCCTCGAGAGACGCCTGCAGTCCTTGGTTGAATAGAATATTTTGCTCCTGTTATCGAAGTTGCTAGTTCTGCTGTACTGCTGTTCTGCTATCTGATGTTGTTGAGTAGCCATCATACCCCTGATAATTCTCCAACCAATTAACCGTCGACGACAATCACCGCCGACAGCTACAAGAGTTAGAAGCACTCGACGAGAAACGTCTCTTAGCTTAGTAGCGCATCGAGCTATACCAAGCATGTCTCTCGAGAGCCTTCAACAAACGGGTGAAGAAGAGAACCTACCAAGTGGGTGATCTTGTCCTGATCATAAGGAGGCCGATGGTTATGAACCACAAGATGGCAAAAAAATTATAACCCAAATGGGAAGGCCCGTTCGTCGTAGAAACGGTATTCTCCAATGGCGCCTACCGGCTCACAAAACCCAATGGTGACTTGCTTATGATGCCTATCAATGACAAGTTCCTAAAAAAGTACTATGTCTAAGTTAGACTTTTACTCCCCTTATCCCCAATCGGGCAATTAAGATGTACAGTCCTTACACTCTTGGTTCTTCATCCCTAGCAAGGGCCTATGTACAATACGTCCCCTTCTTTACAATTTTTTGTAAAAGCCATTATCTATATCCAGGAATCCTGGATACGCAATAGATGATGGATCCTCAATGTCTCTCCAGCAGAGCAGTCCTCAGGTCCACCGGCACACTCCCACTTTGGACCACCCAAAAATCGGTATCGTTAGACTCTATTCTACCCAGCGGAGCAATCCTCTGGTCTATCTTTATTCTCGGAAAGACCACACTCACAAAATTACTCCTCAGTGAGTCTCTCGGTTATTGGTTCACATCCATATTACCTCTGAACTACTCTCCTAACATTCCTCTCCGACTGAGATTTCCATGTCCATATTACCTCTGAGCAAACTTCTGGGTCTTAGCTATCGATAATTACGTCCATATTATCTCTGATATTGGTTGTTATCTCCATTTATCACCCGTACTTACCAAGGTATGCCAGTGGTGTTAAGTCCACAAAACCTGCCATGTCCATATCACCTCTGGCATAGCTTATCCAAATCTATTGCTTCTAATCAGGTGTGTAGTGCCCCACTCTGCATTGGCACTACGTAAAAGATATATCGGTTTATTGACTCAAAAAGGATATTTTTCTTAAGAGCTCCATGTTGATCCAGGAGATGACTGATCTAGGTGAGTGGACAGAACTTTGTTTTTGATTCTTGCACGCCTTAAAATAATAAATCTGAGTTTATAATGCCTGTTGCTAAGAAGATTATTATTTTTGTTGCATGAATAATAGAACTACATGCTTAGCTAGAACTTGAATGTTTGTCAACAGAAGAACCATTGCTATGCTAATAAGAAAGAGTAAGAGATTGCTTGAACATTTCTCCATATCACTTTTGTTTTGATAGAACTACTTCGTGCTTGAATTTGATCAGAAAGATAACGGCCAGTCCGCACAAAGTGTGTGTCAACATATATAATATATAATTATAACTGAAAGAAAATACACATGCAATAAATATATGAAAATATAATAAGCATGCAAAGTACTGTAAGCAATTTGGTAAGGTATCTTGCCTGCTCTGAAAAAGAATGAAGTTCTAACTCAAGGCGTCGTCCGATCTTCCCATCACATAAATTAAACAAGTTAGGTTAAAAAAGTGGGTGAATAGGTTCCTCCATTTTAATCTATTTTAATTCTAAATAAAATAACCTAAAATAGTTTTTTAATTTTATTATAACCTGATTTTATTGTTAAACCCTAATTTGGTCCAAAGAAAGCCAACTTTACGGATTTGTGATCCATGTCACACAAATTGAGGCAATCCGTTGACCAAAAAGTCAACCGACTAAAATTCTTGATTTTGTATAGAATTCTATAGATTTCAGTGCTACATGAACACCAGAATCGACAGTTTCATAAAATCATAAGTCGGTAAAGAGCTATGACCACAAGGGCACACAGATGATAATTTTCGGTGGTTTCCTATTTATCTCTACGTTCCACGAATTTTACAGTAAATTAAACTTGCATGTTAAATTTTAGAAAAATAATTTTATAGAATTTCATCATGTCAAATTTTTGAAACTTTAAACAGCTCATAATGTCGAGTACGGGATCTCCCAAAATCTCGAAAACACAAAATGCGTCTGATTTCAGACAACTGACACTTTTAGAATTTTTTAGAAAAATAGGTTCATAAATTATTAAAATAATTTATATATTCATAAAAATAATCTTGATATAGTTCTAAAAAAAAACTTGAGCACGTTTAGAGTCTGGAGCTAGGAGATATCGTCTTTTTAAGTCGTCATAACTACTAAAAAATAAGACTATATTTATGACGAATTTTGACTATTTTTGGACGAAAAAGAGAGGAGTTTGGGGAAGAAAAATATGAAAGAAGATTTTATTCCATAAGTCTAATAGATATTTATAATTGTGGAGACTACTTAATTGAATACTACTATGACTAATTTGGATATAATTAGGATGGATTTAAATAAGGATAGGATATGCATGGAGTTGCTTTCCTAGTAGGCTCAGGATTTGAATTAATTTAAAATAGAGTTTGCGTTTATCTCAATAATTTATAATCTTAAATAGAATTAATAATAATACAAATAATTTATATATAATCTTATTAATATCTATTAACACTAAATTAGCATATATCTAATATTAAGACTATATATATCCAAATAAATCCTAAATAATTTCAAAAATCTAAATAAATTTCTTAAAATTTTAAATAAATTATAAAAAATATAATTAAATATTTTAACCTAAAATAAATATTTGGTAGGAACAATATGCAAGTATGGTCTCATAGTAAATCATGAAAGTCCTAAAAATTTACGTTCCCTATGTTTTAATTACCTAAAAGTTTTAGAAAAAACTCCAAAAATCTAAAATAGCTTAAAAATAATTATAAATAAATATTTATATAAGTAAATATATCAAGAAATTTATTTTCTAATTAACTAAGAGAATACTCTAAAGAAATTCAATATTTAAAATAATCTATAATAAATATAATAATATACAATACACACAAAATACCTATTTTGGGTGAGGGGGTTTACAATCTACCCAACTTACAACAATTTTGTCCTCAAAATTAAAAATAAGGAATAATTTGTTAAATCTTTCACATTCGTATCTAAGGCAAGTCAACCGCAATCTTCTTAAAAATCTAAATGACAAAATCTATTCAAATCTTTCATAATCTCTTTAAAATTAAAATAACCACTATTTAAATCAAAATTTAACCTATCATAATCTTTTCTAGATTTTTAAATAATTAACATCCAAATTTAATTTAACTCTATATGATATCTTAAAGATTCAAATAACCCACATCAAATTTTATATCACAATTTCTAACTATCATAATCTCCTATAAATTTTAAACAATTCTAATCAAATCTTATTCCTATATTTTAACTTAAGAATTTTGTACTATTCAAATTTTAAATTCAATTTTTATTATCAATATTTCAAATAGGTGATCCAACAATCAAAATTTAACTTTTAATTCAAATCATCAAATTGTAAAATTTTGAATTCAATCCATAAATGTTCAAGTTTTGAGTTATATATATTTTTCTCAAGATTTAAATTATTAATTCAATCTTCAATATTCAAAATTTAAATCATGTGCTCAAATTATAAATATTTGGTCTGCAATATCAAAAATTTAAAATTTATTCTATAAGGCATACTTATCTTTAAAGTTAAATCCTCATCATCTAAATTATTCTTCTAAAAATTTTCAAAATTAAAATCACTTAAATCTTTCAATCTAATCTTACTAGATTACAATCTAAATTTTTTTACCTCAAGTTGACAATGCAACTTCTACCCAACTTAGAATTTACCGACCTATCATATAGGCTATACATTTAAGAAAAAAATATCCTCAATTATTTAATCGTGTTATTCAATCCACAAAATATCTCATATGTTTTATGTCCTTAATTACAAAAGATAGTCACCAAGTAATATGATTGGCCTATGGGGTATATATAGTACTATTCGTGTATCAAACTTATACCAAGCACGAGATTTTGTCTTTTCGAATTAGGGGAAGATGAAAAACGATAATAAAGAATTCAAGGAGGAGACGATAGAATACAAGTACGGGGTTCAAGGCGATTAAAGAATTCAAAAAAAAGAGTTGTCATTGTGGATTAAAATCTTATTTTGGTAAATTTATATTCACATGCTCATATCAGTACAGTTATGTAACCGATACGATATGCTCGAATATATCTAGAGGGCAAGTATATTTGTCTAACATGATGGGTCAACTATATCTCAATCCACGTAAATTAGTCTTGTGAAGGGCGAACCAAGTGCATTTAGGTTGATCAGACCGTAATACACTGATTCTGATTTAGATAATGTATTAGTAGGCATCCCCAATAATATATATGTCATGAACAAGCTCGATAAAAGAATAAGCTTGCAAAAGTAGGCTATAATAACAGCATAAGTCGAGGTAGTCCAGAAAATATAAGTACGCTAGATTATGATGATGGAAGGTACAAAATAATTTAAGTTCACCAAGAAGATCGGTGTTGTGCCTCTATAGTTGCCATACTAACTTCTTGTCTAAGTCTCTAGTCGACCAAATAAGGTATGGGCCTCTAAGTTCTACAGTCTGGATAAACAGTATCTTCTTATGCAAGTCTATAGTTGGTGTCATTCAATTATACTAAATTAATGGGTCAAAAGGACTATGTGATACTAGGTTATGAGACATACTACCCAACTTACAAGAATTTAACTAATAGTGTTATTGAATAATAGAGTGTATATACCTAGTACAAGTCACCTTCCTAACCCCTATCAAGCACGAAAGAAAAGATAAGATTGACATTATGAAAGGATCAAGCAAGATACAATGCAAGCTATCAAATAAGAGCGCAAAATAAAATCAAGGGAGGTGATTAAATAAGTGAATGAGATCCTATATTCTAATCCTATGCACAGGCTTGCTCGGTACAGTAACATAACCGAGACAATATGCTCTCGATCTGTATGGGCCACCACAAAAATATGTCACACCCCAATCCCAAAATACGTAGGACTATGAATACGTAAGCATGCCAGCCGTATGTATATGGCAACTCCAATATATGGATACCATAATACACATGTACGCTGTAATATAAATATTAACTCACATGTGGTATATATATTATCACAAGTCACAAGACATAACTAGATCTCATCCACAGAATTAAATAACCAATAAACTATATAACTGAATTAAGTATAAAATGTTTGATAAGAACAAGTAGTTGGGTAGAGACAAATCCACTACCAAACTAGAATAGAAGAGAAATCACATAATGTACATCTAATGAACAATGAGACTCAAAGAGAAGACCTCCTCGAAAGAGATAAGTAGCAAGTCCTGATCCGTGCTCCTGTAAATAGTCAAGATTGTCTACACCTGAAAAGGGACCAGGTCTTCAAAGGGACGTAACAAGATACATAGAAGCATGCCAATTGAATACAGTAAACATGCATAATAGATAGAAAATATATAAGTACATTGTACAAGACAATCTATATAAAATGCATAATGAGGACAAATTTTCAACGTATGGGCAGGGGTAGGTTACTATATCTAATCTCATTACTCACACACACGTCTAGAACATCAGAAGCCGTCATACCTCGAGGGTAGCGACCATCGCGACACCAGAAATTGACATACCTCGAGGGTAGCGACCAGCGTGAAACAACTACCGTAGTGCATACTAGTTACTACGGTTTACCAGAGTGGTTATAGCCATACGCCTACTGATTGTCCTCCTCTCCCATGATACTATGTGTAAAGTGTGTGTCAACATATATAATATATAATTATGACTGAAAGAAAACACACATGCAATAAATATATGAAAATATAATACGGATGCAAAGTACTGTAAGCAATTTGGCAAGGTATCTTGCCTGCTCTAAAAAAGAATGAAGACCCAACTCAAGGCGTCGTCCGATTTACCCGTCACATAAATTAAACAAGTTTGGTTACTAAAGTGGGTGAATAGGTTCCTCCATTTTAATCTATTTTAATTCTGAATAAAATAACCTAAAATAGTATTTTAATCTTATTATAATCTAATTTTATTGTTAAACCCTAATTTTGGTCCAAAGAAAGTCAACTTTACGGATTTATGATCCGTGGCACACAAATCGAGGCAATCCATTGACCAAAAAGTCAACCGACTCAAATCATTGATTTGTGTATAAAATTCTATATATTTTAGTGCTACATGAACACCTGAATCAATGGTTTCATAAAATCACAAGTCGGTAAAGAGTTATGGCCACAAGGGCACACAGATGATAATTTTCGGTGGTTTTCTATTTACCTCTACGTTGCATAAATTTTACAGTAAACTAAACTTTTATGTTAAATTTTGAAAAATAATTTTATAGAATTTCATCATGTCAAATTTTTGAAACTTTAAATAGCTCGTAATTTCGAGTTAGGGATCTCCCGAAATCTCAAAAACACAAAAATGCATTTAATTTTGGACAACCGGCACTTTTAGAATTTTCAATAAAAATAAGTTCATAAATTATTAAAATAATTTATATATTAAGAAAACTAACCTTGATATAGTTCTAACAAAAAAAATTGGAACATGTTTGGAGTCCGGAGCTAGGAGATATCGTCTTTTTAAGTCGTCATAACTACTAAAAAATGAGGCTAAATTTATGACGAATTTTCACTATTTTTTGACAAAAAAGAGAGGAGTTTGGGGAAGAAAAATATGAAAGAAGAGTTTATTCCATCATTTTAATAGGTATTTATAATGGTGGAGATTACTTAATTGAATACGACTATGATTGACTAATTTGGATATGATTAGGATGAGTTTAAATAAGGACAGGATTTGCATGAAGTTACTTTCCTAGTAGTCTCAGGATTTGAATCAATTTAAAATACAGTTTGATTTCATCTCAATAATTTATAATCTTAAATAGAATTAATGATAATACAAATAATTTATATATAATCTTATTAATATCTATTAACACTAAATTAGCATCTATCTAATATTAAGACTATATATATCAAAATAAATCCTAAATAATTTCAAAAATCTAAATAAATTTCTTAAAATTTTAACTAAATTACAGAAAAATATAATTAAATATTTTAACCTAAAATAAATATTTGGTTGGATTAATATGCAAGTATGGTCTCATAGTAAAATATGGAAGTCCTAAAAATTTACGTTCCCTATGTTTTAATTACCTAAAAATTCTAAAAAAATCTCCAAAAATCTAAAATAGCTTAAAAATGATTCTAAATAAATATTTATATAAGTAAATATATCATGAAATTTATTTTTTAATTAATTAAGAGAATACTCTAAAGTAATTCAATATTTAAAATAATCTATAATAAATATAATAATATAAAATATACACAAAATATCTATTTTGGGTGAGGGGGTTTACAACAGCTGCTAATAGCATCGGATAAAAGATTTATTAGTTTGCTGGATTATCGCTACTGATCCTGAGTTTCTCGGGGACCGAAAGCATATTCATAGTTTATCTTGTTTGCTTGATAGAAGGATAGTTCATAGATGGTGCATTGTCCCTAGAGTCATTGAGTATAGATCACGAGACACGATGTGCACACCCTGATAGTAGAATAATTGGCTTATCATGTGTACTTGTATGAATCAAACATAAACTTTGATTTCAAAGATGTTTCCAAAAGAAGTAATATGGCTCCATTCCTGTACTATATATAAAGAACCTAGGTAAAACTAGAAAGATCACTAGTAATATAATATTTTATAACATGATTATTTAGTGTTTGTTTTAGTGAATGTTGCTTCTGTTTATTGATTTTATACTCACTAGTGCTTTCTCCAAAGTACTGACCCACCTAAAGTTTGCTTGTTCGCAGGTGTTGGATTGTTCGAGGAAGCGATGGCCGTACCTCATCCCCAGGACCCAAAAATCTAGAGTTGATGCCTTGAGCCGTATTGAGATTGCTTTGAGCTGCTTTTATATAGAGAGACATACTATATGGAATGATGCCATTGTATTCAGAGAACCTCGTGCCTTATGATTTGCCCCGTTTACTTAGATGGATTATTGTTTACAATACTATCCCTCTGCTACGTATTCGATTGATTCGATGATAGCCACAACTTTAACGATGTTGCCTTGTGTGGGCACAACCCCAGGCTTGTACGGTATCACGTCCTGGGGACGACTATCGATTCTACGGAAATTGTGGTGTAATATATTGGTATCAGAGCAATTCAATCCTCTGGCCTTATGCCTATTTCGTTGTTGTTCTTAGATGACGATTCCTTATGCATTGTTATCATTGCTGAGTAGAGCATTCCATATAATAAGTCCATAGATATTCTCAAAGTTGTGCAAAAGACTTCTGGATTTGATTTGTTTTTTGAGAGTTGTGCTTTCGTACTTATGGTTTGCTAGAGTTTTTAATTTAGGATGGTGAGGGATGAGGACTATCACTACATTGGAAATTAAATATTTCTCCGTGAATTTCGAGGATAAAACTTTTTTTTGGTGGGTAAGTATGTAGTGCCCCGCTCCGCGTTGGCACTATGTATAAGAAATATCGATTTGCTGACTCAAAAAGGATATCTTCCTTAAGAGCTCCTTGTTGAAAAAGGAGATGACTGATCTAAGTGAGTGGACAGAACTTAGTTCTCTTATTCTTGCATGCCTTAATAATGAATCTGAGTTTTATAATACTTATTGTTAAGAAGATTATTATTTTCGTTGCATGAATAATAGAACTGCATGCTTAGCTAGAACTTGAATATTTGTCAATAGAAGAACTATTGCTATGCTAATAAGAAAGAGTAAGAGATTGCTTGAACATATATCCATATCACTTATGTTTTGATCGAACTATTTCATGCTTGAACTTGATCAGAGAGATGACGGCAAGTCCGTACAGAGATAGAAGAGAAGAGATAGATGGTCTGCTTATTTATTTCGTCTGCATCATAGAGTTTATCTAAACTACTTCATGCTTGAACTACTTTATGCTTGAACTTCATGTGTTTCATGCATTCGTATCGGTCGAACAATGGCTATTAGTACAGAGATGAACCATGGTCCTGGCTGTTAGTATGTTAGTAAAGAGCAACCATGAGTCACAACTGCTAATAGCATCAGATAAAAAAGTCATTAGTTAGCTAGATTACCGCTACTGATCCAGAGTTTCTCGATGACCGAAAATATATAGATAGTTTATCTTGTTTGCTTAATAGAAGGATAGTTCCTAGATGGTGCATTGTCCCTAGAGTCATTGAGTATAGCTCCCGAGACATGCTGCGCACACCCTGATAGTAGAATAATTGGCTTGTCTTGTGTACTTGAATGAATCGAACATGAACTCTGATTTCAAAGATGTTTCCAAAAGAAGTAATATGATTCCGTTCCTATACTGCTAGTAACGAACCTAGGTAAAACTGAAAAGAATACTATTAAAGTAATATTTTATAACATAATTACTTAGTATTGGTTTTAGTGAATGTTGCTTCTGTTCGTTAATTTATACTCACCAGTGCTTTCTCCAAAGTGCTGACCCACCAACAAATTTATTTGTCACGTTCCAATTTTTGTAGAATCTATAGTCATCTCCCGGATATGAAACCGTACGTCCTTAGGTTGCACAACGCATAAGGCCAAGGTATTTTATATAACGAACACATATTCAGAGTACGCAGATATTTGAAAAAAAATATAGAATCATGGAAAAGTTATCTTTATTAATAATGAACATCTTTATACAAACTCTTGAATGAGTTGGATAATTTTCGCACGGGCTTACAAAAGTGGACGCAAAATGAGATAGTCGTCCTGTACATTACATCCTTTTACTAAAGCTTCAAAAACTATAGACACCTTCGGGCGAAGCTATCGCTTTTTCACGGAGGTCCATAAGTTATGTGCACGAGCTCATGGAACTTCAAAATGCTTCTTATGAGGCATGATCAGGGTGTGCCGGCAGGTAGACTAGATTGAGAAGTCGCTTTAGCTTCTTGAAGGATCTCCTTGGTACGGAGAACCGGTTGCAACAAGGGTCAGTACATCAAAATACACTGGTAAAGGCAAGCTAACCCAACTATACTAATCAACACGTTGTTTATATAAAATATGTAAGTTATTATATGGTCTTTCTATCTTGCCTTAGTTTGTTTTATAAGCAAGCATTTGATATAAAAGTTTACTGAAATAAATATGTCACCATTCGATAACTTTTACCTGCCCATCTGAACCACTTGCACAAATACTTACCATAACCTTTCCTACAACGAAGACATAGTCACCTTGCACAATTTAAATATATGAGGGATCACTGGCATAATATCATAATGGACAAGTTATAGTACAAGGATGAAATAACATGCAACGTAAGGAACAAAGGTATTACAGGTCATTCCGTCCAAAACAGGTGACTATTAGGGAGTTCCATCCGGATCGGATCGGTGCCAATACCCCAGCGACCATCCACATAAACTAAGACCTTGTGCACAAGTTGTCCGTGATCAAGCAAAGTCCACTAAGTTATTGATCGAGGCAATTTAAGGCAACACGAGTATGAGATAATTAACAGGGCATGGTCTATTTTACATAGTCTCCTTGATCAATTTATTGTATGTCAAGGTGTGTTATATACATTGCACAATCATAAAAGAAGTATATAATTTCTAACTAAAATTGAAGCATGATGAAGAACACTCTAAATGAACTAACATGCATAAGTTAACCGTTCACAAGTACACTGATAAGCAAAAATAACTCCAAGTCTATTCCTCTTTATCTTGACATCTTTTAGTTATTATGGTATCGTTTAATCGGAACAATAAAGAAGGAAAGGTTTTTAGATGTGAAGACTTGGAAGAAGGGTCAACTGAATCGAATTATAGCCACTCACAAGTTAGTTGGAGAAAGGAAAGGAAAGAGATTCTTTAAGACTTCGCTCGCACGACGTCTACTGCACGATCACCTACATTTTTACGAACAGATAATCAATACATCTTTTACTCTTTCCAAGCTCGGAATAAAATATAGTTTAATGATAAAAGTAACAAAATCTATCGAAACTGTTCAAGAAAATACAAATCTGAAAACTAACTCAAAAGCACGAAAGCAACAAGGCGACAGCAAAACTAGGCAAAAAACTTGCATTGGAGAGGTCCCCCTTGACTCTGCTGCTAAGTCCATCCTTGGGACACGGTCCACTAAATATAGGAATCGATTCTGAAGAAGAAAATCCATAATGAGGATAAGATCTTGATTCAATCTATCTCGGTCGAACGATACCAAAAATATTTTTTAGCCGCGCTCCCCGTAAAGGGGAAATAGGACACCCCGTAGAGTTTATCTGATAGTGTTTCATGCATTTGCATCATTCGGATAATGGATATTAGTGAAGAGTTGAAACTTGGTCCCAGATGCTATTATGTTAGTAAAGAGCAACCATGAGTCACAGCTGCTAATAGCATCAGATAAAAGAGTTATTAGTTAGCTGGATTACCGCTTCTGATTCTGAGTTTCTCGGGGACCAAAAGTATATTGATAGTTCATCTTGTTTGCTTGATAGAATAATAGTTCCTAGATAATGCATTATCTCTAGAGTCATTGAGTATATATCATGAGATATGCTGCACGTACCCTGATAGTAGAATAATTGGCTTGTCTTGTGTGCTTGAATGAATCGAACAAGAACTCTGATTTCAAAGATGTTTCCAAAAGAAGTAATATGGCTCTGTTCCTGTAATGCATGTAACGAACCTAGGTAAAACTAGAAAGATCACTAGTAATGTAATATTTTATAACATGATTACTTAGTGTTGGTTTTAGTGAATGTTGCTTCTGTTGGTTGATTTTATACTCACCAGTGCTTTCTCCAAAGTACTGACCCACCAACAGTTTGCTTGTTCACAGGTGTTGAATCGTCCGAGGAAGCGATGGCCGTGTCTCATCCCCAGGACCCGAAAATCTAGAGTCGATGCCTTGAGCCGTATCGGGATTTCTTTGAGCTACTTTTATATAGAGGGATATAATATATGGAGCGATGCCATTATATTGAGAGAATCTCGTGCCTTGGGATTTGTTATATTTACTCAGATGGATTATTGTTTGCAATAATGTCCCTCTGCTGTGTACTCGATCAATTTGATGATAGCCACAACTTTAACGATGTTGTCTTGTGCGGGCACAACCCCAGGATTACACGACATCATTCCCGATGGAAACGATCATCCCGTGGGAGCGCTGGCATGGTAATTCATGCACAGCGGGGATGACCGAGTCCTGCAAAAAATCAGGATGTGATAAGGTGCACAAGAATTAATGGATCCACAAAACCTATCATATCCACATTACCTCCGATAGGGATTATTTTTGAACTTATTATTTGTACTCAACGTACGTAACAAATAATAGGTCCGCCTAAGTCCTCTAGTGGGACATCCTAGACAAGCTACGATATTGTACCACGTCCATATTACCTCTGGTACGGTATCCAAAGCTCAAATAAATAATTGTAAATGAATGGAATAACTTCTATTTCTTTCAACAAAAAAAATTAAAAATAAAACTATATTAAAGAGATTGTCAAAATCCCAAGCTCTTGTCAAAATCCCAAGCTTGAAGGCAAAATGGGGACACAAAAGAGCAAAAGAAAAACTACTGGGGATATGAGTTAGAGCATAACTATTCTATCCGCTCATGGAGATGATCAATATGGTCATCCAGGCACCTCTGGGCCCGGCGCTCAACTTCCTGGGCCATAACCTCAGAATCCTTGTAGCGGGCGTAGGACTCATGTCTTTCCTCCAGTTGGTTCACCAGAACCTCAATGCCAGCCGTATTCTGTGCTACTTGGCTCGCTTCGATTGTGATAGCCTCCTCCTCTTGTTGGACCTCTCATAGCCTATTCTCCTGCACATCAAGCTTGACCTAGAGCTTTCTGATTTTCTCATTCAGGTCCTGTTGCCGAGAGAGGCATGCTTCTCTGAGATCGCCCAGCCAGTCATGCCTCTCTTGTAAATTTTGGAGATCACGCTGCAAACACTTCATAGATGAAGCAAAGAAGGCCTTCTCTGTCGACACCTTCTTCGAGAATTCATTATAATCATAGGATATCAACATTCCCATATCCGCCTACTGGTACTGTCATAGCTCTGTTAATTATTTCTCTACCTTCACCAGTTTGTGGCCCAGAAAGTCGATCATCTATTCAAAACCAGGGATGCCCCTCAGGGAGTGGACCTGGCCCTTGGCAAAGTACTTTTTCGAGGTAAAAGATTTGTTGTGCTCCAACACACCCTCGATCCCTTGCTTCAAGATCATATGAAAGCTCTGAATGGATAGTTTAAAATTCTCGTCAATCTCTTCCAACCTTGAATATGAAGCAGCAGTAGAGGAGAAACCAGCAGTCCTATCGACGATCTAATCTTTCATGGACGCACGAAGTGCCTAGATACCAGGCAGCTGAACCACAGACGTTGGAGTAGTACCGAGACTAAGGATAGAAGTAATGGGGGTGCCTCGCCACATCGTCTCCCACCGGTGTACCATCCCTAGACCGAGTGACGAGAGCTTCAGAAGGTGACCCAGCGACCTCAAGTACCTCATCTCGGTGGCTTACTACCCCGCTGTCCAAAGTGACCTCAGCCGTAGAACCTCCTGTGGCAACAGTTGGAAGAGCAGCTGTCACGCCAAAAGGGCATGTAATAATAGGAACCTCCTCCGTCACAACCTTAGTAGGGGGTACGACAGGATGTTCCTCACCTCCAGAAAAGCAAAAAAAGGACTCAGACCTTCCTCCATGGTCATGTCTATGACCTTCAGAGGAGAGGTAGGCTTTGCAGAACCAGAGCAACCAACAATTAACTTTGCTCAAAGAATGTGAATTTGAAGCCAAAATATCTCTTCCACAGAAAAGTTGTAAATAACATACCCAGAGAAGACAACGGGACATGACGCTCGTCCAGTGTGGTCCAAACTTTATCCGGATCATTCAAGTCATCCACCAAGATATGGGAGGTGGCCGATTCCACCAATGATTGCCCCATCACATAACCACCAGAGCCCTCAAAAATAGGCTCCGTGGCCTCAGACCTAGAAGAAGCGATATCTTCATCCGGCTGCGCATAAGAAACCTCGGCTGCCGTAGACTGTTGGGGTCGATCCTTCTCCTCCTGCGTCTGCAAGTTTTCAAACCGACCAAAAGAAAGATATTTATAGAGGGGACCGGGAATAATTAAACTAAGAGGTCACGCGAATACCGCCTCTGCATCTAAAATAAGCTTTGGGTCAGAAGCCAGCAGAGCCAGGGGTCCTACCTCCTCCTCTTCTTCTGTTCCTTCTTCTTCTTTTCCAGCCGGCACAGGGACCTTGACAACAAACTGCTTCCTATAACACGGCCTTGCAGTCATGGATGGTTCCTGCTTTCTATTTTTGGATGGAGGGCTCCGTATTGGGGAGGCCCTGTGCTTCATTGGCGAGTTCACTGGAGGCGAGGGTTCATAGGAAGCATTCTCTTCCCCCATCGTTGAGTTGGAATCGACAAGAACAACCTTCCCCTTATCTTTTTCCCAACGTTTCTTAAACTCCCTGTATCAGGGCTTTAGCTTTGTACCCGTAATAAAGTAAGTGTCCTGATCAAATTCTGGTAGAGGCCATTCACGGCTACATGAAAGAGAGCCGCTACATAAAGGATATATACAGGGGCTTTAGCATTGGGCAGGGTAAACCAGACCTGAGTATTGGTGGCAAAATAATAATCCCAGGCTCGGATTCCATCAAGAATGCTACCTTCAAAACCAAGACATGGTCTTGGATTTTTTAATATGAGCTGGCTATATCCAAACTGATGAGCAAACCTACTCGGCCGGTGAAGTTCCAAGAAGATATGGTTCCGATTTTGGTATACCAGATAGGAAGGCCGGATGGAAAGTAACCAGCAAAGGAGCTTCAGGGCCAGAACCTAACGGTCAACACCACCATCACACTGAACCCTATTCACTTCATCCTCTATGAACTTTGGGACCGAGATAAAGAAGGAATAGTCCGCTACGCGGACGAATGCATGCTGATAGGCGGGAACCTCAGTATGAACCTAGGGCATCCTACTATACTGGTGAATAAAAGCATCAACTTATGTCGTCGTTCCCTCAACTCCAAAATGCATCAAAGACGGGTAGTGAATTAATAGCCAGCCCATTAGATAATGGTAAGGCATCTCAACCCGGTCAAAATCCCCAGGGCCGCTATGAGCCATCACTTTGCTCGTTAAAGTACGGAGTCCACAATGGATGCTGCAGACCATCGCCTGGAGTAAAGCTAGCTGATGGCCAAAAACTAACTTCACACCAAGAAGGATGAGATTATGGCTAGCCCTCTCGATCGACCCGGAGCCCCCCGGGACTACACAAGTTCGCAGTCATATCATCAAAAATCCATCCAACACAGCTTATCAGACAGTAGCTGGATGTCTTGGTAAAAGTAGCTGAAGGTATCACCGGAGCTACCAAACCCCTCACCAGATGTGGTCATTCTCTTAGTACCGCGTACTAGGTCATCAAAACTACTCGGGGTTTGAGGGCTCCGAACGATAACCTGACCCGAAGCTTCAATATTGAAGAGGTAATGGATCCATGCCTTGGTATGGGGTAACGTCCCCTCTGTACTTCTGTCCTTCTTCTTCAAAATTTGTTGGCAAGTGCTATAATGGCACAATAATTTTCGGTTACAGCGAGAAACCTCGGATGCTGTTTCTCTAACTTCTCAAATTCCTAATTATCAGGCATGTACTCCTCATACGTCTCACTACCCTAGGGCAATCATGCAATATCGTACATCTCATGGAGGGCAAGTCTTATCTCCCAACAAGGAGTAAAGAAGGTCCTGGTATGACAGTTGTACATCTCAGTCAAAGCTACGAACAACTTCGGGTTCTTCTCCAAACCATAACAGGAACCCCTTATGGCGTAATAGAGGTTGGCCTCATTCACGGGCTGCTCGTACTATCCTAGCACCCACAGGGTCAAATTAACCCATGAAGATGAATGATGCACCTAGTTGAGCAAGCATATTTTCTTCTTTGGATAGGACCCCTTATCTACGAGCTGGTTCAGAAAAGTATTAGTTCCGTAGATACGAATTTTCGGCCCCATCTCACTCGTGAAAGTGTCGGATTCCAACCCGCGAAGAGAATAAAAAATTATTCCTTAGTTGCCTATTGTCTCTTCAATTTAGAGTTAAAACAAATGTGGCCGACTTGGGCTCCCTTTTGGTCTGGGGTCAGGGTGCCCAACATCTTCCTTGGGAGGGATAAGATATTAAAAGACGACAAAGGCAAATGGCGCTCCAACATAGTTATATGTACCTTTATCTCGCGAGAGGAGAAGGTCTAACTCTCATTTTTTTTACTACCTTAGCATCTGAGATAGTGAGAGCATCCCCAAACAGGAAGATGGGCTTCTAGTGAGAAATGAACACTCATTCGGCCCAGAGTTCAACTGGCTAAGCAGAAAGAACGAAAACTAGTCCATTATTAACTTTATTCTCGCCTTAGACTAATCTTTGTTTATCTGGGCCTAGATATTTGTCATTATGTGGTCGAACCTTACGTCCAGTGTGGCCTGAGCATGATACACAACCACCTCCCCTGGTTAAGTCACTGCAAAACTAAAAATAAGAAGACGATTAGAGGCCTCGGGATGGCATGCACATCAAAAATAAACTTGAGCACATAAAGGGACGCATATGATACATGCGGCCTAGCCACGAACAAGACCTCCATGAGGCCGAGTCACAACAGGACCTTCATGCAGCCGAGTCACAATAAGACCTCTATGCTGTCGAGTCAAGACTAGCACATGTGGTTAAAGTAAGACCCGCACATAAAATATGCGATATGGTCATATGGATGGGTTTGTACATGTTCTAATCATACAACAAACCGTATGTGAAGTATCCAGACGTCTATACTTACCCCCCCCCTAAATCTTACCAGGGATGGGCATCTGAATGTCCTCATGAAAAGAGAAAAAGTCTTCTTGGTGCTAGGCGTGAAAGCTGGGAGCTTCCCCTTATCGATCTTATTCGCGGGAGTAGAGGATGAAGCCTTCGACACCAAGGCAGTTGGTCGGAGAAGGTGATCGGAGCAGAAAAAGAGTCACAGATGAAGGAAGAGTCTCGGAGACGGTGATCAGAGCAGGAAAAGAGTCACAGATAAAGGGAGAGGAGAACTCAGCAAGGCAAAAAAGTGCTTCTCTCTTCCCCGAGACTCTTATTTTTATGTTGTCAAAGAGATAATGGAAGCCCCCTCGGTTCCTGCATCCAGCTGTCAGTCTCTACGATGGGCGATTAGGTTCTCGAGATGGCCTTACCTTCGTAACTGTCATCTTGGGATCCGTATGAAGAGACGGGTCAAAATCTTAGAAGATCTGCTCCAAAATTGAAATAAATATATCAGTTAATAAAGAAGTGACAACCTTGAGGCACTCAGCCATGCGGCCCATGACCAAGCGATCCCAACGTCCATGCGACACAATATCCATACGACCAAAAGTGCATTTCCACCATGCTTCTTATTCAAGGTATTTCAAACTTGAGAGTTTAAAAACTTTGAAGGGGGTCCTGTATAAGCATGGAAAATATGCATCCATGCATCCAACAACCATACACCCCAAAATAAAGTTCAGAAGAGCCTGGACCACAAAATTAGCCTGCGGCCCAATAAGGTGACATACATGCGTCCCAATCAGCTGAAACAACTTTAGCCGCAGATGGACCTGACATATCATCCTAGCAACAAGATTGTCCCTGATACATAATTAGGACAAAGAGGATTTTTGAAATGCCTCAAAGACGTGAATATACTAAACCAAAGAAGTCTCACGTCAGCACAGAACTTTACTCTCGATGGATGTGTAGCGCCATGTGTACAGCATAACTGGCCCCATGCTTTTCAGGCTTTATGTGGTCCCATGCGTCTCTGGCCCCATGTGTCCCTGACTCCATGCGTCCTATGTATCCCTGGCCTCATGCGTCCTAGGCTCCACGTGTTCCATGCATCTCTGGCTCCATGCGTCGCAGACTCCATACGTCCGATGCGTCTCTGGCCCTAGGCGTCCCAAACTCCATGCGTCCCATGCGTCTCTGGTCATATGTGTTCTAGACTCCATGAAGACAAAATCTTCATGTTACGACAAGAGTGATTCTCTCCAACCAAGCACGGACTATTTGTCAAGCTGATCAAGTCACGCGCACTAAGGATGAGAACCACCTAGATCTTCAGTAACAGAAAATCCCAATAAGCGCACACGTGATAGCCTGGCCTGCTTACAGTTTCAGTTGTACCATGTTAAGAGGCATATGTGGCATCCTCTAGCATCTATACAGCCCAATATATGCGCTCCCAAGGATGACTATATATACCCGGGTGGCATGCCCAAGCGCACAAAAAAAGAGAAGGGAAGCATATTCAGGGGTCGCCAATACAGAGAGAGCATATAGAGATGAGCAAAGAGAGAATGCAAGCTTCTTCACCCTGCATCGGATCATCAACGGAGTAAAGGAGTTGCCATAACACTCTTTATCCATCGTCACACCCCAGATCAAAATATTATACTTAGAAAATTTTGTTTAGAATTTTTTGTATTTTTTTTATTCCTTAAATATAAAGTTTGCAAGAACTGGCGAACAACATATTTTTGTGGTGGCCCATGCTGGTCCTGATTAAATTATTTTTGTTACGTTATTGTGCCGAATGAGCCTGTGCTAGAATATGTTTGTTAGGATCTCAATCTATAATTGTTTTGGACCTTCTTTTATTTCTATTATCGCTTTTGAACCTCAAAAATTATATTCGATGATACTCTTCTTGAACTCTCTATCATTGATTCTCGTTCCTTTCTATTTTGAAATGATGAATACTCGTGCTTGACTTTATGTTACACATCTATTATAGGATATAAGCAAGCTGGAAGACTAATTCATATGAAGGGTTATTTGAGTTAGAAATAGGTAAGTAGATGCATGTACCAGGTGGACTACTAGAACAAGAGGATAGCTTAGAATTATACACAGTATTACCCTTAGTAGAGAACTTTTCTCCATCAACTAGATATTAGAACTCCCACCAGCAGTTAGTGTTGGACTCGAAACTTCACTATTCATAAATATTGGTCATGTTAGATATAAAAAATTTGTAATGACTGAGACAACTAAGATTACTATTTGAGATAAACTATTTGAACGTTACAATTAGTTATAGGTCCATAAACTAATATGACCAATCTTAAGAAAGACTTTAGAAGATATGAGTTAAGATTCTCATTAGAAAAAGAATAGTTCGATAAGCCTTGAATTAAGACTAGAAGTAAGCTTGTACAAGAAATCTTACCATCACATAGAATCGAGAATTTATAACTTAGAGGAGACCGTCATGACTTCACACTTGTGTTAGAGGGTAGTAGCCTAGCCAAGAGGACTCCCATGAGAAAGATATGTATTAAGATAGCAGAGACTAGATGAGCAATAGTACAGAAGGATATATAATAGAAGGGGTTAGTTATATGAGAATAGATAGACATGCCAAGTGAAGGTTAGACTAGCATTGGAATAACCAATCCAATCGTGATTTGAAGAGTGTTTATAGTAAATAGTATGCCATGAATGATAGACTTAAGTACCTGCTTAGTTTAGCCTTGGCCCTTACCTACTAAGTTAGGAACAAACGAGTTAGACGAAGTTGTAAGGATTGTATGGTGCTTACCTAAAGCTAGAAGTAGTTGCCCCTAGTATGAGTGAGGTTATATAGAAAATAACTTATAGGAATATAGTATTGAGATTTAGGAATTATTGCATTACTTTATCAACTGTATTCCTATCTTTTTTACTAATAGTCCCTATCTTATTTTACATTCATAAGCCCATGGTTTAAGTATAGGGTTGTTTTTGGAATTCCAGGGTAAATTTAAATTTATTTGGTTAAATCTCAAACGGATTAAATTACCTCTTTAATTATGTATTCTTTGGTACCCCTTTGTTATGACTCGGATAATTGGAGCACAACACTATCCTTGCATTTCCAATAACTTTTATCCTTATAACCTAGACTAGCCACTCTATATCCATAACAATACTATCACTCACAAACTCAACTTTCCATGCTTTATTTTAGTCGCACGACATCCATGACGCAATTATACACACAAATGACACTTAGATATCATTTTTTGTTGCAGTCAATTTTAATATTCAACACCGTCTCAACTCTCTCAACAACTTTGACATTCATGAGCCTAACCTGGGCCTACTCACTAAGGACCCAGTTGTTACACCAAAATATACACTCCTATGCTCCATATAGACCCTACAACATTCATGGCGAACCTCCTTCCAAAAACCTTTACTTAAATATTTAATTTTGATGCAATTAAATTAGATTGTACATCGACAACCCAATCACCCCAACCAATAATATACCCATAGCTCATCCGATCCAAACTATGTCCATGACACTGGGGTTGCATTAAATCGATCCCCCTTGTAATCTTAATATTAATCACCTTAAAAAATTATATTACCTTTAACACTTATGGTGGAACCGTTCATCGACATTTATGATATGTGGTGAACGTACTCCTCTATACCCTCTCACTCTAGTTGTACTTGACTATGACATTTTTTATTGTCTTAGAAACTCATGATCTAACTAGGAGAAATGAGAACTGATAAACCTCCCTTACAGAGTTATTGACTCACTTACACTATGGTAGTACATAAAGATCCTTGTTAGTCTGTGACTACGGTCACAAAAGTCTCAGCATCTCATATCCTTCTTGAAGTTAGACCTTCTATAACCCTTTTAAATAGGAGCGTGACCAAAATTTTTGATGATAACTTATTGTCTATAAGTTGGGTAGCGCATGGAACTAAGAGTATCCTTTCTCTTAGAACATGATATCAAATTAGGATCCCATTGGCAAGTATGTCCTCCATCTTTTCAAGAATCCATGAACGATCTGGCGTACTTAAATTCTTTTACCATGTTGTGTCCCTTATCCTTGGATCGTGCCTTAACTATGATATTGAGAAATTCGAAACGACAAGTTATATTATCCTTCTTACGCCATAATTTCTCTTACTCTCTCCTACCATGCCTAACTTTAAATTTTGAGATTTATTTTTTATAAGTTAGGTAGATTGTGAGCACCCTAAAAAAATTTAAATCCTTAAAATTTTTATTTCATTTTAATTATAGAATTTTTGGTGTGCAATAGTTAAATTAAAAAAATAGAAAAAATTTGAAATTCTTAACTTGTAAAAATATTTATTTATATTTACTATTTATAAATATTTTACAAGAATTATTTTTGGTGTAAAACTATTTTTATAAAGTGTTATAAAATTTTAGACATTATTTGAATACACACTTATTTTAGAAGTTTCACCATATATATAGATATCTATTTACTTATATAAATACAATAAAATAAAATAAAATAAAATAAAATAAAATAAAATAAAACCCAAACCCATTAACCCAAAAACTAAACTAAAAACAACCCCTCCCCCCTCCCCCCCCCCGCGCACAGAAATAGCTGAACCCCCCCCCCCACGCCCCACCCCCTTGTTTTCCTCTCTCTCTCTCTCTCTCTCTCTATATATATATATATATATATATATATATATATACACGAATATCAAAACCCTAACCCTAAAGATAAAATTATACCACCGCCACCATCACCATCAACACCATCTCCACCATCGCCAATAGCGCCATCGCGCCAGCCGTCGGACCACCGCTCGCGGCCACTCACGCGAGAAACCATGCACGGTAGCAGCAACACCATGCAGCAGCACCAATGCACAATAGCAACAAGCTGAAACCCCCTCATTCGAGATGCATTTTCTCCGTCATCCTTCGAACAAATTGAGATCCATTTTCAATGGTATACTCATATCCCAACCCTCTTTAATTTTCTTCAACAAGTTTGATTTTAAACGGATTGTATTAAGAGAAAATTGAATCAAAAGTTGGTCGAAAACCTATCTTTTTAACAGTCCAAAAATTAGTCAAACTACCCATGTTTTCTTCCAAACCATGCAAGACTTTAAAAATCTAATAGAACAGACTTTTAGACAAGATAATCGAGTTTAAAACCCTTCTTTTAGTTTATTTTTATTTGCCTCTAATTTCTGTAAAATCGAGTTCCAAAACCAAGAAAAACTTATTTTCAAAAATCTACCCGCCAAACGAGAAAACTTCGTCGCATGTGGATTGCCCTGAAAGGTGCGTATCATCAACACAGACGTGTGAGATTTTATGGAACTTGATTTGGACGTGTGTGCACGCCAAAATTAACCCGTATCCGTCAAAACATCCCGTATCGACCTTTTTCAAATTTGTGCAATTACTTCGTGTGTGTGCTTGTCGTTTCATAACAAAATTTACACCATCGGATTCACAGTATTACGCTGGTCCTGTGACCTAAGTTTGGTTCGATTCTGAGAATGTTGACGAAACGTCGTTTTACTGGCCCTATAGCCCTACTTGACGGGTGTTTTCGTGACCGGCTCATCAGAATCCAAGTTTGGACATTTCGTTAAGGTCGCATCATTGTTCTGGACTTGTAGACCTTAAGTTTTTTAAATTTGAAAAACTTTATCTTCGGCATATTTTTTGGTGTGAAGTGGGCCACATGTGGACCCCATTTTGATCCAAAACTGCCATTTTAGCCCATGTGTCCAAATTGGACTTATGGATAGTCAATCCTAGATATTTTGAAAATGATGGCGATATTATTTTCATCATCTGGAGGAGTTTGTGCAAATTGTACCTTTTTGGGAGTAGTTGGCGTATCGAGCTAGCTACTTGGACTTCGCCATAATATAATCCAGAGCCCTGGCAAGTGTACCGTGCCAATGTTTTTAATATTTTGTGCTTTGTGTTTTTTTTCTAATTTTTGATGGTACTTCTATTTTTAGCATGTATTATGTTGAGCTCCTAGGACCATATACATACTTAGCGTCTGAATTATATTTGGGTACCGACATCCGTCTGCGGGATCGTGTATTGTTAGTTGCATTTTTGTCGCATTGTCATGCTCGTGCTACATCTTGAACGATAGAATTTATGACACTGGACAAGACTTAAATGTACAGGAGCCATACTTAAGACATTCTGGGATTTTGGCTTCTGTGTCAGTATAGGATCCGTAAATTGAGATAGTTGACATGAGTATATCTACACATTGACTCGAGACATAGTTAGTGATTGATCTTGCATGCAATGGACATGAGACATTATGGATATGAGACGTGAGGTTACATTGGGTGGGGATAGCATACTCGGGATGTTGGGCTACCACTATCCACCATATTACCGTGAACACTTACGAGTGTTTCAGATTTTGTCACGCTACTACAGGTTCCCTAAAGGAGCCTAGAGATTTATATTGATTTACAAATCGGTGCTCTAGCGGACGAGTATTGTTCTCATTTGCATATACATAACTTGTAACCACCATAAATTTTTTAATTAATAATTAAAATATTAATATTAGGATATGTACACTGCCAGCATATGAGGGTAGTTTGATAGTAGATAAATAAATATATTAGACGTTAAAAATTTAAAACACCTAAAATAATAGCTTTTATGAAAATAATAATAATAAAAATATATATATAATAATAAAATGATAATTACTTTATAGAAATAATGATAATGATAATAATAATAATGATAGTAGTAATATAATAGAAAAAGAAAAAGAAAAAGAAAAGAAAAGAAAATAATTAAAAACCTAATTCCCAAACCTTAACCTAAAACTTAATCTAATCCTAACTCTAACCGACCCTAATGAAAATAAAAAACAACAACAAGACATACAACAGTAGCAATAGGGCCATAACATAAAGAACCCGACCCTACCCCATACGCTTACCCGCACGGCCTACATAGTGACCGACCCTCTCTCGGCTCTCTCTCTCTCTCTCTCTCTCTATATATATATATATATATATATATATATATATATATATATATATACGAAACAAAAAAAACCCTAACCCTAAACCTTTTCCTTCCCCCCTCCTCGTCATCGACCCTTCCTCCTCCATCCTCGTCAAAAGTTCAGCGACCCCGATGCCGCATGGCCCCTGCAACTCCCAATGATCACCGGACTACAGTACCGTGTTTCTCTCGTCAGCCACAGCAGTCCGATACCCATGTTCCTATTCATAATTCTCCATACCCACTTCATCGATTTTTGATCCAGTTGTCTAGATTGAATCACAACATGAACACCTTCCAATTTCTTCAAGTAGTTTTATTCGAACCACCCTATTTCTAATGTAAATTTATCCCAAAAACCACTGTTTTAGATATTTGTAAATTGACAATTTTTGAAACCAATATACTATTTGAAGACAATTTTCTTCCAATCGACCTAACCAAAATTCAATTTTCTTTTTCTGACACGAATTCAATATAACCAGGATCGAAAAGACCTATTATTTGCAAATATTTGATCATTAGTTCTGTGCAAAAATTTAGATTTAAAATCAAAATAAATTTTTTTCAAAAACTTAAAAAACTTTCTATACGGAGTGCATCCCGACAAACATCACATACCAATTGTACTGAAAGGCATTCTTGATATATGGGCTTTCACAGAAGTTAATTTGGACGTGTGTGCACTTCGAAATCAATCCATATTAGTAAAAAGTTTTTCGTATCGACATTTTGTAAAAAAAATATTAGTTGGTACACGCTCATCGGAACATAACGAAACTTGCGCCATTGGATTCATGATATTACGCTGGTTATGTGACCCAAGTTTTACAAGATTCTAATACAGTTGACCGAGCCATCTATTTGTGCGCCCTAATATTTGACTTGACGGACAAATTTGTGATCGGCTCATTGGACTCCAAAATTGGACCTACAGTTGAGTTTGTTTTATCTTTAGGATTGGTTTGACCTATAATTTTTTCAACTTAGAGACCTTTACCCTTGGCATGCATTTTGGTGCAAAACGGCCCATATGTGGACCCCGCTTTAGCCCAAAATTATCGTTTTGTCCCTATGTCCAAATTGGGCGACATGGTAGAGTTTTCTGACTATTTCGCCGATTCTGGAGATATTGGTGATATTTATTTTAGTATTCGGAGACTTTCGTTCAGAGCTCCATCTTTTTGGTTCCTTGTGATTGCCGTTTGGATGCCTATATTTCACAGCTTGCTTACCAGGTATGTTTACATTGCCATAGTACTGCTTAGTTACATTCATTTGCTGCATATTTATTTTTTATTGTTTATTGTTTATTTATTTTGTTATACAAAATTGTACATCCAAGAAAGACTTGGGTGAAACGATGGTTCCGTCGTCATTTTTCTCTTATTATTATTATGCATGTTGACCTAATTTTACGAGATTACCCCATGATGTTGAGGCATTCTTATATTTTATTGGCTGTGACATATTTGTCACACAAGTTGTGAGTCTCATATAGGACATGGACTTGCGTATTAGACTGGCCACATATACGTAAAGGTCGTGCTACAGATAAGAAATAACTACTAATAGAAATATCATGTTTAGCAGACTTAGCAGTTACTAGAGGTGTTGTGTATTATAGATGTAAAACGGTAGTATCAGTGGATGGGAAGAACAATAAGTAAGCGTATGGGGCTCCTTTAATCTTTTTTTATAACCCGTACGCTCCACCGAAGATGCACAGTCAGATGACCCTTATATTATATTATTTACAGACAGCCTCTGATGATCGAAAGATGTTACGCTTTGTAGGCTACTGATTCTCCGATAGATTTACGCCAATCAAATTTTTAGCCAGATAACCCAGGCGTTGGAAAGTTATTCTCAAAAGTGCATTTCACATAGATGGTTAGGTGACCCTTTGGATGTTTATTTTTAGTACTTTATTGGCATACTTTTATGTATCTTGTTACGACCCTCTGAGGACCTGGTCCCTTTTCTGGTATAAACGAGCAGGATTATCCACTGGAGTACGGACCCGGACCCGATGCTTCATTCTTTGTTGAGGAGGTCTTAACTTCAGAGTACCAGTGATAGTCACGCCTAGTCCCAAGATATGCGAAATTGAGCCACGTGGTAACGGCCAACTACGTCTACGGTGGACTCGTGTCCAATAATATACGTATAAGCTGTCTATAATTGGATATTCTAGCATACATAATCTATGGTTATCTTATTATTGTATCTCAATCCCCATAGGTAATAAAAGCAAGACATAGCATATAATAATAAAGTTGGCCACCCGATAGCATTTATGTTCGAATATGTCCGAAACATAAGAACATGGACATATAAAAACTAAAATCATAATAGTAGAATACCATGGGTAGCACATATCGCTCCTCATGAAGAAGGTACTAAAATTAAATATGAAAGATAAAGATAATAGGTGAGGTGAGGGTACCCATGACTGCTCGAGTACTGGCGCCTCAACCTGACTCCTCGGTGGCATCATAGCTGGATCAATCATATGTCACTCACTTCTATGAAACCTGGATACACAAATCCATCCCATCAATTAGGGGAGAGCGAGGGTCTAAAGGAAGCCTCTTTCATAACAATACATCAAACACAAAAATATGCATAGGTATATAACTAAGTCCATCCTATCAATATAATCATAACAAGAGCAAGCTACGACAAGGTACATGTATGAAGTAAATACAATGTAACTAAAGACATGAGATAAGAAATTTGGTAGGAGGTGTATACCAGTGTGCGGATATGCCTGCATATGAGTTACATAAAAATAACACATATACACATAATGACGGTAGATAAGAGAACATCCAAGTATCGCAGTGAACCACCAAAGTGAAACCATCAAAGGTAATCGAGTTATCCAAAATCAAGAAAATAAATATACAAGTCAAGCAAGTTGTTCCAAAATACAAGTCAAATAAGATGTTCTAAGTTAAGTCAAGTAAGCTATTCCAAATCACAAATTACTCAAGTTCCAACTATCAATCAAACATGAATCTTTTTAATTATGAATTAAGAAAACCGACATAAAAGTTATTATGAGTACAATTCAAATAAATGGCTAGGTCGTAAAGCAATGTGAGTCCTAACTGGTATCCAACTACCAAATTAAACTAGAAAAATGTAGTACTAACTAAACTAAGGTGCTCCCTTACATCTACGTTCCATATATATTCTAAGGGTTTCTGAAAATTTTGGCAGGGTCTCCTTTGTATTTGCATTTGTAAATAAGAATCCGACTATAAGTAAAATACAAAATCAAGTAGGGGTACATATATCAACTAAGGGTACAACAAGTGTGTTGTCTAACTAGCATGCAAAGCATGTATTCAGACCAAGTTCATGTCATTAAGGCATTATCTACATTGTCTCGAATAAAAGCAAATAAAGTAGAGGTACAACTAATGTAAAGATAGCATAATTCTAGGAGTGACTAACCATAACCTCACATACATACAGCTTATGCTATCGAGCAAACGCAACCTAGTTGATATAATCCAGTTGCAGAAAAATATGACAATTGAGAGATACTAATGTCAAGTAAATACTAGGTATGATCTATAGCTATCATGCATAGCAAGGGATATTACGATAAACTATGAATATTGTGATTCTTATCAATACTATGTCGAAGGAAAGTTAGTAATCGAGGGGTTGTACATATTATTAGCTAACATAGTGATTTAATTAGTCGTTCAATTCTAAACCAATATTTATGCTAAGAATAAGAAAAATATTTGATTTTAATATACAGTTACGAGTGCGACTGACCACTCGCCTAAGCATGAAGGATGCAATCGTGTCCTTGGTAGCAAGGCTCATGTCTGCTCTATGCTCGATGCTCCATACACTTAATAGCTCGACAACATTAACCTTGGGATAAGCCAATCAACAATAAATATTATAAGGAAAACCATGATATAAAGAAACAAAGTAACGTAGAAGCAAATATAGCAAAACGGAAATTTGAAAATGCAGGGCTCCTAGTCTTCGGTAGGGCGCTATGGAAGATCTCGCAGGCTGAAGATTGTAGTTGAATCCCAAGCCGGATCAAAATGACTGGAGACGAAGTCAGGGTCCCCTTTCCCTCCACGACGAAGATGCTTGGACAGGGAAAAGGATGTTGGCAACACGGAAGAGCAGTGGTTGATGTCGAGATCACTGATTTGATATGTACGTCAAGAGGATGAGTCAAGGAAAGAGGATTTGGAGAGCTTGCGAAGATAGAGGTGACGGTTAACGAGGCTGTATGGGTGAGGTAACACCATTGGGAAGGCAGCTTGGAAGAGGTATGGTGGATTCGACACGGCCTTCTTGTATCAGATTGGACCTCGGGGCGAACGAAAATGCTACTCGTTGTCTCCTCGTCGAGAGGATGGACAGGACCGTCAACTGCCCCCCGGCCACGTCGAGACCAGCATCGTACGTGGTATTGGAAGGGTGCCGTGTTGGCGCTTGAGACAGTCAAGGGTGGCTCACCCGAGACCTGGAAGGTACAATATCATTCGTTAAAGACACTGATAAAGATGATGGCGAGAAGGGCTCAGGGGAAGTAGAGGTCAAAAATAGAGGGAGGAAAGAGAAGGAGTTGAGGGAGGAGGTTGGTCACGAGTAAGAGCTAATAGAGGAGATGGTGGTAAAATTGCTCCCAGTGAAGGTGGCGACTAGGGCTGGTTATGAAGAGATGAAGATAATGAAATATATAGAGATTAGTTTAGGATTAGCTAGGAGAAGGTGATGGAGATGAACAGTGGGATAGGCTTGCTAGGGGAGAGGGTGGTCGTTGGCTCCGTACGCGCGCATGAGCTGGAGGGGGTCTCGACGTACAGGCGTGGTCATTCCACTCTGCAGCCAGACACGGTCTACATTATCCTATATGACAGGCACGAATAAACTATTCACATATGAAGATAATTTGAATCCCTTTATAAGTTCGAATTTGGGTGCTGGTCTGGTGACCCGTCCGATCCGATAAGGTAAAGGAAATGCACATGCATGGGCTGGGATTTGTTGTAATGATAGGGTGGATGTTTAGATCGGATGGGTGTTAGGATGAAAGGTTTTGTTGTGATAAGTTGGCTTCAACCAACGGTGCACCAACAATTAAAATGTATATATATATATATATATATAAAGAGCAAGGATATCTTGTAGATGAATGTAATGTGTCAAACAAAGGGCTGCCGATGGAAATGGGTTTGCTAAAGTCAAACATTTAAACCTAGCTTAAGCTAATTATTAACTATATTTATAAAAGCCTATGCATATATACTAGGTCTAACTCTGATTCTAGCCTTAATATCTATATTAGTAATATTTATACTAATTATCATTCATCTTAAATGGGGGATTTTATATTCTATACACCTTAGAAAAATTTTGTCCTAGGAATTTTTAAAAGGCAGGGGAGGCGATCTAGAAATAAACAAGCCATCAGTAAAGACAATACATTAAAAGAAAATTTTGCCTATCGAGTCGAACGCGTGAGGATACCACCGACGGGTATCGTCCATCTTGTCTCATAAGTAGACTCGTCGTAAGAATGATGCTTCCAAAGGGCTCAAACTAGACGGATAGTCCGACTTTTCAATAAATTCTCATGACGGCACAAAAATTCCAAGTTATTCTAAATAGTAAGATGCACTCTGCAACTATCTCACCAAAGGTTGTCCAAGTCTCAAAACTCCATTGTGATACTCGATTGTGATATCGCCACTCGTTCTTACGAAGACCATTCTTGAAACCAAAGAAAGAACTTTTGCCAGAAGACGAGAGGTAAAAAAGTGAAAAGACAAGAGTATGCGACACACAAGAAAGAACTTCAATAAAGCATGAAAAGACAAAAGGTAAAGTATGGGAAGACAAAGGAACTTGACAAGAAATAATAACAAAATATGCTGATGCACAAATAAACCCAATACGAATATCAATCGTATAAGGTTAAGAATCACATAAAATTAAATCAAATATTCACCAATATGGAGGAGACTGATGCAATGGTTACCTGTACTTACTCCCAAAATCTGTAACCTCGGCTCATATTGTTGGTAGTGTTGATTCGGCCGATACTGCATGCCTCGTTAAAACTGGTGAGCCCGAACCATGGGATGTAAATCCATCTGATCTATTGTCGGAGCTACCAATGCCCTGTCGTGTTGTGAATACTCCACTGCTCAGTGACTTGTTCCTCCATAAATCAAACGTTAGTTGTTCAATCGATAATAATTCTTCTGATCATGCCCCATCTTCCCGTAATACTCATATACCAATGGAGCAGTCACTCAGTATTGATATTGTTGTGGTTGATGATACTGGGCTCCTTAAAATTTTGTTGATGTTGGTGCTACTGGCAGCATGCTAAATCTGTATTGTGCTGCTATATGATCAGGACCTTGTGCTGCTATATGATCAGGACCTCCATAAATTAAGCACTGGTTGTCTGTCCGATGACACTCCTTTTGAATGTGCCCTGACTTGCTGCAGAAAGTACAATAGGCAGGGGCAATCTGCTGGGGTTAGTGGAAATAATATGTCGATCATGGTACTGGTGCTATAATGGTCTATGAAGCTGGTGGTAGGGGTAATCCTCTAGAGAGTCATTTCTGGTCCTCTTCAGCTCTTATCTTTCTCAAGTGGTTCTCCTGGTTTTTAGTTGTATCTAACACGGCCTCAAAACTAGTGATCTGTTAACATGGTATGTATGGCCGAAGCTCCTAGCTGGGTCTTTCCTCAAATTTCTCTGCTCTTTCTATCTTTGTCCGCACTACAGAAGGTGAAAATTTACTAAGCCGACAAAACTATACTAAATACTCTCCCACAGTACGATCGCCCTGCTTTAGGTTAGTGAATTATTCCCGTAGCATACGTCGGGCCATGGAGGAGAAAATTTTCCTCTTGAACTTCTCCATGAAAGTATCCCTAGTAATAGATGAGGTGAGTCCTTGCTGTGTTACACTCCACCAATCATGCTATATCCTTAAGCTGGATGCGAACCACTGAAAACGTTTCTCTGGAGGTATTTGAGTTGCCTCTAATAGAATCTTTATATACTGTAGCCAACGGTTATCTACAAGTATATCCTCTGTGCCGTCGAAGGTAGGTGGGTTAAATTATTGGAAGGTTATCACACTACTGGGACGTTGGCATTAAGCTTTCCTCTCGATCGTTGCTAGTATCGTCGTCCGAGAATTTTTTATTCCTTGTTGTAGGAGGTCAATCTGAGTTGCTGCATTTCCATTATCCTCTGCATCATTGACATCGTAGCCATCAAGTAAGCCTTAGTGGCCTGCTGTTGTGGTGCAGGTACCTATAATGATCCTGCTTGCATCTGAGCCTGTGTGTGTGCTATTGCTGGGACATGAGTATCCATCTCTCTGAACAAAAAGAGATGATAAGGATCAATAATAATTATAAGAATCCAATAGTAGGCGATAAGTGAAAGATATTTGGGAAAATCAAGAACGGACAATATATTTCAAGAAAAGTTTCCAAATTCAGTTTATGGATTGAGATCCTAACTCCCAACAAATCTCAAAATGAGACATGCATGGACCACTACAAAAACCATGTCACATCCCATTCCCAAAATACACGGGATCGAGCCACGTGGTAACGGTCAGCTATGTCTACCGTGGACTCTTGTCCAATGATATACGTAAAAGATGTCTATAGTTGGGTATTCTAGCATACAAAATCGATGGTTGGCCTATTACTGTATCTCAATCCCCATAGGAAATAAAAGCAAGATAGAACATATAATACAAAATTTGGCCATCCTATAGCATTTATGTTCGAATATGTCTTAACATAAGAACATGGACATATAAAAACTAAACTCATAAGAGTATAATACCATGGGTAGCATATATTTATCCTCATGAAGAAGGTACTAAAAGTAAATAAGAAAGATAAAGATAACGATATGAGGTGAGGGTACTCACGGCTGCTCGGGTACGGGCACCTCAACCTAACTCCTCGGTAGCTTCGTAGCTAGATCAATCCTCTTTCACTAACTTCCTTGAAACCTGGATACACAAATCTAGCCCGTCAATTCGGGGAGAGCAGGGGTCCAAAGGAAGACGCTCTTATAACAATACATAAAACACAAAAATATACATATGTATGTAACTAAGTCCATCCTATAAATATAATCATAACAAGAGCAAGCTACGACAAGGTACGGGTATGAAGCAAATACAATATAACTAAAGACATGAGTTAAAAAATTTGGTAGGAGGTTCATACTTGCGTGCGGATATGCCTGCATATGAGTTACATAAAAATAATATATATACACATAATAGCGATAGATAAGAGAACATCCAAGTATCGTAGTGAACCCCAAAGTAAAAACATCAAAGGTAATCGAGTTATCCAAAATAAAGAAAATCAAATTGTTCTAAATATACAAGTCAAGCAAGCTATTCCAAAATACAAGTCAAACAAGCTATTCCAAGTCAAGTCAAGTAAGCTGTTCCAAATCATGAATTACTCAAGTTCCAACTATCAATCAAACATGAATCTTTTTAATCACAAATTAAGGAAACCGACATATAAGTTATTATGAGTATAATTCAAATAAATGGCTAGGTCGTAAAGGAAGGTGAGTCCTAACTGGTATCCAACTATCAAATTAAACTAGAAAAAGGTAGTACTCCCTAAACTTACATCTACGTTCCATATTTATTCCAAGGGTTTCCGAAAATTTTGGCAGAGTCTTATTTGTATTTGTATTTGTAATTAAGAATCCGACTTCAAGTAAAATACAAAATCAAGTAGGGGTACATATATCAACAAAGGGTACAACAAGTGTGTTGTCTAACTAACATGCAAAGCAAGTGTTCAGACCAAGATCATGTCATTAAGGCATTATCTACACTGTCTCAAATAAAAATAAATAAAGTAGAGGTACAACTAATGTAAATATAGCATAATTCTAGGAGTGTCTAACCATAACCTCACACACATACAGTTTATGCTATCGAGCAAACAGTACCTAGTAAATATGATCCAGTTGCAAAAAATATGATATTTAAGGGATACTAATGTCAAGTAAATACTAGATATAATCTATAGCTATCATGCATAGAAAGGAATATTAGGATAAACTATGAACATTATGATCCTTATCAATACTATGTCGAAGGAAAGTAAGTAATTGAGGGGTTGTTCATATTATTAGCTAACATAGTGATTTAATTAGTCGTTCAATTCTAAACCAAAATTTACACTAAGGATAAGAAAAATATTTTATTTTAATATACTATCATGAGTGCGAGTTACCACTCGCCTGAGCATGAAGGATCCAATCGCGTCCTTGGTTGCGAGGCTCAAGTCTGCTCGATGCTCGATGCTCCATACACTCAATAGCGCGACAATAAAAATCTTGGGATAAACCAATCAACAATGAATATTATAAGAAACACCAAGATCTAAGGAAACAAAGTAACATAGAAGCAAATATACCAAGGCGACAATTTGAATATGTAGGGTTCCTAGTCTTTGATAGGACGCTATGGTGGATCTCGCAGGTTGATGATTGTCGTTGAATTCCAAGTCGAATCAAAATGATTGAAGACGAATTCAGGGTCCCCTGTCCCTCGATGACGAAGATGCTTGGATAGTGGGAAGGATGTTGGCTACACGAAAGAGTAGTGGTTGATGTCGAGATAAATGATTTGATCTGTACGTCGAGAGGATGAGTCATGGAAAATGGACTTGGAGAGCTCGCGGAGATGGGGGTGACTATTAACGAGGCTGTACGGGTGAGGTACCACCGTCGGGAAGGCAGCTTGGAAGAGGGATGATGGATTCGACAAGCCTGTTTGTTTCATATTGGACCTCAGGGCGAGTGAGAATACTGCTCTGTGTCTCCTCGTCGAGAGGATGGACAGGACTGTCCACTGCCCCTCGGTTACATCGAGGCCAACACAGGACATGGTGTTGGAAGAGTGTGGTGTTGGCGCTCGAGACAGGAAAGGGTAGCTCACCCGAAACCTGGGAGGTACAATGTCGTTTATTGAAGACACTGATAACGATGATGGCGAGAGGAAATCGGGGGAAGTGGAGGTCAAAAATAGTGGGAGGAAGGAGAAGGGATAGAGGGAGGAGGTTGGTCACAAGTAAGAGCCAATGGAGGAGATGGTGGTAAAGTTGCTCCCAGTGAAGGTGGTGGCTAGGGTTGGTTATGAAGAGATGAAGATGATGAAATATATAGAGATGATTTTAGGGTTAGCTAGGAGAAGGTGATGGAGATGAACGAAATGATAGGCTTGCCAGGGGAGAGGGTGGTAGTTGGTGCCGTACGCGCGCATGAGCTAGAGGGGGTCTAAACGTACAGGCATGGTCATTCCACTCTACAGCAAGACCCGATCTACATTGTCCTATGTGACACAAATGAATGAACTGTTCCCTTATGAAAATAATTTGAATCCCTTCATGAGTTCCAGATTTGGGTGCTGGTCTGGTGACCCGTTCGACCCGATAAGGGAAAGGGAATGCACATGCATGGGCTAGGATTTGTTGCAATGACAAGGTGGATGTTTGGATCGGATGGGTATTTGGATAAAAGGTTTTGTTGTGATAAGTTGGCTTCAACCAATGGTGCACCGACAATTAATATATATATATATATATATATATATATATATATATATATATATATATAAAGAGCTAGGAAATCTTGTAGATGAATTGAATGTGTCAAACAATGGACTGCCGTTGGAAATGGTTTTGCTAAAGTCAAACATTTATACCTAGCTTAAGATAATTATTAACTATATTTATAAAAGCCTACGCATATATATTAGGTCTAACTCTGATTCCAGCCTTAATAACTATGTTAGTAATGTTTATACTAATTATCATTCATCTTAAATGGGGGATTTTACATTCTACACACCTTAGAATTTTTTTTCCTCGAAATTTCTTAAAGGCAGGGGACACGATCTAGAAATAAATAAGCCATCAATAAAGAAAATACATTAAAAGAAAGAAAACTTTGCCTATCGAGTCAAACGCGTGAGGATACCACCGACGGGTATCGTCCATCTCGTCTCATAGGTAGACTTACCGTAAGCATGATGCTTTCAAGGGGCTCGAACTAGACGGCTAGTTCGACTTTTCAACATATTCTCACGATGGCACAAAAATTCTAAGTTATTCTAAATGGTAAGATGCACTTTGCAACTATCTTACCAAAGGTTGTCTAATTCTCAAAACTCTATTGCGTTACTCGATTATGATATCGCCACTCGTTCTTACGAAGACCATTCTTGAAACCAAAGAAAGGACTTTTGCCAGAAGACGAGAGGTGAACAAGCCAAAAGACAAGAGTATGCAACACACAAGATATAACTTCAATAAAGCATGGAAAGATAAAAGGTAAAGGATGGGAAGGCAAAAGAACCTGACAAGAAATAATAACAAAATGATTTCCAACATGTTTCACTTGTAAATCAATATTCATACTACAGCGTACGTATGTGTTATAATTTTCCAACATATTGGAGTTGTCATATACAAACGTATTCCTAGTCCTACGTATTTTGGGACTGGGGTATGACATATTTTTGTGGTGGTCCATACAGGTCAAGCGCATATTATCTCGGTTACGTTACTATACCGAGAAAGCCTACAAATTGGATTAGAGTATAGGATCTCATTTAATTATTTAATCACTTTCTCTGAATTCCAATTTTGTACTCTCCTTGACTGCCTGATTTGCATCTACCTTAAATCTGTTCAAATATTGTCCTCCTCCCGTGAGACATGTTGTTACCCTCCCATCACTGCAGATTGTAAACCCCCTGATTTTTCAGGATTTTTAAAACAGATTTTTCAGAATTTTTCTGGATTTTTCGGTAATTTTTACTAATTAAAATCGAAGTATTTTTGAAATTAAATAAAATTAGTTGTTTTTAAACAATATTAAAATATTATAAAAAAAATATTTTTTGGTGTAAAATAAAATATTGGACATAGGGTAATTTCCCTGGAATTTATTGGAACCCGAAAACATTTTTAAAAGACCTAAAACCCTATTTTAATTAAAAACCAAGTAAACCGGGTTGAACCGTGCTCAAACCGGGTTGAACCGGCCTGAACCCGGTCCAACCGAACCGCCCCGGTCTGAACCGCTCCTAGACCCTAACGGGTCGGATCCGGCCAAACTGACCCGACCCGACCTGACCCGGCCCCCTCACCCGCTCACCCGCACGAACCCCCGCGCCTCGCTCGGCCACGCAGCCACCCGCGTCTTCCGGAGCCTCGCCCGTGCCCCGCCCAGTCACGACACCACGTCTCCGCCCCGCCCGCGCCCCTCGGCCCACGATCCCGCTCTCCTCCGCCCAGCTCGGCCCCGCTCCTTCTCCTCTCCGCCCTATAAATTCCCCCCGACAATCCCCGCCACCACCACGAACCGCCACCGCCTCCTGCCGCCGCCCTCCTCGAGCCACCGCCGCCTCGCCGCCGTCCCCGCCCCGACCCTCAGCCACCAGCCTCCGCCTCCCTCCTCGCTAGAAACAGTAGCAGCAGCAACCGCAGTAACGCCTCCGGCCGCCCGACCCCCCGGCGACGCCTCCCCGCGCTCCGCCGCCTCCGGCGACGCCACCCCCGCAGCCGCTGCGGCCTTCCTCCGGCCAGCTCCGCCGTCTCGACGATGAACCCTAACCCTAGGCACTGTTCAGCTTTGTGTCGGCGTGTTGTGTCATCTCGCGGACACGAGAATCCTGGTTTCCACGGAGCCCTGTTCAGGTAGCTTTTTCTCTCTCCTTGCTGTCCCGTTTTTGGTTCCGTCTGTTGCAACGCGTAGCCTGCGTGACCCTCTTGATGCCCGTGCAACCCGTTCGGTGTGTCGCGTCCTGTGGTGATAGCGAACCGCCAAACGGGACGACTTGGTCGCGTGCGGTCTTCACCGAAAGGTGTGCGCCGTTGATACGGACGTGCGAAATTTCGCAGAAGTTGATTTGGATGTGCGTACACACCGGAATCAACGTGTATCCGCCGACAAAGCCCCGTATTCGCCTGTTCTGAAACTCATTGTAATTTTGTGTACACAAGTCAGATCGAAACAAAACTTGCGCCATCGGACTCGTAGCAATACGCTGGTCCTATGACCCAAGTTTGGTTTGATTCTAAGAACGTTGACAAAATCGTGTATCGTGGGCCCCACAGGCTCCACTTGACGGACGATTTTGTGATCGTCTCATCGAAATCCAATTCTGGAAGTTTTGTTTGGTTCGTATCATCGTTCTGGACTTACTGACACTAATTTTGACAAATTTGGAGAAATTTGTCCCTGATACATTTTTCGGTGCGAAGCGGGCCACATGTGGACCCCGCTTTGACCAGAAACTGTCATTTTTGCCCCTGTGTCCAAATTGAACTCAAGGACAGGCGTTTCTAGCTATTTGATATTTTCTGAATCTGATGGTGATATTTATTTTAGTAACGGATGAGTACCTACAATTCCCACTGAAGTCAGAGCTACAGTTGGTGCTAGAACCACAGGCAAGTGTACCTTGCCAAATCTTGCAGTTCTTGTTACATAATTTCTTGATTTAATTATTTGTTGTACATGCTTGATCTATGACCGTGTGACTTTACTTAGCGTCCGATTAACAGTCAGGTGCCAACACCGTATGCGGAGTTGTGTAACGTCACCTAGAGATGGATACCGAGACCCTATACTTCTCGTGCTTGCATTATCAAGTACGACATAGCCCAGGACACTTGACACTATTTATGAGACAGAATCTTCCCGAAACATTCAAGGTGATTCTGTGTAGGTTGCAAGATTTATGACATAGACATTATATTCATAGACATTATATGACTGGCTGCATTAGTTTTGATCTTGCGTGTCATGGACATGAGACGTGTGATTACATTGGGTGGGGAGAGACACACATGCTACAGGCTGATTATATATATAACCCTTATTAATGCGGTACTCAAGACTCCAAACCCGAGCTTGACCCATTACGTGATATCACTGCTACCGGCTCCCCGACACAGAGCTTCTAGTGGTTTCAGCCTGAGTTCTAGTGATGCTCTCAACTTGCATTTCACATAGATGGTTATATATTTACCCTATTTGTGCAGTTACTATTTTACTGCATTTATTTTCGGCATGAGTTATTTTGTACCTTGCTATGTCCCCTGAGGACTTGGATCAGGATTATGTCCCCAGGACTAGCAAAGGAGATCCACATAGAGGTATACAGTAAATGAGCATTAGCAGGAGAAGAAGCAGGAACAGGTGCATACATTGGTGCAGAATCAGGAACCGAGGACTAGGTGATTGTCATAGATTTTCAGAGTATAAGTTTCTTCTATACTCATTCTGTGATGCTATTTATATTCTTGTATCTTGACAGTTGTATCAGACTCATTATCGGGTTATTTCCCGAGTTTATATTTTATTGAGATTGATCCTGCTTTATGATTCTGATATTGTTGTATTCATTTCTGTGGATGAGATTAGTATATTTAGATCTTTATTGTTGTATTACAGCTTAAGTACACCCTGATGGATCTATTAAATTAGATTTGTTCATCGGTGTGTGCTGCTGGCCATTGCCACGTGTCCAGTCCCTCGGTATTTTGGGACTGGGGTGTGACATTGCTTTTGTGGTGGCCCATGCAGGTCAATGACTAAATTATTCAGTTTTAACTTAGGGACCGAGCAAGCCTGCAATAAGAATAGGATAAGTTTTAGCATCTCATCCACTTGCTTGAATCGTTCTTGATATCTATTCGAATTAATTTATTGACTTGCATCCTGCCTTGATTTTTATGCGCCTCTTATTGTTTATTTTGGACGTAGAGAAATGGACCCACAAGCCAGCAACGAGGCTCATGCAGGAATACCACAAGGTGTTGTGGTTACCCAAGAAGATGAAGTGACACCAGTTGGTGAAGGTCAATCATCACAATGCAGTCAAGCAAGTCAGCCTGCCTCGAGAATCCATCAAGATGATATTCCACCATCGACGCAGTTTACTCCACCGATGCCTTCCTTTCCACTAGGACAGCTTATGAACGAATAAGAAATATTTCAAATGTTCTACGCGATGATGCAAGCCTATCAGAAGGTTCATGAAGAAGCCCAGCCAAGCCAGACGGAGGAGATCATTTACAGACTTAACTCTGAGCTACGGGAGTTAATCAGCTCCGTTGCAACGGACGTTCTTGCTGCAGCATGACCCGTGGAGTGCACCGCAAGGATAGAACCCAGCCAGAAGCGGCCGTATGCATTAGAGCTAGACCAAACACAACAGGAAGGAGCTGTAAAGAGACTACAGATGAATCCACCATAAAGAGCATCTACACCACTAGCACTAGTCCTTCCTACTTGTCACTACTGTGGCAAGGTAGGCCACCTCGCTAAAGAATGCCGACTCAAATTGGGTTATGTTATCTTGCGGATCCAAAAAGCATTCGGTAAGGGATTGCCCTGAACGTCGAGAGAAAGCATTGATGATTCATCAACCAGCCACATCTGCACTAGCCAGAACACCACAGGAAGAAGTTACAAAAAAGACCTCACATGCACCAGCCACCCACAGCATCTCCGCAGATACTGCCTATCTATCAATATTGTCGCAAGCGAGGCCACATTGAGAACGAATGCAGACGTAAATTCGGATTATGCTTGATTTGCGCGTTCAACCAACATTTAGCCAAAGTTTGTCCTGAGCATCGAGATGGAGCACTAATGGTAAATTGACAAGCTTTACCAGTACCGAGGCCACCCTTGGCACCTCAAGAAGCACTCTTCCAGCAGGCCCAGCAACAACAAAGGGTACCACCACAAGGACGCGGACAATATTTCGCGATGACCGTGGAGAATGCGCAGACTCATGGAGTAGCTAATCCGCGTAAGTGATTCGTAGCTACCTTTTCTAGTATTGTTTTAGCTCGTGCCTATTGGTTCATGACCTTAGCCTTAAACTAGTAATTTGGAACTTGTTAATAATAACCTAGTTTTTCTAAAAGCTGTAGTTTTCTTGTTTTAACTAGATTTTCTTCACTCTGGAAAGTGCATAACTTTCATTCTTAGGGAAACAATATTTTCCCTAGGTGTCTTGTGATGTGTTTCGAATAATACTTGCAACCGTGTCATCTTTGTTGATCGATTATTCTTTGATTGCGAGGACGCAATCCTCTTAAGGAGGGTAGATTGTAAACTGCCTGATTTTAAAAAGGAATTTTCAGAATTTTTTTAAAATTTTTCGAAAATTTTTACTAATTAAAATTGAGGTATTTTTGAAATTAAAATTGAGGTATTTTTCATGAGACAGAATCTTTTCGATTTAGTGGATCCATCGGGGCGTAATTAAGCTGTAGTATAATAATATGGGTCCAATGATACAAGTCACATTCTATTCTAATCTCATCCACAGAATAAAAATACAGATCAATGCCAGAATAAATAAAAATAAATATAATCAACAGCATGTCTCAATAAAAGTGGCTCGGGGAACAATCCGAGAATAAGTCTGATACATCAATGCAATAGGCAGAAAATAAAGTAACTAGAAACAAAAATAACTGAGTATATAAAGCCAATACTCAAGAGAATTCCTCTGGTACGATCTCATCCTCGGGTTCTGGTACTGCTCCGAGAAGTGCTCCTGTCCCGTATACCTCGGGATAGATCTCTTCGGCTACACCTGGGGACATAATCCAGATCCAGATCCTCAGGGGACATAGCAAGGTACAAAATAACTCATGCCAAAATAAATACAGTGCAATAATAAATGAAACAAGAGGGTAAACTATGTAACTAGCTAAGTGATATGCAAGTTGAGAGCATCACTAGAACTCAGGCTGAAACTACTACAAGCTCTGTGTCGGGGAGCCGGTAGCAGTGATATCACGTAATTGGTCAAGCTCAGGTTTAGAGTCTTGAGCACCGCATTAATAAGGATTTTATATATATATAATCAGCCTGTAGCCTGTGTGTTTCTCCCCCACCCAATGTAATCACACGTCTCATGTCCATGACACGCAAGATCTTGACCTCTAACTGATGTAACAAGTCATAATGATAGCTAAGCATATGTAATATCTATGTCTCAAGTCCTGTAGCATATACAGAATCACCTTGAATAGCTCAGAAGATTCTGTCTCATGAATAGTGTCAGGTGTCCTGGGTTATGACGTACTTGATGATGCAAGCACGGGAATGTATATGGTCTCGATATCCATCTCTATGTGACGTTACACAATTCCGCGTACAGTGTTGGCACCCGACTATTAATCGGATGCTTAATAAAGTCACACGGTCCTAGGTTGAACATTTATATCAAGATTATATATGTATGTACAAAGAACTCAAGCAAATACTATAACAAGAATCACTGCAAGTCGACAAGGTACACTTACCTAGGATTCTGGCTCCAAGTGTAGCTCTGATCTCAGTGGGATCTGCAGGGACTGCTCCAGTTGCTGAAATAGACATCAGCATCAGGTTCAGAAAATATTAAATAGCTCGAAACGCCTGTCCTTGAGTCCAATTTGGACACAGGGGCAAAAATGACAGTTTTTGGTCAAAACGGGGTCAACATGTGGCCCGCTTCGCACAGAAAAACGTATCAGGGACAAAGTTCTCCAAATTCGTCAAACTTAGTGTCAGTAAGTCCAGAACAATGATACGAACCCAACGGAACTTCAAGAATTGGATTTCGATGAGCCGATCACAAAATCGCCCGTCAAGTGGAGCCTGTGGGACCCACGATACACGATTTTGTCAACGTTCTCAGAATCGAACCAAACTTGGGTTACAGGACCAACATATTGCTATGAGTCTGATGGCGCAAGTTTTGTTTTGATTCGACGTGTGTACACAAAGTTATAATAAGTTTCAGAACAGGTGAATACGGGACGTTGTCGGCGGACACGCGTTGATTCCGGTGTGCACGCACATCCAAATCAACTTCTGTGAAATCCGGTACGTCCGTATCAACAGCGCACACCTTTCGGTGAAGACCGTACGCGACCAAGTCGTCCTGTTTGGCGGGGAGCACTCAGTTCCGGGGAAAACTGGGTGTTGGTTTTCCTATTTTTGGATCGCGGTTTGCGATTGCCACAGGACGCGACGCACCGAGCGGGTTGCACGGGCATCGAGAGGGTCATGCAGGCTAAGCGTTGCAACAGACGGAACCGAAAACGGGACAGCGAGGAGAGAGAAAAAGGTACCTGAACAGGCTCTGCGGAAACCGAATTCTCGTGTCCGCGAGTCGACACGACAAGGTGACACGAAGCACTGAACAGTGCCTAGGGTTAGGGTTCATCACCGGAGACGGCGGAGCTGGCCGGAGGGAGGCTGGAGCGGCTGCGGGGTGGCATCGCTGGAGGGCTCGGGCGGCCGGAGGCGTTGCTGCGGCTGCTGCTGCTGGCGAGAAGAGAGGCGGCGGTGGCTCGAGGAGGGTGGCGGCAGGAGGCGGTGGCGGTTCGTGGTGGTGGCGAGGATTGTGTGGGGGAATTTATAGGGCGGAGAGGAGAGGGAGTGGGGCCGAGCGGGGAGGAGGAGAGGGGGATCGTGGGCCGAGCGGGGTGGGCGGGGCGGAGACGTGGCGTCGTGGCCGGGCGAGGCTCGGGCGAGGCCCCGGAAGACGCGGGCGGCAGCGTGGCCGAGCGTGGCACGGGGGTTCGTGCGGGTGAGCGGGTGAGGGGGTCGGGTCGGGTCGGGTCGGGTAGGGTAGGTTTGGCCGGATACGACCCGTTAGGGTCTAGGAGCGGTTCAGACCGAGGCGGTTCGGTTCGACCGGGTTCAGGCCGGTTCAACCCGGTTTGAGCCCGGTTAAACCCGATTTACTTGGTTTTTAATTAAAATAGGGTTTTAAGTCTTTTAAAAATGTTTTCGGGGTCCAATAAATTCTAGGAAAATTACCCTATGTCCAATATTTTATTTTACACCCAAAATTATTATTTTTATAATATTTTAATATTGTTTAAAAATAAATAATTTTATTTAATTTCAAAAATACCTCAATTTTAATTAGTAAAAATTACCGAAAAATTCTAAAAAATTCTGAAAAATCTATTTTAAATATCTTAAAAAATCAGGAGGTTTATAATCTACCCCCCTTAAGAGGATTGCTTCCTCGCAATCAAAGAATAACCGGTCAACAGAGATGACACGGTTGTAAGCATTGTTCGAAACACATCACAAGACACCTAGGGAAAATATCATTTTCCTAAGAATAAAAGTTATGAACTTTCCAGAGTGAAAAAAATCTAGTTAAAACAAGAAAACTACAGCTTTTAGAAAAACTAGATTATTATTAACAAGTTCCAAATTACTAGGTTAAGGCTAAGGTCACGAACCAATAGGCACGAGCTAAAACAATACTAGAAACGGTAGCTACGAATCACTTACGCGCATTAGCTACTCCATGAGTCTGCACATTCTCCACGGTCATCGCGAAAGCTTGTCCGCGTCCTTGTGGTGGTACCCTCCGTTGTTGATAGCCCTGCTGGAAGAGTGCTGCTTGAGGTGCCAAGGGTGGCCTCGGTACTGGTAAAGCTTGTCGATTTACCATTAGTTCTCCATCTCGATGCTCAGGACAATCTTTGGCTAAATGTTGGTTGGACGCGCAAATAAAGCATAATCCGAATTTTCAAAAATTTTCTATGATTTTTCAGTAATTAAAATCAAGGTATTTCCGCATTAAATAAAATTAAATGTTTTTAAACAATATTAAAATATTATGAAAATAATATTTTTGGTTGTAAAATAATATATTGGACTTAGGGTAATTTTTCTAGAATTTATTGGACCTCGGAAACATTTTTAAAACCCTAAAAACCCTATTTTTAATTAAACCCAAATAAACCAGGTTGAACCGGGCTCAAACCGGGTTGAACCGGCCTGAACCCGGTCCAACCGAATCAGACCTGGATCCGGATTATGTCCCCAGGACTAGCAGAGGAGATCCACCCAGAGGTATACAGTACAGGAGCATTAGCAGGAGTAGAAGCAGGAACAGGTGCATACATTGGTGCAGAATCAGGAATCGAGGACTAGGTGATTGTCATAGATTTTCTGAGTATAAGTTTCTTCTATACTCATTCTGTGATGCTATTTACATTCTTGTATCTTGACAGTTGTATCAGACTCATTATCGGATTATTTCCCGAGTTTATATTTTAGTGAGATTGATCTTGCTTTATGATTCTGATATTTTTGTATTCATTTCTGTGGATGAGATTAGTATATTTAGATCCTTATTATTGTATTACAGCTTAAGTACGCCCTGATGGATCCATTAAATTAGGTTTGTCCATTGGTGTGTGCTGCTGGCCATTGCCACGTGTCTAGTCCCTCGGTATTTTGGGATGGGGGCGTGACATGGTTTTTGTGGTAGCCCATGCAGGTCAACGACTAAATTGTTCGGTTTCAACTTAGGGACCGAGCAAGCCTGCAATGAGAATAGGATAAGTTTTTAAGATCTCATCCACTTGCTTGAATCATTCTTGATATCTATTCGAATTAATTTATTGACTTGCATCCTGCCTTGATTCTTGTGTGCCTCTTATTGTTTATTTTGGACGCAGAGAAATGGACCCACAAGCCAGCAATGAGGCTCATGCAGGAACACCACAAGGTGTTGTGGTTACCCACGAAGATAAAATGACACCAGTTGGTGAAGGTCAATCATCACAATGCAGTCAAGCAAGTCAGCCTTGTCACGACCTGCACCCGGAAAATCGGCCATGAGTCGTGTGTACGTCCAGCCTACGCCGCAGCATCGGCGGTAGAACGCTGTCTAGGTCAACTATCTAGATAACTCACAAAAAATCTGCCATGACCTCTCCAAAAAGGAAGGCAACCACGCAATCAATATATAAACCTGTCATGATCTCAACTCCAAACGGAGGAGCAAATATCATAATGATAATCACGATATACTCAATCACGAATCTAAGCACGATAAGATAACACAGAAGGCTAACAACTCCAAAGTCTAACCAACAACAACTACTACAACAACCACAACATCAATAAATATACAACAATACAACATCATCCAAAATAATATACAAACAAGGTCTCAATCCAAAACTGGTGACAAATTCGGTGCTAAAAGCTAATAAAAATAACAACAAGGTCCTAGTGATCCCGGCTACCAACCCGGAACTCATCCCTAAACTAGAGGGTCCCTGTCTGCACCATCGACAGGCTCAGGTCCATAAAATATCGGACACCACTCCTCCGGATACTCTGAAAAATATGTCCAGTCAGGACTGGAGCAAGTACATCTCTAACAGCAGTTCCATTTAAATGATAAAAACTGTAAAACAGTTATAGCAAGTAGCAAGAAGAATGAAGCAAGTATGAAACAAGAAATATATATAAATCACTGGTGCATAAAGGTAAAGATACATGGATATCAGAGCAAGATAGTAATAACTGCAAGATACAGGATATCTAAGCTAAGATCAAGTCCGTGCACAAGAACGTGTAGTGAGTCCAGCATGAAAAATATGTAGTGAGTCAAGTCCAGAAACATGTAAGTGAGACCAACAAGAATGCAAGTGAGTCCAGACTATAAAGAATGAACTCAGTGTCTTTGAAATACTTGTTTCGACATATAAACGGCTAGGGGTAAGTACGGCTCACCGCGCACTGAGTGCGCGGCTGCTATCATTCCAGATTAGACCAGAGGGAGTGATTCCTGGTGATTCCAGATGGGAATGTTTATATGTCTACTCGAGTATTTCCCCACCCCGACTAATATAAGTGGATCCAAGACCCGACACGTAAATCAAGATGAGTCCAGCATGAACATGAGTGATGCCTGTAGTGATGCCAAAATAGGGGCCAGAAACATGAAATGTACGTGTCACAAGTAAATGAATCCAGAAATATCAGTCAGTGTCCCGTGTTGTGCCAGAATAATCAGATGATACTATACTAGAAGCTGAATCATAATAATCATCAGATAATAAAAACTATCAGAGAATGTACTCGCCTGACGTCCTGAGCAACTAGCGATCTGAACCGGTGTCGCAAGGACCTAATGCGAAAAGCAAGATTAAACAGGGTTCTAATGAGTTAAATAGATATAAAATAACTAAAAATAGGCTTCTAGGGTCGTTCTAGGTCAAACGGGTCAAACCGATAAAATCTGGGTTAAAAAGTCAACTTTAGGTCTAAAAAGTCAACTCTGGATCAAAACTAGGTCAAAATTTGACTTTGGCGGTCAACCGAGTCAACTACGGTCAAGTCTGGGTCAAACTAGGGTGCTCTTGAAATTCTAGGTCAAACCGAGGTCATTAAGCTAGAAAACTCACAAACTCGCCTCCTTGAGATACCGGGATACCCTCGGTATCCGATACCTCAACCTACGCTATATACCCCGCCTATACCCTCTAAAACCTATGCTAGCACGCGTAAATATATACACATAAGCATATAAAAATTACTCCAATACTATTCCTAGGCTATTGCTCAAATACCCCGCTCGAAACTCAATACCTTGGTTATCTCAAGGTATTGAGATACCTTGGTATCTCAAGGTATTGAGATACCGCTCTAACTCAACCCGACTACCCCTCTAGCTAACTAACTATGCATAAACATATATATCTAGCTATATTCTAGGCTAAAATATAGATATCTAATACATATAGGCATATACCTATATATCTATACCCAATACCTTACCTTATCTTACCTTACCTTACACATACCTTACATATATATATATCTATACCTAAATATCTAACTATCTATCTAGCTATGTATATATCTATTTATAAATCTATCTATCTCTCTCTCTAGATATCTATATATATAAATATAGCCATAGGTATATATATCTATACCTTAGATATATATATATATATAACTATCTACCTATCCATTACCTACCTATCTATCTTATTACCTATCTATCTAATAATCTAACTACCTATCTATATCTATATATCCATCTAGTATCTATATATATATATATATCTCCCTAGCTAACTATTATCTATCTAATAATCTATCTATCTATTTATCTAGCTATCTATGTATCTCCACATATCCATCAATCTATCTAACTATATACCTATTTATCTATTAAACCATAGATACATATCTATCTATCTAATATATCTATACATCTAACTATGTATCTATATATCTACCCATCTTAGCTATCTAGATATCTATCTATCTTAGCTATCTTGATATCTATCTATCAATCTATATATTTTAAAACTTAGGATAATTTTTCTGGAATTTATTGGACCCCGAAAACATTTTTAAAACCCTAAAAACCCTATTTTTAATTAAACCCAAATAAACCAGGTTGAACCGGGCTCAACCCGGTCCAACCGAACCGGACCTGGATCCGAATTATGTCCCCAGGACTAGCAGAGGAGATCACCCAAAGGTATAAAGTACAGGAGCATTAGCAGGAGCAGAAGCAGGAACAGGTGCATATATTGGTGCAGAATCAGGAACCGAGGACTAGGTGATTGTCATAGATTTTTTGAGTATAAGTTTCTTCTATACTCATTCTGTGATGCTATTTACATTCTTGTATCTTGACAGTTGTATCAGACTCATTATCGAGTTATTTCCCGAGTTTATATTTTATTGAGATTGATCTTGCTTTATGATTCTGATATTGTTATATTCATTTCTGTGGATGAGATTAGTATATTTAGATCATTATTGTTGTATTACAGCTTAAGTACGCCCCGATGGATCCATTAAATTGGGTTTGTCCATCGGTGTGTGTTGTTGGCCATTGCCACGTGTCCAGTCCCTCGGTATTTTGGGACTGGGGCGTGACATATTTTTTGTGGTGGCCCATGCAGGTCAACGACTAAATTGTTCGGTTTCAACTTAGGGACCGAGCAAGCCTGCAATAAGAATATGATAAGTTTTTAGGATCTCATCCACTTGCTTGAATCGTTCTTGATATCTATTCGAATTAATTTATTGACTTGCATCCTGCCTTGATTCCTGTGCGCCTCTTATTGTTTATTTTGGATACAGAGAAATGGACCCCCAAGCCAGCAACGAGGCTCATGCAGGAATACCACAAGGTATTGTGGTTACCCACGAAGATGAAGTGACACCAGTTGGTGAAGGTCAATCATCAAAATGCAGTCAAGCAAGTCAGCCTGCCTCGAGAATCCATCAAGATGACGTTCCACCATCGATGCAGTTTACTCCACCGATGCCTTCCTTTCCACTAGGACAGCTTATGAACAAACAACAAATGTTTCAAATGTTCTACGCGATGATGCAAGCCTATCAGAAGGTTCATGAAGAAGCCCAGCCAAGCCAGACGGAGGAGATTATCTACAGACTTAACTCTGAACTACGGAAGTTAATCAGCTCCGTTGCAACGGACGTTCTTGCTACAGAACGACCCGTGGAGTGCACCACAAGGATAGAGTCCAGCCAGAAGCGGCCGTATGCATTAGCACTAGACCAAGCACAACAGGAAGGAGCTGCAAAGCGACTACAAATGAATCCACCAGAGAGAGCATCTACACCACTAGCACTAGTCCTTCCTACTTGTCACTACTGTGGCAAGGTAGGCCACATCGCTAAAGAATATCGACTCATATTGGGATTATGTTTATCTTGTGGATCCAAAAAGCATTCGATAAGGGATTGCCCTGAACGTCGAGAGAAAGCATTGATGATTCATCAACCAGCCACATTAGCACCATCCAGAACACCACAGGAAGAAGTTGCAAAAAGACCTCACATGCACCAGCCACCCAGAACATCTTCGCAGATACTGCCTATCTGTCAATATTGTCGCAAGTGAGGCCACATTGAGAACGAATGCAGAAGTAAATTCGGATTATGCTTGATTTAGGCGTCCAACCAATATTTAGCCAAAGATTGTCCTGAGCATCGAGATGGAGCAACAATGGTAAATCGACAAGCTTTACCAGTACCGAGGCCACCCTTGGAACCTCAAGTAGCACTCTTCCAGCTGGCCCAGCAACAACAAAGGGTACCACCACGAGGACGTTGACAAGATCTTGCGATGATAGTAGAGGACGTACAGACACGTAGAGTAGCTAATCCGCGTAAGTGATTCGTAGCTATCGTTTCTAGTATTGTTTTAGCTCGTGCCTATTGGTTCGTGACCTTAGCCTTAACCTAGTAATTTGGAACTTGTTAATAATAACCTAGTTTTTCTAAAAGCTGTAGTTTTCTTGTTTTAACTAGATTTTCTTCACTCTGGAAACTGCATAACTTTTATTCTTAGGGAAACGATATTTTTCTTAGGTGTCTTGTGATGTATTTCGAACAATGCTTGCAACCGTGTCATCTCTGTTGACCAATTATTCTTTGATTGCGAGGACGTAATCCTCTTAAGGGGGTAGATTGTAAACCCCCTGATTTTTCAGGATTTTTAAAACGAATTTTTTAGAATTTTTCTAAAATTTTTCGATAATTTTTACTAATTAAAATCTAGGTAATTTAGAAATTAAATAAAATTAATTATTTTTAAACAATATTAAAATATTATTAAAATAATATTTTTGGGTGTGAAATAAAATATTGGACAAAGGGTAATTTTTCTGGAATTTATTGACCCCAAAAACATTTTTAAAAGACCTAAAACCCTATTTTAATTAAAAACCAAGTAAACCAGGTTGAACCAGGCTCAAACCGGGTTGAACCGGACTGAACCCGGTCCAAGCAAACCGTACCGGACTATCCACCCTAATGGGTCGGGTCCTACCCAAACCGACTCGACCCGACCCGACCCGGCCCCCTCACCCGCTCACCCGCACGAACCCCCACGCCTCGCTCGGCCACGCAGCCGCCCGCGTCTTCCGGCGCCTCGCCCGCGCCCCGCCCGGCCACAATGCCAAGTCTCTGCCCCGCCCGCGCCCCTCGGCCCACGATCCCCCTCTCCTCCGCCCCGCTCGGCCCCGCTCCCTCTCCTCTCGCCCTATAAATTCCCCCCGACAATCCCCGCCACCACCACGAACCGCCACCGCCTCTTGCCGCCGCCCTCCTCGAGCCACCGTCGCCTCGCCGCCGTTACCGCCCCGATCCTCATCCACCATCCTCCGCCTCCCTCCTCACCAGCAGCAGCATCAGCAACAGCCTTAGCAATGCCTCCGGCCGCCGGAGCCCCCGGCGACGCCTTTCGTCGCTCCGCCGCCTCCGACGATGCCACCCCGCAGCCGCTCCAGCCTCCCTCCGGCCAGCTCCGACATCTCCGACGACGAACCCTAACCCCAGGCACTATTCAGCTTCGTGTCGGCGTGTCGTCTCGCGGACACGAGAATCTCGGTTTCCACGGAGCTCTGTTCAAGTAGTTTTTTCTCTCTCCTTGCTGCCCTATTTTTGGTTCCGTCTGTTGCAACGCGTAGCCTGCGTGACCCTCTCGATGACCGTGCAACCCGCTCGGTGTGTCGCGTCCTGTGGCGATCGAGAACCACGATCCAAAAACAGAAAAAATAATGCCCTGTTTTACCCCGGAACTGAGTGCGCCCCACCAAACGGGACGACTTGGTCGCGTGCGGTCTTCACCGAAAGGTGCGCGCCGTTGATACGAACGTGCGAGATTTTGCTGAAGTTAATTTGGATGTGCATGCACACCAGAATCAACGCGTGTCCGCCGACAACGTTCCGTATCCGCATGTTCTGAAACTCGTTGTAACTTTGTGTACACACGTCGGATCGAAACAAAACTTATGCCATCAGACTCGTAGCAATACACTGGTCCTGTGACCCAAGTTTGGTTCGATTCTGAGAACGTTGACAAAATCGTGTATCGTGGACCCCACAGGCTCCACTTGACGGACGATTTTGTGATCGGCTCATCGGAATCCAATTCTGGAAGTTTCGTTGGGTTTGTATCATCGTTCTGGACTTGCTGATACTATGTTTGACAAATTTGGAGAACTTTGTCCCTGATACATTTTTCGGTGCAAAGCGGGCCACATGTGGACCCCACTTTGTCCAGAAATTGTCATTTTTGCCCATGTGTCCAAATTGGACTCAAGGACAGGCATTTCTAGCTATTTGATATTTTCTGAATCTGATGGTGATATTTATTTCAGCAACCGGAGGAGTACCTGCAATTTCCACTGAAGTCAGAGCTACAGTTGGAGCTAGAACCACAGGCAAGTGTACCTTGCCAAATCTTGCAGTTCTTATTATATAATTCCTTGATTTATTTATTTGTTGTACATGCTTGACCTATGACCGTGTGACTTTACTTAGCGTCTGATTAACAGTCGGGTGCCAACACCGTACACATAGTTGTGTAACGTCACCTAGAGATGGATACCAAGACCCTATACTTCTCGTGCTTGTATTATCAAGTACGACATAACCCAGGACACTTGACACTATTCATGAGACAGAATCTTCCCAAAACATTCAAGGTGATTCTGTGTAGGTTACAGGATTTATGATATAGACATTATATGACTGGTTGCATTAGTTTTGATCTTGCTTGTCATGAACATGAGACGTGTGATTACATTGGGTTGGGAGAGACACACAGGCTACAGGCTGATTATATATATATAACCCTTATTAATGCGGTGCTCAAGACTCCAAACCCGAGCTTGACCCATTACGTGATATCACTGCTACCGGCTCCCCGACACAGAGCTTGTAGTGATTTCAGCCAGAGTTCTAGTGATGCTCTCAACTTGCATTTCACATAGATGGTTACATATTTACCCTATTTGTGCAATTACTATTTCACTGTATTTATTTTTGGCATGAGTTATTTTGTACCTTGCTATGTCCCCTGAGGACCTGAATCCGGATTATGTCCCCAGGACTAGCAGAGGAGATCCACCCAGAGGTATACAGTACAGGAGCATTAGCCGGAGCAGAAGCAGGAATAGATGCATACATTGGTGCAGAATCAGGAACCGAGGACTAGGTGATTGTCATAGATTTTCTGAGTATAAGTTTCTTCTATACTCATTCTGTGATGCTATTTATATTCCTGTATCTTGACAGTTGTATCAGACTCATTATCGGGTTATTTCCCGAGTTTATATTTTATTGAGATTGATCTTGCTTTATGATTCTGATATTGTTGTATTCATTTCTGTGGATGAGATTAGTATATTTAGATCCTTATTGTTGTATTACAGCTTAAGTATGCCCCGATGGATCCATTAAATTGGGTTTGTCCATCGATGTGTGCTACCGGCCATTGCCACGTGTCCAGTCCCTCGGTATTTTGGAACTGAGGCATGACACAGATGACTCGGCAACTCAGGAGGAGTTGTACTTGTTAGTCGTGTCTATAGATTTTTCCATGTAGTAATTTACGACAGAGAGATGAAGACTTGACTCTTATTCTTTCCCATGCCGAACTTTGTTGTTGTCCTTGGGATGGACTGGCTAAGCAAGTACCATGCTTTCTTCAACTTCTATAGAGGAAGCATTCTTTTTAAGGTACCATGCTAGTCGGAGCTCGATTTGTACGAAGATCCATAGAGGTTCTTGATGGTGTTCAGATGGTATTGGATGACGTTATTTATCATCCTATCATTTCAGAGTTTGAGGACGTCTTTCCAAAAGACTTGCCAGGACTACCTCCAGACAAAGATGTGGACTTCTCGATCAAGTTGACTCCAAGAGCAGCACCCATAGCGACGCATGTTTATATACTGAAGAAGAAGGAGATGGTTGAGATGAAGGCGTAGTTGAAGGAGTCAGAGGAGAAAGGCTTCATCCGACCGAGTGCATCACCCTAGGAAGCCCCAGTGTTATTTGTACCCAAGAAGGATGGGTCAGTGTACATGTTCATTGACTACAGAGCCTTGAATGCTGTGACCATGAAGAATAAGTACTCTGTCACACATTAATGACTTATTTTATCAGCTTAGTGGATCCAAGGTATTATCGAAGATTGACTTAAGATCAGTATATCACTGGGTGAAGATGCAAGAGCAGAACGTTCCAAAGACCGCATTCAGGACGAGATATGGACACTACGAGTTTTTGGTCATAAAATTTGGATTGACCAATGATCCAGCATTCTTTAAGCACTTAATAAATCGAGTCTTCCATCAGTATTTGGACCAGTTCATGGTTGTCTTCAATGATGACATCCTTGTCTATTCGAAGAGCCACGAGGAGCATGCGAAGCACTTGCAGATTGTCTTAGAGATATTGAGGAGAGAGCGGTTGTAGGCCAAGCTCAACAAATATGAGTTCTTCTTGGAAAAGGTCTATTTCCTTGGTCATATCGTCACTAGAGATGGTATTTTAGTAGATCCGGAGAAAATCTCGGCAGTTGAGACATGGCCCATTCCTAAGTCGACATCGGAGGCGAGGAGTTCCCTTAAACTTGCGGGATACTACCATTGGTTCATAGAAAACTTCTCGAGGATAGAAGATCCTATAATTTGGTTGACGTACAAGGACCGAGAGTTCACATGGACGGATGAGTATCAAGCCACTTTTGAGGAATTTAAGAAGCGACTGACCACAACACCAGTGTTGACCATTCTATCAGGATAAGGATGCTACATGATTTACAATAATGCATCAGAAAAAGGCTTGGGATGCATATTAATGCAGTAAGGCAAGGTGATTGCATATGCATCTAAACAGTTGAGAGTACATGAGAAAAATTATCTAACTCATGGCTTGGAGCTTGCAGCCATTATTTTTTACTTGAAGCTATGGAGATATTACTTATATGGGGAACGGATGAAGATCTATACTGACCATAAGAGCCTCAAGTATGTCTTCACACAGAAGGAGCTGAATATGAGGCAATGACGGTGGCTTGAGTTGATAAAGGACTTCGAGATAGAGCTGCATTATTACCCAGGCAAAGCTAACATGGTAGCAGATGCGTTAAGCCGAAAGCCTATGGCGCTATTCTTGACAATACAGAGGAATTTACTGGAGGACTTGCAAGAGCTTGGCATAAAGGTTGTATTACCCAGATCAGACGGGATACTATCCAACTTGCAAGTGCAGTCATCGCTAGTAGAGAGGATTAGGAAAGATTTGCCTATGAATGCTAGATTCAGGAGGTTGAGAGAGCGGACCGAGACTGGAGAGTAGACGGGATTGCACATTCATGATGAGGGATATTACAATGTGGTGATTGTCTATATATTTTTAATGGAGAGATTCAATATTAGCTTATGACGGAGGCTCATAGTTCGATATAATATATTCATCTTGGAGGCACCAATATATACCACGACTTACGACAGCATTTTTGGTGGCATGGAATAAAGAAGGAGAAAGCTTGCTTTGTGGCCAAATGCTTAGTGTATCAGTAGGTGAAGGCTGAACACCAGAGGATAGCAGGATTATTGCAACCACTTTCGATTCCAGAGTGGAAGTGGGAGCACATCACTACGGACTTCGTCACAGGATTTTTGAAGAGTCCAAGTAGGCAAGATAATGTTTGGGGGATTGTGGATCGACTTACCAAGTCCGCTCATTTCTTGCCTTTTTGAGTTGGCCAGTCTACAAAAGCTTTGGCTGACTTATGCATGAGGCAGATCATGAGATTATACACTATATTCCAGATAGCATTATGTCAGATAGGAACTCACATTTCACTTCTCACTTTTGGAGGAGCATACATGAGAGTCTTGGGACTCGTCTGAAGTTTAGTACGTCTTATCATCTACAAACAAATGGGCAGTTAGAATGTACTATTCAGAGGTTGGAGGATATGTTATGGGCATGCATGCTGGACTTTGGAGAATCATGGGAGGACCACCTACATCTTGTGGAGTTTTTCTACAATAATAGCTATCTAGCGAGCATCCAAATGGCTTCGTTTGAAGCTTTGTATGGAAGAAAGTGTAGGTCCTCTGTGTGTTGGAGTGACGTAGGAGAATGCCAGATCTTGGGGCCAAAGTTGGTCGTCAGCATTGTGAATAAGGTAAAGAGGATACAAGGGCACTTGCGAATAGCACAATACTGGTAGAAGAAGTGGACAGATCTTCACTGTCGTCCTTTGGTGTTCAAGGAAGTCGATCATGTCTTCTTGAGGATATCACCAACTAGAGGCACTATTTACTTTGAAGGATGGGGCAAGTTGATTCCAAGGTACATTGGACCATTTGACGTGTTAGAGCGAGTTAAAAAAGTTATGTGTTGGCTGGCACAACCACCTTCGCTTGAGGGAGTATCATGACCTGCACCCGGTGAAGGGGCACGAGTACGTGGGTACGTTCAACCTACGCCACAGTATAGGCGGTAGAACGCTGTCTAGGTCAACTATGCTAACTAATTATATCACAATAATGTATAATCCTCCAATAATATCTTAACTCCAAGAAGTGGGTAATAAACTTAATTCAATACAATACTCAATCATAATTCTATAGCACAATAAGATATTAAAGAAGTCTAACATAACTATAGAATCTAAACAAATATAACAATAACAATAAAAACAATATCCAAATCGTAAAATATAAGCCAAAAATAAATCTGGTACCAAAATGCTAAAGAGAACTAACTATGCTAACAAGTGATATCGACTAAATCTTTTGGCAGTCACTCCAGAACTTGTGGGTCCAAGTCTGCACCATCTATAGGTCGAGGTCCGTAGTATGTCGAACACCAATCTCCCGGATCCTCTGAAAAATATTTTTCAGTCAGAAATAGAGCAAAGTATAACCCAATAGCAGTTCCAATTAATTGACAAAAACTATAAAATAGTAAAATAAAAGATGCTATCTACGATGATAATATAACTGATAATCAAGAACAATGAAGGAATAAGCAATACTAGCAATATAAATTAATGCGTACAAGAATGAAGGAATGAACTATAATGTCAAAAATAGAACAATGTAATCAATGAACTGAATATGAAGTCTACAATATACTATGTGTTTTGAGATACTAACTAAATATGTGATCGGCTTGGAAGATTCAATGATTATACTAAGGAGCTAACTCAACCATACATGAATTGCATAGTTAGTTAGTAGCCAATGATTACACTACTAGCTGACAGTTCTTAATCACATATTTAATTGGTATTTCCCCTGTCCTGACTGATACGATAGATCAAATCATGACACATTACTAGCTAATTTATCCAATTTTTAATCTACAATATTCAATATTATCCAATACCAACAAGGATAGTATCCGATATTATCTCAATAATCAAGGTAATATCTCATGACTGGCGATCCAATAATAATACTAATTCGTGTACCATCGTGTCAAGAATCATAAGTAATATTTTTAAATACTTGAATTATAGTGGTAATCAAATAATAAAAACTATCAAAGAATGTACTCGTCTGTGGTCCAGAGCAAATGATAAGAAATAGTATTCGAACTGGTGTTACAGACCTATATATGAAATATTGCATTAATACAAGATTTTGGGAATTAAAATAAGTTAAACTAGTTCAATTCTAGGTCATAACTTCATTTCTAAGTCAAAATATCAAACTAGGTCAACTCTATGCCAAACTAGTCAAACTTGGTCAAACTAGCTATTTCTAGGTTGTATGAGTCTATCTCTAGGATACTAGATCCACACACTATGAAACTAGGTCACATTAGCTACGCTAAGATACTATACTAGGATGCACACAATTCACCGTATCATAGGATACATAAGTTTTTAATATGAAAATAGTAATTTATATATATATACAAGACAATACATATAATACCTTAGCTAACTAATACAAATAGGATACCTTGGCCTTGCACCAATGCGTATCTCACTACCTACACACCAATCTCGATACTCAAACCCAAGTATCGTTCCATTACCTTGGCATTACCTTGGTATCCCAAGGTAATGTCAACACTAGTGTAAACAACTACCCAACTCTAAACCATAGAATAATAGATATTTATCTAATACAACTACTAGGTATATACTAATAACTATTAATATTTACTAATACACAACAACCTATTACTACTAACATACAAAATATATAAACATACTTATATATAACTTAACTAGAAAACATAAGTGATATATATATATATATATATATATATATATATATATATATATATATATATATATATAACTCTAATAGTATCACTAGATATCATAGTACATATGTATAGATAACTAATAACTAAATATCAACTAACTAGCTAACCAATGAACTACTACTCGAGAACTACCTACCTACCTAGCTATCCATGCTGAAACTGCTGCTGATGGCTTGCACACGCTATTGCTGCTACAGCCTACTGCGCATGCTGCTGCTGCTACAGCCGCTGCGCACGCTGCTGCTGCTGCTGACCGTTGTGCTGCTACTCTTGCAACCCGCTGCGATCGTCGTTGCTGCTACAGCCGCTGCACCTGCACACGCTACTCAACCCCCCCCCCACTCTCACACATTGCACACACACACACAAGCATACAACAAACACCTATATGTATATACAACTAGATATATATCAATAAATTATATATATATATATATATATATATATATATATATATATATATATATATATATATATATATATATATATATATATACATGCACATTCATATGTAAGAATACACATAGGTATACATATATATATATATATGTATACCTATGTGTATTCTTACATATGAATGTGCATGTATATATATATATATATATATATACAAACACACCTATACACATATAATTATATCACTCATACATATATATATTCAACATACACACTTTCATTATACATTTAGATACACATATACACATAGGTACAATCATACGCTTAGTTACATATACATAACCATACATATAGATACCAACACATAGAACCAATATATATACCAATCTCTATATATATATATACACTCTCTCTTATACATATATATATATATATATATATATATATATATATATATATATATATATATATATATATATATATATACACAAACACTCATATACACCTATAACGATATCCCTCATACATATATTTATATATAGTATCTCATATATATATATATACTTATATAAAATATCTCATAGTTATATATACACTCATCTATACAACATAATATAAACACATACTCATATGCATATATAAACTCATAGTTATATATACTCATATGCATATATATATATATATATATATATATATATATATATATATATATATATATATATACTAGCACATAGAATTAAGGGCAAATAAATAAACGCGTGGAGTGCATCACACCCGTATCACACTAGATCTATGATACGCTTGTGATACGATTCCACCACACAACCAAATATACCCCGAAGGACACGAGCAAGTCTAAATTACTATTTATGAATAATACGAAGAGTAAAATATACATCTACGTGTCTGTGTCAAAATATGACATACACAAAGTCCTGTGTTAGAGGAAAACCCCCCAAATTAACCCGTATTACCAAATTGTAAGGATACGGACTACACATATCTAATTATGGATATGATACTAGCCACACACAATTAATCATATGTCAATTTGGTCTAATTAACCATTTGACAAGCACAACATGTGTCAATCTCGGAATTCTCCCAAAATTGACACAAAATACACCATAACTTTCTCTATAGGCCTTCTATGAACCTAATTCTAATTCCTATGGGAGGCCTTAGCATATGGGGTTGTTCCTTATGATTAAATCATATATTTAGAGTCTATTTATAGGAGAAAAATTAAATTGTACCTATTTGGAGATGGATTCTCAATGCAACCTCCAAATTGGGTGAAATGAGCCTTCAACTTGTAGATCCTTACTCCTCTTTGTAGATTCTTATTTTTTTTCTTGTAGATCATTGCTCTAATATTCTCTAATGATAATTTGGAAAGAAATTGAAGAGAAATTTGGTAGGAATTTGATAGAATTTGGTTGATAAAAATTCTAGATCTATATTTGGAACAAAAAATAAAAAGAGAGAAAATTTTTACCCCCTTTTATAGGCTTCTCTTGCCCCCTCTCTCAAGCTACTATATAAATTCTAAAATATCCATTGGGGCCTCTCATAAAGAAATTAATTAAGGAGGAAAGGTTCTAGTCTAATGGGTTTAACTTAATTAATCATCCTCCTAATGAATAGGCTTATTATTGGGCTCAATTTTAACTAGAATTAAATGTTGGTCCATGGATCTAATTTAAACTAGTTAGGTCTACTAACACAAGTCCAAAAATAAATCTAACATACTAATAATAAATAAATAATACAATAAATAAATATTCAACATGCACAATATTTAATTAATTATCAAATGACTAAAATATCCTTTCCTAGAAAATATGGTAGTGACAGGGAGTGTATGATGTATTATATGTATTGCAACTAAGAAGATATGTGACAGATAGCAGTCATGTTCTCGATCACTCCGAGATTACTATTGGGCCGAGCTTGTTATAGAAGCAGCTACCTGTGGAAATTCTTGACCGTCGAGAGAAGGTGTCAAGGAATCAGTCTATTCCCTTGGTTCGTATGGCATGGAGACATCACTCGTCAAGAGAATCTACTTGGGAGCGTGAGGATGACATGCGCAAATGCTTTTCGTATCTGTTCGAATATCAAGGTATGAATTACTTTATTCTTTTCTACAATATAACATTATTGTTTTCCTATCATGCTTTATTTTAATTTTAAGGATAAAATTTCTTAAGTGGGATAGAATATAACCACCCTAGATTTTCTAATTAATAATTAAAATATTAATACTAGGTTATGTACACCGCCAACATATGAGGGTAGTTTGATAGTAGATAAATAAATATATTAGACATTAAAATTTTAAAACACCTAAAATAATAGCTTTTATGAAAACAATAATAATAAAGATATATATAATAATAATAAAATAATAATAATTACTTTATAAAAATAATAATAATAATAATAATAATAATAATAATATAATACAAAAAATAATTAAAAACCTAATTTTCAAACCTTAACCTAAACCTTAATCTAATCCTAACTCTAACCGACCCTAATCAAAATAACCAACAACAACAACACATACAACAGCAGAATAGGGCCACATCATAGAGAACCCGACCCCACACCCTACCTTTTCCTTTCCCTCTCCTCGTCATCAACCCTTCCTCCACCATCCTCGTCGAAAGTTCAGCAACCCTTATGTCGCACGACCACCTGCGACCCCGAAGATCTTCGGACTGCAGCACCATATTTCTCTCGTCAGCTACAGCAGTCAGGTACCCATATTCTTGTTCATAATTCTTCAAACCCACTTCATCAATTTTTGATCCAATTGTCTAGATTGAATTACAACATAAACAACTTCAAATATCTTCAAGTAATTTTATTCAAACAACCCTATTTCTGATGTAAATTTATCTGAAATGTTTTGAAAAAACACTGTTTTAGATATGTGTGAATTGACAGTTTTTGAAACCAATATACTGTTTTGGAAGGCAATTTTCTCCCAATCGACCCAATCAAAATTCAATTTTCTTTTTCTGACACGAAATCAATATAACCAGAATTAAAACGAGCTATTTTTTGCATACATTTGATCATTAGTTCTTTGCAAAAATTTAGATTTAAAATCAAGAAAAACTTATTCCAAAAACTTAGAAAAAATTTAATGTTGAGTGCATCCCAAAAAACAAGTCCACAACGTTATGTACCAGTGCACCAAAAGACGCGTATGGTATTTCTTGAAGTGTGGACTTTCATAAAAGTTGATTTGGACGTGTGTGCACATCGGAATCAATCCGTATCCGTAAAAGGTTTTCCGTATCGATATTTTACAAAATTCTCCATTAGTTAGTACGCGCTAGTCAGAATGCGACAAAACTTGCACTATTGGATTCCGACATAGTTGACCGAGTCGCCTATTCGCGAGCCCAACGGTTTGACTTGATGGACGAATTTGTAATTAGCTCACCGAAATCCAAAACTGGATCTACCGTTGAGTTCGTATCACCATTTATGATTGGTTTGACCTATAATTTGTCTAAATTAGAGACCTTTATCCTTGGCACATATTTTGGTGCAAAGCGGCCCACATATGGATCCCACCTTGGCCCAAAATTATCGTTTTGTCTATGTGTCCAAATTAGGTGAAAGGGTAGACATTTTTGACTATCTCGATAATTTTGGAGATGTTGGTGCTATTTATTTTAGCATCCAGAGACGTTCCTTTAGAGCCCCCTCTTTCCGGTTCCTTGTGCTTGACGTCTAGATGCCTCTATTTCACAACTTGGTTGCCATGCAAGTATACTTTGTGATAGTACTGTTTATTTATATTCATTTGTTGCATATTTATATTCTGTTATTTATTTTTATTTATTTTTCTATATAAAATTGTGCGTCCAAGAAAGACTTGGGTGCAACGACGGTTGCGTTTTTGTTTCTCTTATTACTATTATACATGTTGACCTAGTTTTATGAGACCACACCATGATGTTGAGATATTATTATGCTTTATTGGACATGATATATTTGTTACAAGAGTTTTGAGTCTCATATTTGATACGGACTTGCGTATTAGGCAGGCCACTTATACGTAATGGTCGTACGATAGATAAAAAATAACTGCTAATAGAAATATCATGTTTAGCAGACTTAGCAGTTACTAGAGGTGTTGCGTGTTATGGATATGACACGTTAGTATCATTGGGTGGGTAGAATAATAAGTAAGCGTATGAGACTCATTCAAACTTCTTTTTTGTAACCCGTACGCTCCGTTGGAGATGTGCGATCAGATAACACTTATATTATATTATTTACAGGCGGCCTCGGATGATCGAAAGACGTTACGCTTTGTAGGCCACTGATTCTCCGAGCGAGTCATGCCAATCCCCCCATGCATTGAAAAGTTGTTCTCAAAAGTGCATTTCACATCGACGGTTAGGCGACCCTTTGGATGTTTATTTTTAGTACTTTATTGGCATGCATTTATGTATCTTGTTACGTTTCTTTGAGGACTTGGTCCCTTATTAGGTATAGACGAGTAGGATTATCCGCTGGAGTACGGACCCGGACCTGACTCTTCATTCTCTGTTGATGAGGTCTTACCTTCTGAGTACCAGTGATTACTTCATTCCTGATGGATAGAATAATAGTTTTTTATATAGTCGATGTGTAGTGGATTTGTCTCCACCCAACTATTATTCTTTGATACTTCATACTTGAGAAATTTAGCTATCTATTTTGATATTCATTTACTTGTGCTTGTGGATGAGATATAGATGCCTGTGACTTGTGTTGATAATATATATTCCACTTGTGAATTAATATTCATATTATAGCGTACGTATGTGTTATAATTTTTTAACATATTGGAGTTGTCATATACATAAGGGTGGCATGCTACGTATTCCTATTCCTACGTATTTTGGGACTGGGACGTGACATAGCTGGTTATGATAGATACCCTTCAGCAGTTGGCATATTTTTACTGTTAGTTTGGCATATTGTTTCTTGTACCTTCTTACGTTCCTCTAAGAATATAGTCCATTGTGGATTTTGTAGCATAGACGGTTTATGAGTTTTCTGGGGCTGTTGATACATATTGCCTCGTCATGTTGGCATTGAAAGCAGGTACTGCTATCATATGTACCTTAGTTATGTTTACCTTTTCTTGTTCAATATCCAGCTGCAGCTATAGCCTAGTTTTATAGACTCGTATTTCTTTCTCGTCTATTCGAGCTTGTGTGTTACTGGGCGACCGACTTTAGAACATGGAGCTCATTCTTGTATTTTGTTTCATTGTGGATTGAGGTATTGTTATATTTACTGTATTATCTAGATAGTAACCATTATAGTACAACTTATACGTATTCGAGTCAGACCAGAGTCTGGTCGAATGCGTAGATGGCATATTATGTATTCATAGTCTTACGTATTTTGGGACTGGGACGTGACACCCTCCCTCAACTGTGCTCTACCTCATTCCTCGCAAGCACCAAGTTTTAGACTTATACTTGATCACCTAGAAGGTACTCGAGCCAACATCCTTCACACCCCTGAGTCCTCATCTGCTGCTACACTCTACTATCTACTGTCCTACCACCCCCCTCCCCCCAAGCATTGCAAGGCCTGTAACTGAAGATGCAGTTGGCCTCCTACACAACCCTCAATCGCATTTGAACATTTGTTGCAACTATGCAGCAAATCCCTTCATACCCGAGCCTTCTTTACCACCACTACCTAGCAGTTGCACTTGAGTGAAACTGCAACAATAACTAATACTCATGTATTAATACACAATCATAACCTTACTAAATAACCTGCACACCAAAACACCAGCAGTGTACACTTTGCTTCTGTTGGCAATGGCCTAAATACCTGAAAGTAACTTCTCCCCCTCACAATCACTTGAACCAAACCAGTGTGCACTAATTGCACTTCCTCACTCACTGTAGCTTCTAAATTGTACCCCCCCTCCAACATGTTCAATCTTCCCACAACTACCACACATCAACTCCACTCACAATACTAATACACACACTAACAAACACTATATATATATATATACCACACAATACACTAATACACTAAGCACCAGTCCCAAAACTCTATAGCGCACACACACAAAACCACAATCAAATACCTAGTGTGCACTGCACTATGATACACGCACAAGTGTATGATACTCTCTTGATACCTAGTCCAAACCTATGATACACTATCCAAACACTAAGAAACACTCATATATCATATACACAACTCAAATATATGATTAGGCAGTAGAATTATAGATAATTATAAGGAATTGGTATTAATTGTACAAAATCACCAAATAATTATAGTAGCAAGTGTCAAATAGCAAAATCTCCAAGAATTCCATATCAAAATTATGTAGAATAGCAATTATGTATAGAATATGACAAGAAATTAGTTATACAACATAAATTAGAGTCAAAATAGAGTTTAGAGACAATATGGACATAAAGACACAAAAAATACCAATTCTAGCCATTTGTATCATGTCGTATCATGATACGAGCCTACGTATCCAATTATGGACACATGGTACCATCAAAAACACAATTAGACTCTATTTGTCTCACGGAGACCACACAAAAATAATTGGTGGACATACATTTGTAGCTCAACCAACATGGACACAAAACACAGATCTTCTAGATTTGATGTCATAACCACCTAATGCTTTCACAATTAGGTTGATCAAGGCCATGGATGGTTTTCTAGAGGTCCAAATTAGGTCCCTACCATGAAAATTGAAAGAAAATGGAGAAATTACCTATTGGGAGTTGGAATCCCAATGAGACATACTAATGGACACAAGAAAAATGAGTTGGACACGATCCTCCTATCTAGAGTCTTTTCCAAACTCCTTATTAGCTCTTACTTGTGCTTCCAGGCTTCTAGGCCTCCATGGAAGAAGAATTTGAGTAGTAATCGGTGGAATAGAATGGAATTTAATGGTGGTTTGGGAGTTGCTTGAGGAAGAAAAAGAGTGGAAAAAAGTGAATTATGGAAGGAAAATAAAAGTGGTTCCAATGGAGGTAGGGGGCGGCCACTATTAGTTGGTTAGGGTAGTTTTCCTATGGACTAATTTGTCCCTCTCCTCTTCTAAAAGCTTCTAGAGTTGTCATGAAAGGAATTTAATTTGTTATGGAGAGCATTTCTACAACTAAATGGAATATTCCTTCTATGACACCAACCAATTTAATTAAACTAATCTATGGTCACTGATTAATGCTAACTAGACATTAACCACTAACAATAATTTAAGGAAACTAACATACTATACAATATTTAATTAATTATGGCTAACATCATACTATATAATATTAATTAATTATAACTATATAGATATTATGCACTAACAAAATTACAAAATTATCCCTCTAACAAAAATAGGTGGTTCAAAAATCCATATGTAATATTGAAGGGGTTTAGAGGTACTTACAGCGTTTATAGACTTAAAGGAGGATCTGGTTGATTTTTTCTTTTCACAATCAATACATACCATATCTTTCTTGAAGGTTATTTTCGGTAAACCTCTTACCAAATTCTTTGACGATAATCTCACAATTGTGTCCATATTTGTATTTCATAAACGATGTGCCATAGCTAGCTTTCATCTTTGTTGGCATAAAGGCATCTACCTACGTTGTTAGTATCTTCTGATAGATAAAACACATATATGTTATCTTCTTTTATTCTTTCATAAATAACTTTATTGCTAGATCTATTATAAATGGAATATTTATCTTTTACAAAGTTAATACCATAACCGTTGTCAGCCAGATGACTAATGCACAGTAGATTATGTTTTAACTTTGTTACCAGATGAACATTCTTTATAACAGGATAAGGAGAGATACCAACACTACCATTACCAATAATATACCCTTTCAAGTTGTTACCGAAGAAAATATGTCCTTCTTTCTTTATCAATAGCATTCAAATATGGCACCATCACTAGTCATATTTTGTGAGCAATCGCTATAGAGGATCCATTTGCTACTAGCATGAGAGGGTTGGCCCACCTACAAAACAAGTTCAATATATGACCCTTGGTACCCATTTCTTTGAGGGTCATGATATGTTAAATTTTGGAACCCACATATTGTCACGTCCCGATCTCCCGCAGGCTAAATCGGCCATTCCCGCTAGGCGAGAATCACCGCGCCAGCGCTCCCGCGGAATGATCGCTTTATGACCCATCCAGGCGTGATGCCGCATGAGCGTGAGCCATGCCCATACAAGGCCGTGGTTTATTGGCTGACGGTAAGAGTTCTAAGCCACAGAGTCGTACAGATTGTCCGAGTGGAGCGGAGTCATAAACGCATAGCGATTTGGTAACAAGTTCACTGAGTCGACAATATAGCGAAAGCATTGAATAGCACAAGTTGAAGTAAAGCAACTCTTTATTGATATGAACAACTGTTACAGGCGGCGCATAGCCGAGATTATAAGTCGGTCAAGCCTCTCTCTCTGAAACAGTAAAAGGGTGCCAAGTGGCTACAATTGTGGAATGATTGTACAAACGATGATCAGGCAAGTTCCAATATTATGTCTTATATATGTGCTTCAGTTCTGGACGCCGTTGCTTCGGAGTAATCTTCACGCCTTAGCACTCACGAAGGAGGCATCTGCACCGAACGAGGTTCTCCCGTACCCTGCATACAACCTGGTGGATTATCAGTACATTGAATGCACTGGTGGGGAGGCTACTCGCCCGCTCGACAAATCCAAACAAGTAATACAAGTTCCGTGCACCAACTATTAAGTTGTCTTTCTAGTTGCCTTAGGATCAGTTTTATGCAAACATTGAATAGCCTAACTCGTGTGGCAGTGCGCCGTGCGACATGAGAGAAAACACGGTGAGACTTACAAACTTACCATTTGGCCTTCCTTGTCCAAGGCAAACATTGTTAATTCAAGCACGGGCAAGTATAAACATTCAGGGGCATAGCATATGCAAACACGAGAGTCATTGTATCATGATCGTTCAGGTGTTCAGTTATCAATTTTGATGCGATACAATGACTCGCACGCGGATAGACGCTAAGCGAGGATGACTTATCTATATGAACAGATTATCGCTGGCATAGCCATAAAGGACCGTTTTGTAGTCTCAGGGTCGAGGATAAAGTGCAACCAATAGAAACGGTGGGCATTGCACTTATCCCGCCGATACAGACGACTACCGTTTGTAGTCTCAGGGTCGAGGGTAAAGTGCAAGCAATAGAAACGATGGGCATTGCACTTATCCCGTCGAAACAGACGACTACCAGAAGTTTCGTCTAGACTGGGTCGGCCCCAGTGCCCCGGTGACCGCCCGGGGAACGAGATCCAAAGATCACCTTTTACAAGTTGTCCGCGACATGCAGGTCAGGGTCTCGATCAAGTACAGAAACAAGTTCGAGGCAGAATATATATATATAGAACAAGTCCGGTATGGAACAAGTTCGAGGCAGAATATATATATAGAACTTGTTGAGGCAGGAATCAGTAGTTTGCTCCTCGAGCTGTGATTCAGGGGTTCATTCATTTATGGTGTAAATTCCCTGGTTCAGAAATTGCCTTGGTGACCTAACGGTCCCGGATACTTTCAGGTTCTTCCATGCAAGAACGACTACTTAGTATTCTCCCGGGGTTTGGATTAAAACAAGGCAACATACAAGCAGACAATCATGCATTTGTATTAAACACACGTATTCACGCTAGCTCGGGCCCGAAGGTAAGCTGAGGAGTGAGATCGTTACGGGACTTCCCGAGCGACATGTTCTAAGGTAGCATGCGAGGGTCTGAACATATATAAGCAATATTTCATTTCCATGTTCTAGCATAAGCAATACGAGTTGGGATTATTTCCCTAGCTAGGTGCGTTAGATTTTTAGCATGTAGGGGGTGATTCACCTAGCGACTAGCATGTATTATTCCAAATTTTATGTGTGATGGCTAAGCAAAGACAAGTTCACCGTAGCCACCCACCTTAGCGATGATTCGCCTCGGTAGAGCGATACGTCAAGCAAGCCTCAGAAAGCCTAAGCCGGATTCCTATAGGGACAAGTCTGGATATCCTTTGCTTCTCGTTTGAGGCAAAGTGGGTCGGGACAGTTGCACTTTTGTCGTTTGAGTCGGCAGTCCGCTTGAACGGAACGGGGTGTTACATCCTACCCAACTCAGAAAAAGTCTCGTCCTCGAGACTTACTGAGGACAAGTAGTACATTTCAATCAATTTTGATTTAACGATACAAGATTGAGGCAAACCTACACAAGTGGTTGTACTTATTTATTTGGATATTCACTCGAACAAGCATCGAGATCAGCGTATCGCTTAGTCTGGATCGTGCACACTTTCGATGTCACTTCTAGCATGAGCACGTCAACCAGCTTAGTGATAGCGAAGTCTTAGCACTCGAGTTTCACCTTTTCTTAAGTCTTGGATCATGCACAAGTTCAAGGCATCCCTCAAACATATGCATTCAACCAAACTTAGAGTTAGTGAAATCGGACAAGCTACTGCGATACTCTCAAGGGTTCGCACAGGTTGGCACAAAGGCCACTCGCAACACATAATCATACAAGCAATCATATCATTCAAAACGTATTTTGAATGTATTTAGACTTATTGTTGGAACATCCCATCCAGGTATTGAGAGAGAGCGTGCACATAACCCATGAACGAGATTTTGAAATTAAGATAATCGAAATAAAGTCCAAAGTCGTAGAAGCCAGGCTCTGATACCAACATGTCATGCCCTGATCTTCCGCAGGCTAAATCGTCCATTCCCGCTAGGCGAGAATCACCGCGCCAGCGCTCCCGCTGAACGATCGCTTTATGACCCATCCGGGCGTGATGTCGCACGAGCGTGAGCCACGCCCGTGCAAGGCCATGGTTCATTGGTTGGCGGTAAGAATTCTATGCTACAAAGTCGCACAAATTGTTCGAGTGCAGCGGAGTCATAAACACATAACAATTTGGTAACAAGTTCACTGAGTCGATAATATAGCGGAAGCATTGAATAGCACAAGTTGAAGTAAAGTAACTCTTTATTGATATGAACAAGTGTTACTGGCGGCACATAGCCGAGATTACAAGTCGCTCAAGTCTCTCTCTAAAACAGTAAAAGCGTGCCAAGTGGCTACAATTATGGAATGATTGTACAGGCGACGATCAGGCAAGTTCTAACATTATGTCTTATATATGTGCTTCAGTTCCGGACGTCGTTGCTTCGGAGTGATCTTTACGCCTTAGCACGCACGAAGGAGGCATCTGCACCGAACGAGGTTCTCCCGTACCCTGCATACAACCTGGTGGATTATCAGTACATTGAATGCACTGGAGGGGAGGCTACTCGTCCGCTCGACAAATCCAAACACGTAATACAAGTTTCGTGCACCAACTATTAAGTTGTCTTTCTAGTTGCCTTAGGATCAGTTTCATGCAAACATTGAATAGCCTAACTCGTGTGGCAGTGCATCGTACGACATGAGAGGAAACACGACGAGACTTACCAACTTACCATTTGGCCTTCCCTGTACAAGGCAAACATTGTTAATTCAAGCACGGGCAAGTATAAACATTCAGGGGCATAGCATATGCAAACACGAGAGTCGTTGTATCATGATCGTTCAGGTGTTCAGTTATCCATTTTGATGCGATGCAATGACTCGCACGTGGATAGCCACTAAGCGAGGATGACTTATCTATATGAACAGATCGTCGCTAGCATAGCCATAAAGGACCGTTTTGTAGTCTCAGGGTCGAGGATAAAGTACAACCAATAGAAACGATAGACATTACACTTTTCCCGCCGATACAGACGACTACCGTTTGTAGTCTCAGGGTCGAGGATGAAGTGCAAGCAATAGAAACGATGGGCATTGCACTTATCCCGCCGAAACAGATGACTACCAGAAGTTCCGTCTAGACCGGATCGGCCCCAGATCAGCTTTTATAAGTTATCCGCGACATGCAGGTCAGGGTCTCGATCAAGTACAGAAACAAGTTTGAGGCAGAATATATATATATATAGAACAAGTCCGATATGGAACGAGTTCGAGGCAGAATATATATATAGAACTTGGTAAGGCAGGATTCAGTAGTTTGCTCCTCGAGCTGTGATTCAGGGGTTCATTCATTTATGGTGCAAATTCCCTGGTTCAAAAATTGCCTTGGTGACCTAACGATCCCGGATACTTTCAGGTTCTTCCATGCACGGAACGACTACTTAATAGTCTCCCAGGATTTTGATAAAAACAAGGCAACATACAAGCAGACTGTTACGCCCCAATCTCCCGAAGGCAATTGGCCGTTCCCGTTAGGCAGGAATCACCCTCGCCAGCGCTCCCGCGGAACGATCGCTTAACCCATCCGGGCGTGATGCCGCACGAGCGTGATCCACGCCCGTGCAAGGCCATGGTTCATTGGCTGGGGGTAAGAGTTCTAAGCCACAGAGTCGCACAGATTGTCCGAGTGCAGCGGAGTCATGAACACATAGCGATTTGATAACAGGTTCACTGAGTCGACAAATATAGCGGAAGCATTGAAACACAAGTTGAAGTAAAGCAAGCTCTTTTATTGATATAAACTTGTGTTACAGGCGGCGTATAGCCGAGATTACAAGTCGCTCATGCCTCTCTCTCTAAAACAGTAAAAACGTGCCAAGTGGCTAGATTTGTGGATTGATTATACAGGCGATGTTCAGGCGAGTTCGGGCTATGTTCATAACATTATGTCTTGTATATGTGCTTCAGTTCCGGACGTACCGTTGCAAGGCTTCAGAGGGAACTCCTGGCCTTAACACGCACGAAGGAGGCATCCGCACCGAACGAGGTTCTTCCGCACCCTGCATACAAACTGATGTTTGAGGAAACACGGCGAGACTTACCAACTTACCATTTATCCTTCCCTGTCCAAGGCAAATATTGTTAATTTAAGCAGGGGCATGTATAAACATTCAGGAGGCATAACATATGCAAACACGAGTACTTATTTCAAGATCGTTCAGGTGTTCAGTTATTTGTTTCATGTGATACAGTATCTCGCACGCGGATAGCCGCTAAGCGAGGATGATTTGTTTATCTTTCATTTACAATCAAGCATGCAACAAGTTAAGTACAAGGCGATCACTGGCGTATTCCATATGGACGGTATAGTCTTTGACGAGATGGTTTGCAACAAAGAACAAGAGGCGCTGCAAGCCATTCCGCCGAATAAGAGACTATTTAGTCTTTGACGAGAATGCTTTGCAATAAAATACAAGAGGCGCTGCAAGCCATTCTGCCGAACAAGAGACTAAGAACAATATGTCTCGCCCGGACCGGGTCGATGCCAATGCCCCAGCATCGCCCGTGAGACCGTTACCCTGTGCACTGGTTGTCCATGATCGAATGGGGCCTTGGTTGGGGCAACAAGAGTACAAGACAAGAGTACAAGACAAGAGGCAAGCTGTTGAGGCAACAATAGTACAAGACAAGATGCATTGCCTGTTTCGTTGCTCAGTGAATGACTTTTGCCTTGATGCAATTCTCCTGGGGCGGAGATTGCCTTGGTGACCTAGCGGTCCCGAATACTTGCAGGTTTATTCAGGCACGGAACGACTACGTAGTAGTCTCCCGGGTTTGGATGAAAACACGATAACAATCAAGCAGAAAAGCATGCGTTTCTAAAGAACATAAGCAGGCATGTTGCTCGGGCCCGAAGGTAAGCCGAGAGATGAAACCGTTAAGGGACTTAGCATGCGAGGGTCTGAATATAATCAATATTTTATTTTTCATGTTCTAGCAAGCAATACAAGTTTGGATTATTCCCTTAGCTAGGTGCATTAGATTTATTAGCATGCAGGGGTGATTCACCTAGCGACTAGCATAAATATTCCAGATTTTATGTGTACTGGCTAAGCAAAGACAGCTGCACTATTGCCGTTTGAGACGGCAGTCCGCTTGAGCGAAACGGGGTGTTACATCCTACCCAACTTAGAAAAAGTCTCGTCCTCGAGACTTACTAAGGAAAAGTAGTATTTTAGGGTTGAGGCAATCCTAGACAAGTAGTTGTACTTGTTCATTTGGATATTCACTTGCACAAGCATCGAAATCAGCATATCGCTTAGACTGGATCGTGCGCACTTTCGAAGTACACTTCTAGCATGAACACGTCAACCAGCTTAGTGATAGCGAAGTCTTAGCACTCGAGTTTTACCTTTTCTTAAGTCTTGGATGGTGCACTATTTCAAGGCGTCCCTCGAATAGATGCATTCAACCAAACTTAGAGTTAGTAAAAATCGGACAAGCTACTAGCGATACTCTCAAGGGTTCGCACAGGTTGGCACAAAGGCCACTCGCAGCATACAACCAGACAAGCAATCATATCAATCAAAACGCATTTTGAAAGTATTTGGACTTATTGTTGGAACATCCCATCGAGGCATTAAGAGAGAGCGTGCACATAACCCACGAACGAGCTTTCGAAACAGAGATATCAAATTGAAGGCCAAAGGCGTAGAAGCCAGGCTCTGATACCAATATGTCACGCCCCAATCTCCCGCAGGCAATCGGCCGTTCCCGCTAGGCAGGAATCACCCTCACCAGCGCTCCCGCAGAACGATCGCTTAACCCATCCGGGCGTGATGCCGCACAAGCGTGATCCACGCTCGTGCAAGGCCATGGTTCATTGGCTGACGGTAAGAGTTCTAAGCCACAGAGTCGCACAGATTGTCCGAGCGCAGCAGAGTCATGAACGCATAGCGATTTGATAACAGGTTCACTGAGTCGACAAATATAGCGGAAGCATTGAAACACAAGTTGAAGTAAAGCAAGCTCTTTTATTGATATGAACTTGTGTTACAGGCGACGTATAGCCGAGATTACAAGTCGCTCATGCCTCTCTCTCTGAAATAGTAAAAGTGTGCCAAGTGGCTACATTTATGGAATAATTTGTAGAAGCATGGAAAATACGCTGGGAAGAGCTACGCAGCCTCTTGATGCAGAGCAGCATAAACAGAGGCCTTCAGAGCCATCGAGCGTACAACAGAGCTTTTTCCGCTAAAACACAATATGAAGTGTATGCTCAAAAGACCATCCGCGTAAGTGCAGTACGTCCAAACCGCTCCAGCGTAAGACAGAGTTCTTCATCGCCTCCATGGCGTAAAACTCAACTGCTCTCAAAGCAGCTTTAATACGTACGAGGAACATTTCGTCTTCCCCGAAATGAACCTGTCAAGTCACGCAGTGAATCTGACCTCTGACTCCTGACAAAAAGTGCTGCACGACTACCCAGACGACGGCTGGAAACGATGGCAGACCCCTCGGGACGTGCCCCACAGTATGATGGCGTATCTCTGTATTTAATGCAGAGGATTTGGTTAAAGCATCACCAAACCGTCGTTTACTGGAGTCCCCTAAGCATAAATCGCTCTTTCGCGTACAAGGGAATACACCGCCCTGTTTTACACAGGCAAACATGAGCTGTTTTACGCTCCGCAGCAGGCAAACCGCCTGCCACGTCAAAAGCTGCACCTCGTACGGGACTCGAGGCACGTCTCCACGTCTAATTGCACAGAGCGGTGATAGCTTCTCTCAAGGCACGTCTCTGCGACAGGTGCAAAGAAGGGCTGTAGACCTTCAAAACACGCCTCCACATTTAATGCATAAGATGGTGGCAAATCTCTGAGATTCGATTATATCTCCAAAAGCCATAATTCCGTCTAAGACGTCCACATCAGCACGGTACGCAGCGACTTCTACGCCCATTCTAGCACAGTACGCAGCGGATTCTATGCCCATTCAGGATCTGTGCTCATACGGCTTCTACGCCCACTCAGTCTCTACGACCATTCAGTCTCTATGACCACTCGGCTTCTATGCTTGTTCGGCTTCTATGCCTACTCGGCTTCTATGCCTGTTCGGCTTCTATGCCTATTCGGCTTCTAGGCCTACTTGGCTTCTATGCCATGGTGACAGACATTTGGCTTCTATGCCAACCTCTGCTACATAATGGATACCTACCTACGTGGCTTTTATGCCGTGATCTTAATAGCAATTTGTACGCGTTGTGTCCCCTTAGTTGGACCCGCGTCACACGCTCATTCAAAAGATCATCTATACGTAGGCATTGGTTACTTTAACCGTTGTGTAAAAGGGTGCTGTACTTTCCACTCCTCGGTTGTTACACCGATGGAGTGGTCACTGTCACCAAAACTCTATAAATAGAGACCCCTATCAATGAGGAACAAGGTCGACAATTTGGAAGATCGAACCAGGTCAGAGAATTGATAGAGAGAGAGAGAGAGCACCTGGAGCTCAGGCAAAGAGTAGGGATCGACGACTTCAGCATCGTGCATCCACCCTCTTCTGCAACCTTCGAAGCTGCTTCCTGTCTCCTACGACACTTCTTCAACATCGTGTGGTCCAAGGGCTAAAGTGATCGACCGCAGTTCAGACACCTATAGCAATATCTACCCAGATTAAATAAATTGTACTCCTACATCCTCGTATAGGATTACATTGTACAAGTTTATTTGTAAATAAAAGAAGGCAGGTTCCGTGTAAACCCCCACATCGAATACATTCCTATTCTTTTCGTTTAAATAACCACAAACAAGATGGCGACTCTGCTGGAGACATCTTTCTCTTCTGACGAGGAAGCAATTGCTCAACACGATGCGGTATCCGTGGGATCCGTGAAGAAGACACTGGTCGTCCAATTCTACCAGTCTGCCTACGAAGATATGCTTCGGACTGGGGGTGGCTCTCACTCTCTCTCCGTCCAAGACAACAGGAAGCTATGCAAGATGTGGATGCCCAAGATATCCTCTACCGTTCCTGTGGACTCTCCGATCTCTCCAACCAATAAGGTGGTAGCATCGCTCCCTCCGTGCCCTGCACGTAAAAATCAGTCTCCCGCTACGCGCGGTACAGACAAAACTTCGGGCAAAGCCTCAGCGCTGACCCAGAAGTATCCACTGCGCTTTACGTGCAGAAATCAGTCTCCCGCTACGCGCGGTACAGACAAAACTTCGGGCAAAGCCTCAGCGCTGACCCAGAAGTATCCACTGCGCTTTACGCGTAGGAATCAGTCTCCCGCTACGCGCGGTACAGACAAAACTTCGGGCAAAGCCTCAGCGCTGACCCAGAAGTATCCACTGCGCTTTACGCGTAGGAATCAGTCTCCCGCTACGCGCGGTACAGACAAAACTTCGGGCAAAGCCTCAGCGCTAACCCAGAAGTATCCACTGCGCTCTACACGTAGGAATCAGTCTCCTGCTACGTGCGGTACAGACAAAACTTTCGATGGTGCCTCAACGCCAAATCGGAAGTATAGATCGCGCTCCACGCGCAAAACAACATCTGACCTCTACGGTAAACCAGATGAGCGCTGTGATCTCCGCAAGGGGAAGCAAACAGGCGAATACTCAGCTTCTCGGCCTTTATGCCAGCAAGAGAACAATCTGCCCACTCTCTGGATTATGTGAGAAGCCGAGGGCCGGCTGAGGACCTCTCTAGCTTTACGCCAGACTGAGCAAATCTCCAGGTTACGCCAGATACAGTCCCGCGGTGTAAAACAAGCTCAGATTACGGAAAGACACCCTCCCAGGGGATTATCTGCCGCCCAGATGGCCAACCTGTTGTATACAGGTGGTATAGGGAAAACTGGGGTGCCCAGTCTCCGCGTACCCGCTGATGGGAATAGAAGATACAAGCCTTTGTCTTCCTCTTTAGCAAATCCTCCTGGCCTGCGTACCCGTCTCACCCAAAAAGACAAAGACAGGAGCCGTAAACAGGTTTTAGGACCCCTAACGATCAAACGGGGAGAGATCGTATGGGAAGATGCATCAACATCCAATGTCATCATGATGTATGAACCATACGAAGATGATGCCTTTATTGTCCCTCCTACCCACAGCGATCAGCATCCAATAATCTTCAAACACAAGCAGAACAGTCCGGTTGAACAGGAAGAATTCTGCGAGCCTGAGAGTAGGAAAATGCAAATCCATAGGTATAGCCCACAAGCTTTGAAGATTATACAGAACATGGGTTATGATCTGAAATCAAAGCAAGGCCTCAACTATGGAAAGGGTAGACGAACACCGTTGCAGGGTAATTCTCGCCATCAACAAGCTCGTTTCGGATTGGGATATGCTGCTAATCTCAAAACTTCAAAGTCTAATCCTGTACGACCAGAGACAATTCCTGCTGAATCAGTTTCTACAACCAGGGACCACAGCGTGTCTGGGGGTAACTCGCCTCGACGAAACAAAGCAGCTTCCAAGGCTAGGGGCAGAATGTCCACAGGATCCGAAGATAGCGCAACAACCGCTATCTTCCCGGAAGACCATGAAACTCAGATATCAAAAGCCCCACGACCAAAAGGAACTTTCTCCTTCAAAGAAGATGACATAATTGAAATCTTCAATATATTAAGGAAGGAACGTAAGCTCCAGCTACCCGACATCAGACATCCTGAGAGACCTGGCGACGTGGATCACCCAGATTATTGTCTCTTCCACCGATACACTCATCACCCCACAAAGGCATACTATGTACTAAAAAGGAAAATTCAGGAGACGATCGATGCCAAGGTCATCACTTTGAATCTAAGAACAAGGGCACGGGCCGTACCAATTGGATTCCCATTCCTTTCTTTCATAAAGATTTGGTCCCATCAAAAATTGCCATGTCCATATTACCTCTGAGCAGATATGCGCCTCCTTCCCCGATGGAGTCACAATCACAAAGTTTGTCATGTTCATATTACCTCTGAATAAACTTTCGACCATCAATTATCATGTCCATATTACCTCTGATATCGATTGCCATCTACACTTAACATTCGTACTTAGATTCTAAAGTACGCCAGTAATGTTAAGTCCACAAAAATTGCCATGTCCATATTACCTCTGAGCAGATATGCGCCTCCTTCCCCGATGGAGTCACAATCACAAAGTTTGTCATGTTCATATTACCTCTGAATAAACTTTCGACCATCAATTATCATGTCCATATTACCTCTGATATCGATTGTCATCTACACTTAACATTCGTACTTAGATTCTAAAGTACGCCAGTAATGTTAAGTCCACAAAAATTGCCATGTCCATATTACCTCTGAGCAAATATGCGCCTCCTTCCCCGATGGAGTCACAATCACAAAGTTTGTCATGTTCATATTACCTCTGAATAAACTTTCGACCATCAATTATCATGTCCATATTACCTCTGATATCGATTGTCATCTACACTTAACATTCGTACTTAGATTCTAAAGTACGCCAGTAATGTTAAGTCCACAAAAATTGCCATGTCCATATTACCTCTGAGCAGATATGCGCCTCTTTCCCCGATGGATTCACAATCACAAAGTTTGTCATGTTCATATTACCTCTGAATAAACTTTCAACCATCAATTATCATGTCCATATTACCATTGATATCGATTGTCATCTACACTTAACATTCGTACTTAGATTCTAAAGTACGCCAGTAATGTTAAGTCCACAAAAATTACCATGTCCATATTACCTCTGAGCAGATATGCGCCTCCTTCCCCGATGGAGTCACAATCACAAAGTTTGTCATATTCATATTACCTCTGAATAAACTTTCGACCATCAATTATCATGTCCATATTACCTCTGATATCGATTGTCATCTACAATTAACATTCGTACTTAGATTCTAAAGTACGCCAGTAATGTTAAGTCCACAAAAATTGCCATGTCCATATTACCTCTGAGCAGATGTACGCCTCCTTCCCCGATGGAGTCACAATCACAAAGTTTGTCATGTTCATATTACCTCTGAATAAACTTTCGACCATCAATTATCATGTCCATATTACCTCTGATATCGATTGTCATCTACACTTAACATTCGTACTTAGATTCTAAAGTACGCCAGTAATGTTAAGTCCACAAAAATTGCCATGTCCATATTACCTCTGAGCAGATATGCGACTCCTTTCCCGATGGAGTCACAATCACAAAGTTTGTCATGTTCATATTACCTCTGAATAAACTTTCGACCATCAATTATCATGTCCATATTACCTCTGATATCGATTGTCATCTACACTTAACATTCGTACTTAGATTCTAAAGTGCGCCAGTAATGTTAAGTCCACAAAAATTGCCATGTCCCTATCACCTCTGAGCAAGTATGTAATCCACGCCCCGTGACGAGGAAGGACCCATAGCACAAAAATTCTTGGCAGCTATAAACTCCTACCTTCCATATGTCTGGGAAGCAGCGTCATCGTCCAACATCATCACGACGTATGGACCCCATGAGGATTCTATCTTCGTTGTCCCGCCTAGCTGCAGCAGTCAGGGCCCTATATTCTTCGGTCGCATGTGCAGTCAACCGGCCAGCCTGGAAGGCCCTTTCGATGACGATACTGGGAAAATGCAGATTTACCGATACAGCCCGCAGGCATTAAGGATCATGCAAAACATGGGCTATGACTTGAAGCGGAAGCCAGGCCTCAACTACGGAAGAGGCAGACGAACGCCGCCGCGTGGCAACCCCCGCTATCATCAAACTCGTTTCGGGTTAGGGTATGCCACCTCCCTTACGACTTCCAAGTCGGATGAGGACATCTTTTTCTCCTCCCAGGACGGCCCGTCACCCCCCGACTCACCTGATGCTCTCGGACAAACGCTATCAGTAAATATGGTGGTGACAGATTTTCCAGAAGCAGATGAACGGGATTCTGAGCCATTTGAGAATGACTCTTGGGCTCAACAAATGGATACGCAGTGGGAATTCCGCTTCGAGCAAAAAGAACCTTCCAGCAAAGACGAAGTTATCCAAATCGATGTTGGGGGTGAACTTTCGCCAAAACTGATATTTATCAGTGACAATCTTCCCCCTGCTGAAAGGGAAGAAATCATACAACTGATAAAGGAATACCTCGACGTCTTTGCATGGGATTATGGGGACATGTCGGGCCTTGACCCAAAGGTGGCTACTCATAAGCTCAACATATTGACTGATTCAAAGCCTATGAAGCAGCACCAACGTCGGTTCCGCCCGGATATGATGGACGCCATTGAAGTTGAAGTTAAGAAACTGATAGCTTGTGGATTTATCCAGGAAGAATAACATCCCGACTGGGTCGCCAATATTGTCCCAGTCATGAAGAAAAATGGGAAGGTACGTATCTGCATCGATTACCGAGATCTGAATACGGCCTGCCCCAAGGATGAATTCCCTCTTCCCATCACGGACATCATGATCGACAACACCTGCGACTTTGAATGCATGCCTTTCATGGATGGGTTCTTAGGGTACAATCAGATCAAGATGCATCCTGAAGACGAGAAGCACACTGCCTTCCGTACCCCATTGGGAGTATATTGCTATTCGGTCATGCCCTTCAGATTGAAGAACGCCAGGGCTACATACCAACGGGCTATGAGCAGCATATTCCATGAGCATTTACGCAAAATAGTAGAATGTTTCGTGGACAACATAGCCGTCAAGAGCCGCCGCAAGGATGATCACATTCAAGACTTGAGAACGGTATTCGAGTTAATGCGCCAACATCAACTCAAGATGAACCCTACGAAGTCCTTCCTGGGTGTATCTAGTGGCAAATTCCTGGGATTTGTCATCACCGCCAAAGGCATCTAGGTAGACCCTGACAAAGTCCAGGCCATCGTAGAAATGCGACCGCCCCGCAATCTGAGGAAACTCCAGGGATTTCAAGGCCGTCTGGCTTATATCCGGAGGTTCATATCCAACCTCTCGGGAAGATGTCAGCCCTTTTCGCATCTCATGAAGAAAGGTGTATCCTTCGTGTGGGACGAAACCTGTCAGCAAGCATTCGGGGATATCAAATGCTACCTCACCAGTCCGCCAGTTCTGGTGCCTCCCGTTATGGGAAAACCGTTCTTGCTGTACGTCCGAGCAATGGATCATTCGCTAGGAGCTCTTCTCGTACAGAAGAACGATGTAGGGCATGAACAGGCTATCTACTACCTCAGCAGGATGATGGTCGGAACCGAACACCGGTACAACCCAGTGGAGAAAGAATGCTTGGCTCTGATGTTCGCTATCCAAAAGACGCGGCACTACGTCACCGGCCAGACTATCCACATCATCTCCAGGATTAACCCTCTTCGAGTACTGATGAGCAAGCCGAGCATTCTTAATTCCCGACTCGCAACTTGGGCGATGCTGTTAACACCATATGACATGGTATACGTACCGCAGAAGTCCATCAAAGGCCAAGCGCTAGCCGACTTTCTAGCCGTTCATCCGATCCCGGAGACCTCCAAATTATACGAAGACATTCCCGACGAAGTTGCAGAATGTAATTCTGCAATGGAAGGTGACGCATGGCAACTGTTCTTCGACGGCGCCTCCAGAACCGGTCCTAAGGGAAACATCGTTTCAGGAGTAGGAGTCGTCCGGGTCACCCCTGATCAGCTCGTCATCTACCGAGCATATTCTCTTAGCGAGCCCTGCTCCAACAATGTGGCGGAGTACAACGCTCTACTAATAGGGCTCCAAGTTGCTAAAGAGCTGGGGGTAGAGTCCCTGGAAGCTTTTGGTGATTGTCTGCTTATCGTCAATCAAGTCAGAGGAATATATGAAGTCCAGAATCCAGACCTCATCCCCTATCACCAAGCGACGGTCGAGATAGCCATGATATTCAAAGGATTCTTCCTAGAATATGTCCCTCGATCCCAGAATCCGGAAGCTGATGCCCTAGCCAGTCTAGCGGCGGATTTAGCTACTCCTATAAGAAGGCAGAATTCGGTGATCCTTCTTAACAGAGATTTATTCTGCGTGAAGAACAACCTCCACATAGAACGCAGCCACGCTGTAAACACAGATCCCCCTGGAAGAGACTGGAGGAGTCCCTTCATAGATTTCGTCGCATACGGAATCTTGTCAGAAGACCCCAGAGAAGCAGTATCTGTCAAGAGACGATCATTATGCTTCTACTTCGATGCATCTTCACAATGCCTATATCGTCGGACTTACGACGGACTGCTATTAAGATGTCTCTCAGACGATAAAGCACAGCAGGTTATCCGGGAAGCTCACGACGGCGTATGCGGAGCACATCAGCCCGGTCCTAAGCTACAGGATCGTATCAGGAGAATGGGCTATTACTGGCCCACTATGATCACAGACGCGATCAGCTATGCAAGACAATGCAGAGCCTGTCAGGTTCATGCAAACTTTATACACCAACCGTCTGAATATCTACATCCTACAGTTGCATCCTGGCCCTTCGAAGCATGGGGTATGGATATCGTTGGTCCCATTCACCCGTCTTCCTCCAGAGGCCACCGGTTCATACTGGCCATCACGGATTACTTCTCCAAATGGGCAGAGGCGATCCCTCTGGCTGAGGTAAAGGCGTCTGACGTAATCAGCTTCATCAAGCACCACGTCATTTATCGCTTCAGGGTACCCCAGAGGATAATTCACGACAATGGGCCTCAGTTCATCAGCCAAGCGTTTCATCGGTTTTGCGATAAAAATCGGATACACAATATTGCCTCTACGGCATATTATCCAGCTGCTAATGGTTTGGCGGAAGCTTTCAACAAAACCATTATCAAACTCTTAAAGAAATTCGTCTCTTCAAACAAAAGAGACTGGAACGAGAAGTTAGGCAAATGTCTCTGGGCATACCGCACAACGGTACGAACACCGACAGGTTGTACCCCTTTTTCACTAGTCTACGGGAGTGAAGCAGTTCTTCCCATCGAAATCCAGATCCCGTCGCTCAGGATAGCCGTGACTATTGAGCTGACTCGAGAAAAGAATGACCTGTTAAGGCTCCAAGAGCTGGAAGGATTAGACGAGAAATGCCTCCAAGCTCAACAGCGCATCGCGCTCTACCAAGCACGCATTTCCAAAGCCTTCAATCATAAGGTAAAGAAAAGAGTGTTCAAAGTCGGCGAGCTAGTCCTAGCCGTAAGAAGGCCGATGATTCTTACTCACAGAAGTAAAGGCAAATTCTAGCCCAAGTGGGAAGGCCCTTATGTGATCGAGACAACATTCTCGAATGGCGCTTACAGGTTAGCCCAGCCTAATGGAGACCTGTTAATGGCTCCTATCAACGGCAAATTCCTGAAAAGGTACTATGCTTAAACTCCCCTGCTCGGGTGGAATATAGCAAGGATCTCATATTCTGACTAAACTACTCCCAAAACAAAACTAGTTGGGTCATATCCTATCATGTCTGTACGACCTCTGAATAGATATGTCCTGCTAAGAAGTTTATCGAGAGTCTATCATGTCCATACTACCTCTGAAATTACTCTCGCCTAAAAAACTGTCATTTACATTCCAAAATGATGGGTCCACAAAAGTCAGAAAAGAGTCACCTTTATTTATTCCCAAAAGGGAGGCAGAATTACATCTGGGCAAACAAAAAGGGAAAGGATACATCATAATGACGGAGTAGCCAGATTGCGAATCAACCGCTCCAGTGCAGCTATCCTCTCATTCCTAAGAACCAAGGCGTCGGCGCGAGCCTGCTCCTGCCGTGCCTCGGGGGTGTTCGTAAGGGTCAGATCAGCCTTTGCCCGAAGACAGCCCGCTCGAGCAGCTTCTGCACGGTCCAAATCCTGTCGTGCTGCGTTCAGACGACCAGCTGCTACCTCTAGACCCGCCAACGATTGAGAAGCCCATACCTCAGCCTGAGCGAGTTTTTCCTTCAGCTTGGAGGCCCTCGTCGCATTCCCTTCATGCTCGGTGCGACACTGCGTTTCAACGGCAAGAGCCTCTTCCACGACAGCTTTTCTCCTATCCATCTCCAGCTTATGCTTCTGGATGGAGTTGTCTAGGCTTTCTAGCTTTGTAGCAAGCCGCGCAGTCATGAGGTCGAACCGAGCCTGGACGTCAGCATCGAGGCTGCCCCGAGTCAGTTGCAAGTATTCGGTAATGGGTTGCTCTAACCCATTAACCACCACCTCCAGAGCGTCAGCTGCCCCAGGATCGCCGAGCTCCCTGATGACCACGATCGAAGCAAGAGAAGTCTTCTTCAGGCGCTCAAAATCTAGACTCTTCGCTAACACCATTGATATCATTATTTTCAAACCGGTGTAGAAAAGGCTGGTATATTGCTCGGTCAACGCAACTAGATCCGACTGGACGCCGGGATTGGCCGCAATATCATCAAGTCCCTCTCCCGGGACAATTACAGACGAGGTGGCCACAGCCGTCGCATCGGCGTATGGCACGACCGAAGAAGGTGCGGCAACGGCAGTCGAAGTCATCGCCACACTCACAAGAGGCAGGGTCATGACGACGGGTTCATCCTCCTCTTGAGGTGACGAAACTACTCCGGGCGTACTGGCCCCCGAAGCCACTTCCTCATCAAAGTCGAACGCCTGCATATCATCGTCTGGAGCCTGAGCTGAGCCGGAATGCGCTTCACCGCTATACTCCCCGTGGGCGCTATCCCCTGAAAAGAGGACAAGAAAGTTAATATCAGTATGATGATAATCTTTCTAAAGAGAGACATGAGGAAGACATTTACCCGGGGCCAACGGCATATATGACGCATCTGCACCCGAGGTAGCTAAACCACGCCTTAATGACGCAATATGAATCGTCATGCCTGGAGAAGGAGGTGGGCCGACTGACATCGCCGAGAGTTCTACCAAGCCCTCACCAAGACGCGGTCGAGGTTCATCAGCTGGAATCTTGCCAGGCACGCTCGCTGACACAACGGGAGTTTTACCCGTTGCTGACCTCGGGAAAGATTCTCCTATCTGCCTCGGCCACACAGGCAAACTCGCTCCGCTACCTGGAGCAACAGCGACCTCTAGCGAGGATTCTCCGGCGTCGCCGGCCGGAACTGTAGAAGGTCCCTCTCTAAAAGGCGAGGAACCTCCAGCCGAAGAATCATCCCTGATATAGGAAGAGGCAGGCTCACTCCCGGGAGCCTCAACACCAAGAATACGGAGAGGACGAGCGACCGTCTCCTTCCTCCTCTTACGAAGAGAAACTTTCTTCGGAGCAGAAGCCCGTTGCTTCCCAGAAGAGACTACCAAAGCCCTCGCAGGCGGAGGCACTTCACACCTCGACACCGACACCAAAGGCTCATCTGGAGTACCAGACTCCTCACCCTCGTCCGAAGAAACCGAGGGGACGTCAACTCTTCCCCCAGGCTTGGGAGAAGGCACCCTGAAGCTTCCACGCATGTTAAAATCACGATGGAAGGTGTTAATCGCCACGTAGAACTGGGCGTAAGAATGGAGAATACGGAGCTCCGTGGAGGCTGTAACGACCGGCACGATAAAGCTTGCCCCCGTACAGCCCGTAATGAAATATCGCCACCCTCTAGCTCCATCAAAGAGTCTGCACCTGGACCTGAAGCTGGTGACGGCATTGCCTACATGCAACTGATCGTACCCAAACTGCCTGGCGAACCGACTAGGTAAGTAGGGCTCGAAGAAGCAGTGATCTTCGCTCCTGTACAGCAGATGGGAGGGCCTAATACAGACCAACCAGTTAAAAGCTTCCGGGGAAAGGACGGTCTTCTCTCCACCTGAATTCTCAAGCCGCACCCCTGATTGATTGCGATGTACGGAGGGGACAATACAGAGAATCTTCCAGCCCTGGCTGAGGTTCAACACCAACCGACAGTCTAAGACTGTGTTCACATTCCAGGAGGAATCCTTGTAATTCAGCAAGAATATACTCCCCGAGCTGCTACCGGAGCCAGGAGACATCACCCGGGGATTATGGAGGATTAACTATCCCATCAAGTATAGATATGGTAATTCCACCCTGGGAAAACTCTCACGCCGAGCTTCGTCGGCGAGCAACCCATCAGTTATGGCACTCAGTCCAGCCTGTATACGGCACACCATGGCAGGAAGCAAGCCCAGTCTTGCCCCGAACACCAGGTGCACTGCCGGCCACAGGATGTTCCGGTGAATACGGTCCGCGGACGCTGTGCCGGGCACTACTACTCAACGCAGCCATATGAAAAAGAAACCAGCCAACTGGGCTTCCTTAGACAGAGGCCGGCGACAGCGCCTCAAGTAACTACAGGCCTTAGTGCCTTCAGGGTACTTTCCTACCCCCTCGACGAGAATCGGATCCGGAGCTGCGGCCTCCTCCATAAGACCCTCGACGACCTGGGCGCTAAGCACGCCCAAACAATTCACGGGCTCATTTTTGCCCCCCGAGGCTTTCTCCGACTTGGCAGCCCTAGCTCGGTGAAAGAAGAGGTAGGACATCCACTTGGTGGTATGAGCCAAATCAGAAGGCTCGTTATAAAAAGTAGTGCACGCGAAGTATTGACACATCAGCTCCTGATATACTTCCACCACCCGAGGGTCCAAATCCTCCAACTCCCGGTTGGTGGGAACGTACTCTTCATAGGGGGTATCCTCCATCTGCAGTCTCGAGACAACTGCCATCTCATGGAGCGCCAATCCCAACTCCCCCAGTGGAGTGGCAAAGGTCCCAGTGAGCGGAATGTACCGCTCCATCAGCGCCAGGAACAAGTTAGGGTTCGAAGGCAACCCGACGCTCGTCGCACTCACAGCGGCATATAATCCAATAACCTCCAGCTCTCTCCGGAATTGCTTCAAGGCCCAGTCAACCAGGCATGTCCATCGGGAGTTTGTTGGGGCAATCCACCCATTACACCGGGGATTCTCCTTGGGATATACCCCACCTCATCCCATGAAGTCGTTGCAGAAGGTCAACAATTGGACCGGCTGGATCACCGAGCTGTCTTCACTCGGGATACTACCCGGGCACAGTCCCCGAAACAACGTCACAAAGTCGGAAGGGCGACTGACAAACGACCCCCGGTCAGCTCCTTTGAGATAAAAGATCTTTTCCGGCTTACCGTGAAGATCAGGAGTCAGCATCCACGACATCTTCCTGGGATGCGTCGCATGGAAGAAGGTCGAGATGGGATAATCCCTCGGCATCGTTGGCAAATACAAAACCAAATTCCCGACAGGGAAAACCCAGGGCTCCCTCTTGGGCCTCGTCTGGGACTGTTTGTCAATCATGTCCCCAAAGAGGAAAGCCGGCTTTATGTACTGTTCCCCGTCTACGTAGGTCAGGGGCTCGCCCTGAACCGATATTAGAAACCCCCTTCCCTCAGGATACTGGGGTCCGGAGATGGGAAATACCACGTGGGACAGATCCTCCAGGTAGTTCGAGTGCAGCATCCCAACAGCGGAGCCCATCACCTCGGCCAGTGGAGACTCACCCAAATCAACTGCAAAAGTACAAGGAAAAGATGTCACTACAAGTCTTGCACGAACATGCAGACCGAAGAAACGACAGTTTGTGCTCTACGCATGATTATGCAAATCTGGCTATTTTACGCCGGCAGTCCTCCCCACAAGCGTAAAACTCAAATTTTAAGATATACATCAATTTCCGGTAGCCAGAGCTTTTACGCTCAAAACTACGAAAATGTGGAGTCTTTACGCTGGCACATCAGAAATATGGGCGTAAAAGATGAAAACGCCTCCGTGCATCAACTTCCTCCAAAGAGGCTATCAGCACAGAAGACGACCTAGCGCGGTCACGTTCAAAGTGTGCGAAGGATTTTTCGTCGTTTTTGTCACCCCAAAGGCTCTACCTCTAAGGCCGGGTGCGCTACTCGTCGGCGGGATACTTTGCTCGGAAGGAAGTTCGCCTTGTCCGACCAGAGACTCCCTCGCTGGGGCAGAAGAATAAGAGGAAGAACCTACGCTCTTTCCCTTAGCGGAGGGGGTTTGTTTCGGCGCCATTTCTGAAGACTCGGAGTGCTCGGAGAAGGAACGAAGAAAAACTCGGAACGGTCGAAAGCTCTCTCTTTCGCAGAAGACAGATAAAAAGTTTTTCTCTCAAAAAACTTGGGGTATATATAGTCCGGGTCGACTCCTCGAATCCTCGGACGAACTCCTCGAGACCCTAACCAAATCTCACAAATTAAATGATGGGTTATGATTGGATGCTACGTCAGCCCACTATCCTTGGAAGACGGACAGTCAGCGAATTCGAAAGGTTTTTCGTGCAAAACGGTTCAGCGGGTTCTACGCTAAAGGAGCTTTCTACGCTCGACAGCAACGGATCTCCGATTTTACGCTCGCAAGATACAAGTCTATGGTTTTACGCCCGGATGCCTTTATGCTCGGTAGCTTTTATGCTTGAGAGGCCACAAACCTACGACTTTACGCTCAGCAAATACCAAATCGACGATCTCACTCTCGGTGGTGCTCAGTTTATGCTCGGAGGCAACAGATCCGCAAACTTCACGCTCGAAGAAACTTTTTTTTCAGGAGCTACAAATCAAATAGTTCTACGCTAAAGGAGCTTTCTACGCTCGACGGCTACGAATCTACAGCTATACGTTCGACAGCTATAAGTCTATGGTTTTATGCCCGGATGCTTTTGTGCTCGGTAGCTTTTATGCTCGAGAGGCTACAAACCTACGACTTCACGCTCAGGAACCACAAGTCAACGATTCTGCGCTAGATGGTGTTTTACGCCCAGAGGTTACAGACTGATGATTTTGCGCTCCACGACTTTTCGCATATTCGAAACAGTCCCCAAAGCGGTCAATTACAAAGAGTTCACACAGAAGATACTCTTTCTTGACCCAAAGCTTCCCAAGTACCCGAAGCATACAAGAGTTCAAACATTGAGAAATTACTCTTCTCGGGTCCAAAATTGGAGGTTCATCCAGACTCCAGTCTGAATATCTCGTCTATCAAAAGATGGCAACTCAGTTAGACAACCATTTCTCGACCCTGTTCCAAGGGATTTTCGAGAAGTCACTCTTGAAGACGAAGTCTGAACAAAAATTCTGTTCATCAGAGAAGCAACAGTTCAGAAATTCTACGCGGTTCCTCGGTCCTTACAACGGGACGGTTCTAAAATATTCAAAATGCTCTACAGCGTTCTATGGACTATTCGTTATGCGTAAAAGACAGGACCTAGCACTCTCTCTACAGAGTCGGCGTAAAGATTCAGACGTGTTGAAGCTACACATATTCAGACTTCACAGCAACGTTTGGCAAGATGATCTTATGAAGAAGCAAGACGATTTTATTCAAGATCAAAATCATGATTACATATGAGGGAAATCCAATCTACAAGGGTTTTCTTTTCATTTTCATGATTAAAACTGAGGGAAACTCCGTCTACAAAGAGGGCCCCTCATCATCGTCTGAAGATTGCCCAGAAGCTGTTCTGACAGGTTCTCGCTGGGCTTCAATTCTTCATCCATCTTCTCCAGCAGTGGGTCAGTTGCATCAAACTGACTGACAGGGCAATGATCAACGGCGGGCGGATACAGAACTGGGCCTGCATAGATTTTGCAGATCCCATGCTCCGTGCACCGATCAAGCCGGGACAGAGCGAGTCTGTCTGCCTCTCGGAGGCAAAGGGAGAAGACAGTACTGGCAAGCTGTATGGTCAAATACGACCCTTCCTCTCTCCTGGGGCAACGCCATACAAACTTGCTGATTATCTCGAGCAAGGGAGGCTAAGATATCCTTCCATGATCCATCGTTGCAGTGGACATTTGCTCAAAAACGCCGTCTTTTTTGGCTCCCTACATGCTGGAAGAACATGATCTCCTTCTTCCTCAGGTCGACCCGACGAACTCCGGCAATCATCTCTGCATGGTGATGGGAATGTGGTGAGAACAGGTTCACCCCCCCAGCCTTTTTATAGGTAAAAGAGATCACAGCGGTCCCCAATAAATCTGCCATAAAGTCTGCATCGACCGTTTTAACGCTCCATTCAGAAACGTTTCGAGTTACGAGGGGCCGTTCATGCTTCATTCAAAGCGTTTCAAATTCCGAGGAATTTAAAAGCTTTGAAGGGGGTCTTGTAGAAGCATAAAAAATACGCTGGGAAGAGCTACGCAGCCTCTTGATGCAGAGCAGCGTAAACAGAGGCCTTAAGAGCCATCGAGCGTACAACAGAGCTTTTTTCGCTAAAACACAACATGAAGTGTATGCTCAAAAGACCATCCGCGTAAGTGCAGTACGTCCAAACCGCTCCAGCGTAAGACAAAGTTCTTCATAGCCTCCATGGCGTAAAACTCAACCGCTCTCAAAGCAGCGTTAATGCGTACGAGGAACGCTTTATCTTCCCTGAAATAAACCTGTCAAGTCATACAGTGAATCTGACCTCTGACTCCTGACAAAAAGTGCTGCACGACTACCCAGACGACGGCTGGAAACGATGGCAGACCCCTCGGGACGCGCCCCACAGTATGATGGCGGATATCTGCATTTAATGTAGAGGATTTGGTTAAAGCATCACCAAACCGTCGTTTACTGGAGTCCCCTCAGCATAAACCGCTCTTTCGCGTACAAGGGAATACGTCGCCCTGTTTTACACAGGCAAACATGAGCTGTTTTACGCTCCGCAGCAGGCAAACTGCCACGTCAAAAGCTGTACCTCGTACGGGACTCGAGGCACGTCTCCACGTCTAATTGCATAGAGCGGTGACAGCTTCTCTAAAGGCACGTCTCTGCGACGGGTGCACAGAAAGGCTGCAGACCTTCAAAACATGCCTCCACATTTAATGCATAAGATGGTGGCAAATCTCTGAGATTCGATTATATCTCCAAAAGCCATAATTCCGGCTAAGACGTCCACATCAGCACGGTACGCAGCGGCTTCTATGCCCATTCTAGCACAGTACGCAGCGGCTTCTACGCCCATTCAGGATCTGTGCTCATACGGCTTCTATGCCCACTCAGTCTCTACGACCATTCAGTCTCTACGACCACTCGGCTTCTATGTCTGTTCGGCTTCTATGCCTACTCGGCTTCTATGCCTGTTCGTCTTCTATGCCTATTCGGCTTCTATGCCTACTTGGCTTCTATGCCATGGTGACAGACATTTGGCTTCTATGCCAACCTCTGCTACATAATGGATACCTACCTACGTGGCTTTTACGCCGTGATCTTAGTAGCAATTTGTACGCGTTGTGTCCCCTTAGTTGGACCCGCGTTACACGCTCATTCAAAAGATCATCTATACGTAGGCATTGGTTACTTTAACCGTTGTGTAAAAGGGTGCTGTACTTTCCACTCCTCGGTTGTTACACCGATGGAGTGGTCACTGTCACCAAAACTCTATAAATAGAGACCCCTATCAATGGGGAATAAGGTCGATAATTTGGAAGATCGAACCAGGTCAGAGAATTGATAGAGAGAGAGAGAGAGAGAGCACCCGGAGCTCAGGCAAAGAGTAGGGATCGACGACTTCAGCATCGTGCATCCACCCTCTTCTGCAACCTTCGAAGCTGCTTCCTGTCTTCTACGGCACTTCTTCAACATCGTGTGGTCCAAGGGCTAAAGTGATCGACCGCAGATCAGACACCTATAGTAATATCTACCCAGATTAAATAAATTATACTCCCACATCCTCGTATAGGATTACATTGTACAAGTTTGTTTGTAAACAAAAGAAGGCGGGTTCCGTGTAAACCCCCACATCGAATACATTCCTATTCTTTTCGTTTAAATAACCACAAACATGATTGTACAGGCGATGTTCAGGCGAGTTCGGGCTATGTTCACAACATTATGTCTTGTATATGTGCTTCAGTTCCGGACGTACCGTTGCAAGGCTTCATAGTGAACTCCTGGCCTTAGCACGCACGAAGGAGGCATCCGTACCGAACGAGGTTCTCCCGTACCCTGCATACAAACTGGTGGATTATCAGTACATTGAATGCACTGGTGGGAAAGCTACTCGCCCGCTCGACAAATCTAAACACGTAATACAGGTTCCGTGCACAACTATTAAGTTATCTTTCTAGTTGCCTTAGGATCAATTTCATGCAAATATTGAATAGCCTAACGTGTCGGCCAGTGTGTCGTGCGATGTTTGAGGAAACACGGCGAGACTTACCAACTTACCATTTATCCTTCCCTGTCCAAGGCAAACATTGTTAATCTAAGCAGGGGCATGTATAAACATTCAGGAGGCATAACATATGCAAACACGAGTACTTATTTCAAGATCGTTCAGGTGTTCAGTTATTTGTTTCATGTGATACAGTATCTCGCACGCGGATAGCCGCTAAGCGAGGATGATTTGTTTATCTTTTATTTACAATCAAGCATGCAACAAGTTAAGTACAAGGCGATCACTGGCGTATGCCATATGGACGGTATAGTCTTTGACGAGATGGTTTGCAACAAAGAACAAGAGGCGCTGCAAGCCATTCCGCCGAACAAGAGACTATTTAGTCTTTGACGAGAATGCTTTGCAACAAAATACAAGAGGCGCTGCAAGCCATTCCGTCGAACAAGAGACTAAGAACAATATGTCTCGCCCGGACCGGGTCGATGCCAGTGCCCCAGCATCGCCCGCGAGACCGTTACCCTGTGCACTGGTTGTCCATGATCGAACGGGGCCTTGGTTGGGGCAACAAGAGTACAAGACAAGAGGCAAGCTGTTGAGGCAACAATAGTACAAGACAAGATGCATTGCCTGTTTTGTTGCTCAGTGAATGACTTTTGCCTTGATACAATTCTCCTGGGGCGGAGATTGCCTTGGTGACCTAGCGGTCCCGAATACTTGCAGGTTTATTCAGGCATGGAACGACTACGTAGTAGTCTCCCGGGTTTGGATGAAAACACGATAACAATCAAGCAAACAAGCATGCATTTCTAAGGAACATAAGCAGGCACGTTGCTCGGGCCCGAAGGTAAGCCGAGAGATGAAACCGTTAAGGGACTTAGCATGCGAGGGTCTGAATATAATCAATATTTTATTTTCCATGTTCTAGCAAGCAATATAAGTTGGGATTATTCCCTTAGCTAGGTGCGTTGGATTTATTAGCATGCAGGGGTGATTCACCTAGCGACTAGCATAAATATTCCAGATTTTATGTGTACTGGCTAAGCAAAGACAAGTTCACCGTAGCCACCCACCTTAGCGATGATTCACCTCGGTAGAGCGATACGTCAAGCGAGCCTCTGAAAGCCTAAGCTGAATTCCTGTAGGGACAAGTTTGGATATCATTTGCATTCTCTTTGAGGCAAAGCGGGTCGGGACAGCTGCACTATTGCCGTTTGAGATGGCAGTCCGCTTGAGCGGAACGAGATGTTACACAGACAAGCATGCATTTGTATTAAACACATGTATTCACGCTAGCTCGGGCCCGAAGGTAAGCCGAGGAGTGAGATCGTTAGGGGACTTCCCGAGCGACACGTTCTAAGGTAGCATGCGAGGGTCTGAACATATATAAGCAATATTTCATTTCCATGTTCTAGCATAAGCAATACGAGTTGGGATTATTCCTCTAGCTAGGTGCGTTGGATTTTTAGCATACAGGGGGTGATTCACCTAGCTACTAGCATGTATCATTCCAGATTTTATGTGTGCTGGCTAAGCAAAGACAAGTTCACCGTAGCCACCCACCTTAGCGATGATTTGCCTCAGTAGAGCGATACGTCAAGCGAGCCTCTGAAAGCCTAAGCCGGATTCCTGTAGGGACAAGTTTGGATATCCTTTGCTTCTCGTTTGAGGCAAAGCGGGTCGGTACAGTTGCACTTTTGCCGTTTGAGTCGGCAGTCCGCTTGAACGGAACGGGGTGTTACACATATGAACCATTTATATCAACTAGCTTTCTAGTTCTGTACTGAGCTAAAATGTCCTTTAGAACCACAATAGTGACATGTAGCATGAACATTAAAGTTAGGTGCAACTTTGTGAATGTGTGCAGTGGTGTGACATAATTTTCGTGGATGCTTATAATAAAAAATATGGTTACTTTTAGCCTTGCTTCTATGTGTCTTGTTGTTTGTGACCTTGTGTTTAGCCACGTGTTTTGTATTAGGCAGGGTTATAGGTTATACTATCTATTTTTTAACTTAATCTCTAACTTTTTAGATGTGGCATAAACGCCATTGTACTTATTAGTTAGTACATCTATTCTCTGTACAACTAAGTTATACTTCTTCTTTTCTTTCTCATATAGTTCGTTAAGTTTGGCATATACTTGGGTACTCTTTTTGATACTTTCATGTGCATTATGCAAGCTTAATTCAAAGAAGATATCTAATTCGTGTCACTGGAAGTGGATATGTCCCTAACTTCATCTAGTAATTGAGATTGTTTCATATACTCAGCATGTAGGTCCTGAAGTTCTTTTCTAAAATGATTATACTTATTTCTCACTTTTTATGATCTTCTAATAGATTACTAAAAGCATCAGATAGTTTATCAAAAGTAAAATCTTCATAGAGGGGGTTAGTTGATACCTGATCAAATGCCATTAGGTAAAAGTTTACAACATTGCGAGGATTTTCTTCTTCCTCTGAGTCGCTAGCTTCACTCTCGTGTCATATACTGGTGTTTGCATATTTGTGTGATGAAGATCTTTTGTTTGAGTGTTCATAGAGATTCCCCTTTTTGACTAAAATGTAGTCCTTCTTGATATAGCATATCTTCTTACAGTTGTAGCACACAGTTTTTTCTTCGTTTACATCTTTGTAGCGCTTCTTCTTTCGATTTGATCTCTTAAACTTCAAGAATTTTCTGAAGTTTCTAAAGACTAGGGCCATCTGTTTATCTTCTGAGCTATTATTTTTACTTTCGTCGTCGAAGACCTTATTGTGGTGTTCTTTGAATGCCATAACCTTTTTCTTTTGAAGTTGATTCTTCTAGCTCCTTGAGATCCAATTCATGTGTCATCAGTTTTTCAAAAGCATCTCAAGATTCATTGTAGTGAGGTCATTTTCTTCAATGATTTTTGTTGCCTTGGAGTTCCAATACTTGGTGAGTCCCTAAGGTACTTGGTTTTCATAGTTTTTGTAATCTTTGCCAAGAGAAGATAATGGATTAATGATATCAAGAAAACGTGTAAACATTTGTGTGATGGTCTCATTTGGCTTCATTTTGAATGCCTCAAACTCTTGTGTCATTTTGCTAATCTTGAATTCCTTCACTTGTGAAGTACCTTCATGAGTTATCTCAAGAAGTTTTTAAACTTCATATGAAGTGGCACGTGTAGAGACTCTATTAAACTCAATTCAATCTACTGCACAAAATAAAGCATTTTTAGCATTTGTATCAAGACTTGGTTGTTACTTTTTAAGCTCAGTATATTTATTATTAGGCTTCTCAACAAGATTACCATCATTAATTATTCTAGCATACCTTTTTAGCCATCAAGAACAATGGAACATAAATCAAAGTCTACATACTTCAAATAAAAGCTCATTCGAGTCTTCCAGAAAGTATAGTTGGTTTCATGAAATAGAGGATGTTAGTTTATGGACAAACCTTCACCATTGTTAGTGTAGATGGATTTTGTGGTTGCTATGGATTTACTTTACGATGTTAGTCCTATATAAGAGAACGGAGCTCCGAAACTAATTGCAGGCCTATATAGCAACTCTAGAGGGGGTGAATAGAGTGCAACAGAACAATTAGCTAATAAAAATTAAGTCTAATAACCAACTCATAAAACTATTGTAATAAGTAAGAATATAATCAGAGTATGAGCAGAGTATAAATAAATTCATAAATCACAAACTCAAACACCGCGATGTATACTGGTTTTTCTCGTAGAGGACTAATCCAGTCCCGAGAACTCTTGCTCAAAATTAAATCCACTATTTATGAAATATGGTACAACCACAAGCTTTGATCCGAAGGCTGGTCGACTTCTTACAAATACATGCTTTGATCCGAAGAGCACTCTGACTTCAGACTTGAACTAAAACTTAATTTTTTAAGCTTCTTACAATTCAATCGAACTTCTAACCGAAACCGCACAGGCACTAAGAAGGCTTGAAAGTTATTTCTTGGAGATGGAGAAAATTGTAAGCTTAGAATTTATCTCAAATGAATATATGAAAGTGAGAATAAGATGATGAGAATGGTATGGAAATAAACTCTATTTATAGGCTTTTTGTGGACAGTGTTCGGACAGAGTTATGTTCCAAAATGTTCAAAAATTTGAACGTTTGATCCTGATCTTCAGGAAGGACTGGAATTAGAAATTCTGGATTTGGGGAGACAGAGTTCGGTCCGAGTTCTGTCTAGGACAAAACTCGGGCCGAGTTCTGTGTTCCCTTTTCAATAATATTGGGTTTGACAAGTTGGGTTGATGTGGGTTTGGTTTGAGCTAATTTTTTGGTAGGCTTATTTGAGTAGACTAGAGTGCTATCTAATTGACAAGTGCGACTCTATGTACAACAGTCATAGACAAATATAATATAAAAATACATAAGAAATAGAAAGAAACCACACAAAACTTGTGGCATTCTTTATGTAGATAGTAGTAGTGATTTCCAATTTGTTTGAGCTTCCGGTGTATCATATTGAATTGAGGTTTTGTTAATTATCGAAATCAGGTCGATCGTGACCAATTATATATATATATATATATATATATATATATATATATATATATATATATATATATATATGTTGACTGGTGAATATTGTAGGGCCTGGACCTAGATCATGATGTCGACCGGGCCAGTCCGGGCCGGTCGGCCAAATTTTAGGGGATGAACTGGTTTGATTAAGTTTTTTCAACGATCCGGACCGGACTATTGGATCCATTTTTCAGACCCAACCCGAATCCGGGTCGCCTGTGGACAGGTTGATTTTTGTCTGGATTCGGACCGGTCCAGATTGGATTTAATTGGCCAATTCAGGACCGAGTTACAGACCGTCCGGCTCAATTAACACTTTGAATGAACTACTTAAATCTTTAGTAACTTAGTATTGTTACGTGAAGAGGAGCCCCTTTAACTAAAGCTCCCAAGTGCGTCCGAGGTCTTCCCATCAAATTTTGTTTATAATACATGATGCTTCCTTCTTGGTCTCCTAGAACAAGTTGGTTTATATATACAACCTGTCAACATTTCAGATTTCAATAATCAAGATCTACCTCGGTCCCCAATCTCGCTAACATATTGTCAAAATATTCAGGACAACTGTGCTCCGAGATCCCTTTAAACTTGTTTATTCCATCGGTGACACACACTTACAAATGTCGCTTAAACTATTTATTTATTTATTCCATTGGTATGAAACAGAACATGTCAGCGAAAAAAACGTAGCAAGAGAGTCATACCTTGCCCAAAAGAAATTGGTAGAAGGAAAATCACCCACGAAGCATCACTTAAACATACACTAATAGAGCACTAATTAAACTAGCCTCCAAGTGGTTGGAAAGAATAATTCTATACCCCCAATGAAGTAACAAAGAAGAAAAGACTCCAAAGAAAAGGAGAAAAAAAGAGCAAAGAAAGTTTTCTATAGAGACGGGGGAACATAAGTCGAGGTGGCTAGCTTTGGTGTCAGTGATGTGGGTGCACAAACTGCACAAATTGTTGTATAAAATGTTAAACTAATTGTAAAGATAGGTTGATGGGTGCCTCTTTAGCTCAGGAGCCTGTTGCATAGATTCCATCAAGAATATTTTTGCTCCCTCTCTCCTTTCGACATCCACTCCTCTCCCTCTCTCTCTATAGTGGTTGACACTTTGACGATATACTCGTACGCCTTTGGATTAGCTTGAATGCCATTATGCTTAATGATTTCCATTACGACAAAGTGTCCCACTCATTCCCAAAGGTTAGTCCAAAGTGATGTTTCAGCCACGAAGTGATTAGTTAAGTCCGTGTCTTTGAGTATTTTATGTCACATTGTCGGGTCACGATCTCATATGATCCTACCTTAGCCCAAATAAAATTAATGTGGAGACACACTGAAGACCCGAGAAAAAAGTAGTCATAGACTCATATAATATAGAAATTTAGGTTAAGTGCAAAAGCTAATCAAGGATATACTTTCGCTAAAAGATAAATATGGGTTTGTTAGACTTTTGATTTGACAACTGCCTCAAGAAATCTGGTAGCAATGGTAACAAAGATAACACTAGACAAGTATGCCAAACAAGTAGAAAAAAATACAGTAGTTAATATAATTTTTATTAGGGTGCACAATGAGAGAGTATATTTGCTAAGGTTTGAATTTATTTCAAAGTGTGTATATATTTGCTAAGGTTTGAATTTATTTCAAAGTGTGTATTTTACAATGAGAAGCGCCTCTATTTATAGATTCATAAAAGGATGTAGAATAAGAAACCATTACATAAAGGAAACTGCTGCTTAAGAAAACAATTGTACAAGCAATCACTTGCATGAGGACTGTGAATCCGGGCTAGTCGTGAGGTGTTATTCCAAAGGGTATATTTGAAATGTTGTTGCCATATATAGAGTATCAATTAAATCAATTAGTGGCATTAATTCTGGAAGATTGGTCTTGGAAACATTAATTTTTACCATATTCATCTTCTTCTTTGAAACCGATATTATGCTCTTTGGTAGAAAATGGTCCAATACACCCCTTGAGGTGAGGCGAGATGGAATCACCAGAAGCATGGTTGATAAGGACTGAAATCTAGTTGAAGAGATTCCTTTAGTAAATATATCATCGATCTTATTGAAAGTGCTCAGATATTTTACAGAGATTCGTCGGAGAAGAACAATTCTCTGATGAAGTGATAATCAATTTCGATATATTTCGTTCCCGCATGAAACACGGGGTTTGAGGCTAATGCAATGGCGCTCTAGTTGTCACAATAAATGGTAGGCATTGTAGTGATGGGGATGTGTAGGTCGCGAATTAGAAACAACCACCAAGTTATTTCAGCAGTCGTGTGAGCGAGAGAGCGATACTCAGCTTCTGTCGAACTACGTGAGATAGTTGCTTGTTTCTTTACGCTCCAGGAAATGACATTGGGATCGAGATACATGCAATATCCTGTGGTCGAGCAACGGGCATGATAGACCCTGCCCAATCGACATATGAATAACCATGTAAGGTAAACGAGCCAGGTTGAAAGAACAAACCATATGGATGTGCACTAAGAAATTGGCTTACTTGCTTCACAGCTAAGTTCGTTTCAGGTCTTGACCATGTGAGATATTGTAGATCTCCGACTAAGGATCTATAGAGGGTGATATCTGCCAGAGGATCTCTTGATGTGGTATCCAATTTGAAATCAGATGTGATTAGAGTCTTACAAGGCTTGGCTCCTTCCATCTTTGCTCGTTGCAATAAGTCCAAAATGTATTTGGATCGAGATATAAATATGTCTTTGGTATCTCGCTGAAGTTCAAGGCCTAAGAAGGACTTTGAATGCCCTAAATCCTTGAGAGAAAATATGTAGGTGAGATCATTGATCAGAGATGAGCACATAGATGGAGATGAGCCAGTAATTAGTATGTCGTCAACATATAAGAGAAGAATTGTAATTGTGTTGCCTTATCGTCGAATAAATAGTGAATTGTCACTTTGTGAGATTATAAACTCCAATTCCTGCAGTGTGGTACACAACCTCTGGTACCAAGCACGCAGTGCCTGCTTTAATCCATAGATCGATTTCTTTAGAAGACATACATAATTTGGATGTAGGGGAACTTGAAAGCGCGGAGGTTAGTGCATTAAGTCCTTCTTCTCCAAGTTGCCATAGAGGATAGCATTGTTTATGTCAAATTTCCTCAAGGGCCAGTTGAAGTTGACAGCAATAGCTAGTATGAGTCGAATCGTGGTGGTTTTGGCGACGAGGCTGAAGGTGTCACCATAATCAATGTCGGGATATTGATGGAACCCCTTGGCAAAAAGGCGAGCTTTCAGTCTGTCTAAGCTTCCATCTCTGTATTGCTTGACTCGAAATATCTACTTGCATCCAACAAGATGTTGAGATGGAGATGGTGGTACCAAACCCAAGTATTTGAGGCCATTAAGGCATTAAGTTCAGTCACCATTACAGCTCTCTAATCTGTGTGTTTGATTTCCTATGTATAACAAGTGGGAGTGATCAAGTTCAAGGGAGACATGATATTTGTTGGAACAGATTATCTAATTGCTAGGTATGCTTTAGGTAATTTGAAGATCCCAAGTTTGGATCTAGTGACCATTTGATGGGGTATTTGTGGTGGATTCACTACCAGAATAAGTCAAATTAGCGACGTAAAAAAATGTCGCTAAATGGCCAAAAAATGTCGCTAAATAATTTTAGCGACGTAATTAGCGATGTTTTGTTAAAGTCGCCGTTAAACTAGTCGCTGATAGAAAAAACGTCGCCACACGTCGCTATTCCGACGTTTTGTAGCGACGTATACGCGTCGCTATATTAGCGATGTGCAGCGACGCAAGGTTGCTAAATTAGCGACGTGTATTTTTGTCGCTATATGTCGTTAAATTAGCGACGTAGATAGCGACGTAAATAGTGACTTTTAAAGCGACGTATGTGCGACTCATCTAGCGACGTTGTTCAACTAAATTAGCGACGTTATTATGACCTGACAATACTGCCATGTCAGCAATTTGCGACGGACAGCGACTTGTTTAGCGACGTGTGTAGCAACATTTTTAGCGACGTATATAGCGACGTATTCAGCGACGTAATTAACGACGTGAGTAAACGTCGCTAAACATCGCAAAACGTCGCTGAAAATGTCGGTAAAGATACAGTGATAAAATAAAAAAAATGAATACTGAATTATTTCTACACTATTCTTCCTGTAGTTTATTAATTCACAATTTGTACAAATAGACCCGGAGCAACCCTCCGTTGAATTTGCTGGATTTGTCGACCCCATTCGGTTGAACACTCAACACCGATAAATTAACATATATTTAATATGAATAATATAATAAAATTTTAAGAAAACAAAATATTGAAATTATAAACCGAATCAGGAATAATGTCTGAATGCCTCAAAAATAAAAAAATATCATAAGTCTAAAACACAAACAATCAATAAACGGTCCTAACTAGGACTACTGCGGATTTGTAGGAGGATGACTACCGGCGCGCATGAAGGATAAGAACATATCATACTGCTCCTATAAAATCTTCACTGATGTCGATGGAGAAGGCAGTGACGTCGGTGGAGTATGAGTCGATGTAGGCACACCAGGAGGACGTATCCGCTCCAACTCTGCTAGTCGCTGGTTGTATGAATCCATGGTAGATAACAGCCTCGTACTGCTATGAACCATTGAATCCTGCATCATCGTCAGCCTCTCGCCCATGGACAGCTGTGATGCATACAGCTCCATCACGTTGCGCTATGTCGACGCTCTAAGATCAGTTGTCAAATCCCAGAGCTCCATGATGCTGCGCTCGAGCATATCAAATCGTGCGATGAGCGTCGCATCGTCCGCCTGCGGTTGGGACAGGGACTGCTCCTCCATCCTTCGTAGCAACTCATTACGGAGAGACGCAATCTGACGTTCAACGGCCTCATGGAATCGGGCCAACAACTGCGAGGGTTGTAGGAAATGCGCACTTATCAGGGAGGCCCTAGATGACTGCGATCCACAATCTCTCCTAAGATACCAAAGAAATTATTGCCTGGATCGACGTCTTTGTAGTTCGAAGATTTGATACACAAACAACTATTTTTCGTGGAATCAAGATCCAAAAAGCTGTCTCTGATAGAAGAATTTGTTGACTTGAACCTGAACCCATTCACACAGAAACTTGCCATATTTTAACGACAGTAATTGGTCCCTTGGCTAGAGTTCTAATAGATTCAGTCTCGGATGTTATTAGACGATCGACCTAAATACCCAAGTAGCGATAGTAAGTTATTTATTATGCAAGTGGAGAATAAAAAAGTAATTACCAAGCTCCTTACATATGCGCTCAACCAAGAAGAAAAATGGCATCTCATTTCTTGTTCTACTTCTTCGTCTGTTATATAGGGTCTAACTAACCTCAACTCATCATTATATGTGCTGAAAAATAATGAAGCAACCGATGATTAGTAGCATAATAGTAGCTTATACTATTACATTGAGATGATGTAAACGTGGACGTATTAATTACTTATCCCTCTAGCTTCTCTACTTCATCCTTGTCGTAATTGAGTAATATATACAACTGAGCAGCCCTTAGCTCGTCGTTATTCAAATATCTCTTCTTCATTTTCTCCGAAGGCTTTTCGGACGCATTGAATACTTTGAGTATTGCATCATTAGATTTCTGATATTCGTCATCATTTCTCGGAGCTCTTGTTCTATTAGTAGCAACATGAGGTTTGAAATACATCGACCAAAAGTTTGTAATCTCCTCGAAAACATGAGCTTCACAAATAGAGCCCTCAACCCGTGCCTTATTTTTCACCTTTCGCTTTAGGTGATTCAGATGCCGATCGAAGGGGTACATCCACTGATAATCGACAGGACCACCAACACATGCCTCATAGGAAAGATAAATTGGCAAATGCTTCATAGAGTAAAGAATCCATGAGGAAACACCTTCTCGAGCTTACATAGTGTTACCGCAATGTCCTTCTCTTGCTTTTCTAGACGATCGACGAGCAACTTAGTAGAACAAAGATCTCTGAAGAATATGCTGAACTCTATCAATGGATCCCAAATGACCTGCCGTAAGAATTTTCAAAATACAATCGGAATTAACCTCTCCATGAATACGTGACAATCGTAGCTCTTCATACCCGCTAGTTTGTTCTCCTTGAGATCGAAGCAGGCTCTTCGATAATACTTGGTAAATCTTTACCTCTTTCCATATCGTGTTTTTGGGCCACCTTGGCGGTGGATTGGCCTTCTCCACAATGCTTGCACGAAAAGCATTCATGTTCCTCCTGTACGGATAATCCTTCGGCAGAAATTGTCGATGACAATTGAAGAAACACGGTTTGCCTCCGTGTTTCAAACGGAATGCCTTAGTACGGTCCATGCAATACGGACATGAGAGACGACCATGAGTGCTCCATCCCGATAATATTCCATATGCCAAAAAGTCATTGATGGTCCACATAAGTGCTGCCCTCATCTAAAAATTCTGCTTTCTGAAAATATCGTACGTGTTGGCACGTAGTTCCCACAGCTGATTCAACTCATCTATCAAATTCTATAAATATACATCGATGTTCCTCTTTGGATTATTCGGACCTGGGATAATAACGGTTAGGAATATATACGGAGTCTTCATGCACATCCAAGGCGATAGATTATACAGAGTGACGATCACAGGATAACACAAATACTAGAGTCTGAAAGTCCGAATGGGATAAAATCGTCGAAGGAGAGCCCCAATCTGACATTACGCAGATCTGAAGAAAAATCTGGATACTTTCGATCAAAGTGCTTCCATGCTTCTCCATCGGATGGATGATCTAATACTCCTTCGATCTGTTTCTTCCTGTGCCAACTCATGTTTTTTGCAGTCTCATTCACCATAAATATCCTCTGCAATCGCGACGTCAAAGGTAAGTAGTGCATCAAATCGATAAGCTTCTTTACACCGACAGACTTTTTTCTTCTAGTAGCCTTGTAGCGATCAGCACCACAGAATCTGCGCGCATCTTCATCCTTGTCGTCTTTGTAGTACAATATGCACCCGTTGTGACATGCATCAATTTTCTCATATCCCATCCAGAGCAATCTCACCATCCTCTTAGATCGGGAGAAGTCTTTAGGCAACTTTGCATCCTCTGGTAAGATCTCTATAATCAAATCCATCAGTCGGTTATAGCATTCTTATGACATGTTAAAATCAGACTTGATGCTCAACAATCTTGTAACAACCTCCAACGGTGAATGATCTTCATAACCAGGATATAATGGAGCCCTTGCAATCTCTAGCAACTCCATGAACTTCGCAGCATCGGTATTCGGTGCCTCCTCAGCTGCATCATGATTGTCCGGATTGAAACTAGGCCCCGCCGCATCAAAAACCATGTTCATTCATTCGTCGTCGTAAGCAGCGTAGTCGTGGAAATCTATATACGGCTCCACATAAGGCTCCGACTCCGATGCTAAAGACACAAGTTCTCCATGCGCGGTCCACTGATAGTAATCGGCGTGAAACCCTTCGAGTACAAATGAAATGTGACTTTCACTTCTAGATGATATTTCAAGTTATGATATCTCACATACGGACACTTAATTTTGGTACCGTCCATGTACTGAGGTAACGCCTTGGCGAACTGCAGGAACTGTTGTGCACCCTCAATGAATTCATTTTGCACACCGCACATGTCATCGGGATGATGGTTGTACATCCATGAACGATGATGCAGATAGTAATTCATATCTATTTCTAGATACTTCTGCATCAAAAATGAATATACAATTACCTTCAAGTATATACTCATCGTTAAATACTGTACATGCATTGATACTCCTAGTCCTAGCATATATACTTATCGTTAAATACAGTACATGCACTGATACTCCTAGTCCTAGCATATATACTCATCGTTAAATATAGTACATGCACTGATACTCAATGCTACCTTCAAGTATGGTTGTTTGAGTGATTGAGTGAGCTCGGGTCACTAGGGAGAGCAGTTCACAGTTTTTAGTGTGCATATATACTTATCAGCACTTGTTTCTACTTGTGAAATGTATTCTAGATATTGTTATGTACTGTGATATTCTACCTTCTTTATGGCACACATAAAGAATTAGTTATTATTATTATATGTTATAAAGTTTTCCATTGTTTGATACTTAACTGTTCATGAACTTATAACCTTTTGTTTCAACACCATTTAGCACATTTTCCATGAACTTATCATAATTATGAAATCTTAAGCGTTGTTGGAGAACAGACTTGCAATTTTGGTGCTTTAATAATTTAAGTTTATTAATACCATGAATATTATATCTCTATACCTTTTCATCACTAAAGGAACTATTATATCCAATATTTTAGCTAGATAAGTTAAAGCTGGTCAGGTAGAACTAAAGTATATATTCTCGGTATCTTACAAGATAATAGCTATTGGCTTAATATATGCTTGTATTTCAATAGAAGGGGTTGTGGTCATGCTTAATTAGGCCGAATTTGCATTGTTGATGATTTTCTAGAACTAGTCAAGAAAATATTTTGATAGAAGACTTCTCGCGCTTTCAAAAGATACCCTAAAAAGTAACTAGCTTATCAAAATAATAAACAAAGTCAGATATTACAAAACAACTTATATTGTGGCTTTTTATATAAATAAGTAAAATCGCTTCTTTTTAATTTCAAATTCTGATAATAGTACATACACTTAGATGGCCCGGTTGGAAAGATCTTCTTGAACTCAACGAGGGATGAGTTTGATAATAACAGGGGCCTGGGGGCATAGACTAAAATTCTTTTTATTACTTTATATATTGATATAAGAATAGCACAAAGCACTAATTAGCTGGCTACTGACCTAGGAAGTCATATAAGTGAGAGCAATCAACAGTCGTGCAGCAAGAAGCATCAGCCACTGACCAGTATACTCAGCAAGGAGGTGGCAAGTGAGAGCAATCAACATCAAAGAAGATCAACAACAGCAACAAGTGTATTTTGTAGTGCATTAATGCACTGAGATGCAAGCAGGGCACAACAATGAGTAGTCCTAGTACAGTTTCAACACAGTGCAGCAAGCCAAGGCTTGCACTAGTAGTCAGCAAGAACACAGAGCACGTGTCTGTCACATGTGTGTGTCGTGTCTATCACGTATGTGTCGTGTCTGTCACGTGTGTGCCGTGTCTGTCACGTGTGTGTCGTATCTGTGTCAGTTTTGGGTTAGAGTTAGTGTCACGTGTGTGTGTGTCGTGTCTGTGTCAGTGTCTGTCACGTGTGTGTGTGTGTGTGTCGTGTCTGTGTCTATGTTAGTGTCATACCATGTCCTGTGAGAGAGAGAGAGAGAGTTAGGGTTTACCTAGAGGATGAGGAGGAGGAGGAGGAGGAGGGGGACGCCGGAGTAGGCCGTTGTGGAGGACGCCGGTCGCCAGAGAGGGGGGAGAAGAGGGGGGCAGGTTTTGAAAATATGGAAGATTTCGACAAAATGGGGGAATCGAAAACCTATATTAAAATTTTAGCGACCTTTAGCGACGTCAAATTATGATGTCGCTAATAAAAATATTTTACGACGTTGCAGACGTCGCTAAACATGTCGCTGAATATTTAAAATATAAACGTCGCTAAATATATCGCTAAATGTCGCTAAATTATAAAACTCAGCGACGTTTAGCGACCTCAGATAACTTATAGCGGCTATTCTTTTAAAAACCTAAATTATAGTCGCTAAACGTCGCTATATGTCGCCAAATAGCGACTTATAGCGACGTTAATATTTGGAGTCGCTAAAATCTTTTGTATTAGCGACATTTTACTTTGACGTTGCTAAAAACGTCGCTAATCCCATAATTTGTAGTAGTGATTGTACTGGTTGTGAAGGTGGAGGTTGAGTAGGTTGTTGGGGAGATGGAAGTGTGGGGAGTTGTTGAGGAGGAAGGGGCAATAATTATAGAGATGGTGTGGGCAATAGGGATTTGGGTATGTTATGAGAAGATGAATGTGTAGATATGGAGAGAACGTGATTGTTCTATATTAGTGGAGTTTAGGTGAGTGGATCATTATTGTATATTGGAAGTTGATTGGGGAGAAAGGGATGGTATTAGGATTTTTGGTGGTGGAGTTGGTGGCTGAACATTTTATCGAATAGTGGATTGGTAGGGGAAGGTGCATCCATCAAACAACACATGGCAAGAGATAAAGATTTTTCTACTAATGATCTCATAACATCTATACACCTTGTATGCATCAGAGTACCCCAGTAGAATGCACATACAACTATGATTGTCCAACTTATGTTTTGTATACAGGCATGCCCATGGATAACAACAACTACAAAACACTCGAACGTGTTCAATGGAATGTTTCTTGCCAAAAAGTATCTCATAAGGTGACTGGTTGTACAAAGTAGGTGTTGGCAACCTGTTGATGGTATAGATGGATGTTAGGAAACCCTCAACCAAAAAAGAGAATAAAACTCTAGATTGCGCTAGAAGTGTGCGTACCATATCCACCAAGTGTTGGTGTTTGCGTTCTAAGACACCATTATGCTTTGTTGTATGTAGGCACGAAAACTGATATTCTATACCATGGGAGCAAAGAAATGTGTCAAACACTTTGCTAAAAAACTTACAACCTCCATCAGTACAAGATTTTAGTAGTTTTATAGAATCTATTTTGTACTTTGGATTTAAAGTCGACAAACAGTTGATAAACCCTCTACTTTATTTGACAAAGAAAATAATTAGCTAAATTCGATATAATCATCTACAAACAGAACATAAAAATGATAACCAGAATTGGACAACACTTGGGAGGCACCCCAAACATCTGAGTTAATGAGATCTAAAGGAAAATAGGCCCTTCATTATGAAGTGCTAAAAATTTGGGGCTCTTTCCTAGATTACAAGTGTTGCTCGTATTCGACATCCAGCCAATAGCTGCATCCTTCGGGGAGAATGACCTGGATCTAAAAAGGAAGAGATTTACTGATGTCCAAATCGACCAGGACCCTAACACGACTAGGTTGCAATAGGACATCTATCGCTCTATCCACCTTCAGCGGCATTCCAATCCATATGACCACTTCAAAAACTTCCTCCATGGCGAAAAGACAGGACGGCAAGACTGGGAGCACCAGCCAAACAGGAGAAATAGGGGATTCCTACAGTGGCGAGAAATTAGCCGCCCACCAAAAAATTGGCATCGACGCCCGAGCCGTAAACCACAAATTTTTGGAGCAAACCTTAAGAAATTCTACCTCCAACGAGGGCCTGATCAATATATACTTGGAGTCCAGAACACCAATCACCACAAGCCCTGCGAAAATGAGCACGTCAAAATGTAGAAGCATGAAAAAAATACGCTGGGAAGAGCTACGCAGGATATTGATGTAGAGCAGCATAAACAGAGGCCTTCAGAGCCATCAGGCGTACAAGCAGAGCTTTCTTCGCTAAACATAGCGTAAAATATAAAAGCTCAAAGGACCATCCGCATAAAGTGCAGTACGTCCAAGCCGCTTCAGCGTAGACAGGGTTCTTCATCGCCTCCATGGCGTAAAACTCATCCGCTCTCAAAGCAGCGTTAAAGCGTATGAGGAACGCTTCGTCTTCCCCGAAATGAACCTGTCAAGTCACGCAGTGAACCTGACCTCTGACTCCTGACGAAAAGTGCTGCACGGCTACCCAGACGACGGCTGGAAACGAGGACAGACCCCTCGGGACGCGCACCACAGTATGATGGCGGATCTCCGCATTTAATACAGAGGATTTGGTTAAAATATCACCGAATCGTCGTTTACTGACGTTCCCTCAGCATAAACTGCTCTTTCACGTACAAGGGGATACGCTGCCTTGTTTTACACAGGCAAACATGAGCTATTTTACGCTCCGTAGTAGACAAACCGCCTGTCACGTCAAAAGTTGCACTTCGTACGGGGCTCGAGGCACGTCTCTACGTCTAATTGCACAGAGCGATGACAGTTTCTCTCAAGACACGTCTCTGCGACGGATGCACAGGAGGGCTGCAGACATTCAAAATACGCCTCCGTATTTAATGCACAGGATGGTGGCAAATCTCTGCATTTAATGTAAGGGATTTGATTATATCTTCAAAAGCCGTAATTTCGGCTAAGATGTCCACATCAGCACTCAGGCACATCAGCACTCAGGCACGGTACGCAGCGGCTTCTACGCCCATTCAAGATCTGTGCTCATTCGGCTTCTACGCCCACTCAGTCACTACGACCATTCGGCTTCAACGCCCACTCAGTCTCTACGACCATTCGGCTTCAAACGCCCACTCAGTCTCTACGACCATTCGGCTTCTACGCCTGTTCGGCTTTTACGCCTGTTCGGCTTCTACGCCTATTCGACTTCTACGCCAGGGTGACAGTCATTTGGCTTTTACGCCAACCTCTTCTACACAAGGGATACCTACCTACGTGGCTTCTACGCCGTGATCTTCGCAGCAGATATACGCGTTTTGTCCCCTTAGTTGGACACGCGTCACATGCTCACTCAAAAGGTCATCTATATGCAGGCATTGGTTATTTTAACCATTGTGTAAAAGGGTGTTGTACTTTCCACTCCTCGGTTTTTTATACCGACGGAGTGGTCACTGTCACCAAAACTCTATAAATAGAGACCCCTATCAATGGGGAGTAAAAAGAAGGAGAAGAAATTGGTCAGGAGAACCAATACCAGATCAAACGGTCGAACTTCCGAGAAAGGTCGAACCCGAGGTCAAGAGAGAGAGAGAGAGAGTCCGGAGCTCAGACAAAGAGCAGGGATCGACGACTTTGGCATCGTGCATCAAACCTCTTCTGCAACCTTCGAAGCTGCTACCTGTCTTCCACGGCACTTCTTCAACATCGTGTGGTCCAAGGGCTAAAGTGATCGACTGCAGATCAGACACCTATAGCAATTTATACCCAGATTAAATAAATTGTACTCCCACATCCTCGTATAGGATTAAATTGTACAAGTTTGTTTGTAAACCAAAGGGCGCGGGTTTCGTATAAACCCTGTCATTGAAATACACTTTTATTCTTTCGTTTAATACCACAAACACAAAAGTCTTCCACACCAAGTCCACCAGGGACGGGAGTGGGAAAACTTCCCCACAAGAGCAAACTTCAGAGGGGCTCTCAAGACTTCCACTTCCTCCGCAAAAAAATGAGACGATGGGTACACTAAGCCAAGGAATACCGACGGAGATCAGGGGGCCAAGAAAGGGCCTGCCGGAGTAGTATGACCGACCACCAACTCCGAAAAAGACAACCTCATCCCAACCAAAAGGGGACGTCCAGAGATTGGGGGATGGAGAAATTGAGTATAGGGGGGGAGGTCTGGGGTAGGGAAGGAAAGGAGAACTGGCACACTCGTCGGAGAGACCACCCCGGAGGTCTGTCCAAACCCGACTCTATCTCTCTCTCTTTCTCCCCAACGGTGCTACCTACGCGAGGGCCGAGCGAGAGCATGGATTTTTATTTCAAATGAACTACTATGTGTGTGTTTGTGTGTGTGTGTGTATTTAAGGAAATAGAACTTCTATAAAAGAGAGAATAAGATAAACTGGCAACCCTCTGCGGGAACAAAAACCACCTGGGTGGGAAAAAATGAAAACCAAAATCACCCTCTCCCACAAACCATCACTACCCCCCAGCCAAAACTAACATCCTTGTAATCCCCCTGATTTTCAAGAAAATTTTAATTTTTGGATTTTTACATTTTTCTGGAATTTCTGGAATTTTCTGAGAATTTTCTCTAATTAAATTAAGGTGTTTTAATTATTAAAGAATTTTTAACTATTATTAAATAATATTAAAATATTATGAAAACAATATTTTATGGTGTAAAATAGAAAACCAGACATAGGTTAATTTTTCAGAAATTTATTGGACCCCGGATGGATTTTTAAAGCCCTAAATATTAAATAATTAATTAAACCAAAATAAACCGGGTTTTATTTAAATAAACCAAACCAAACCAAGTTGAACCAAATCGGTTTATTGAACCAACTCTTATCGGGTCGGATCCGGGTCCAACCCAGACCCGACCCACTAACCCGACCCGATCCGCCTATTTGATTTCGGATCGGGTCGGATCCGCTGAACCGACCCGACCCGTTGGACCCGCGAACCCGACTGCTACAGTCCTCCCTCTTCCCCCGACCCTAACGCTTCCTCTCCGGCCGCCCGTTACACCCGCCGTCGCCGGCCGACCGCTCCTCTTCCTCTCCCCGCAACCGTCGTCCCCTCCGCTCTGGCTTCCCCTCACTGGACGCCGCCTCTCCCTCTCCCTCGACCTCTATATAGAGCCCTAAACCCGGCCTTGCTCCTCCGCCACCGGCTGCCCGACCCGCCGTAACCCTAGCCACCCCAGCCGTCCTCCTCCTCGACACCGCCCTGCCGCCTCGCCGTCCTCCGCCCTCAGCAACCCAGCACGCCGCCTCCTTCACCAGTCGCCTCCGCCCAGATAGCAACCGAGCAGCAGCAGCATAGAGCCGCAGCGCCGCCGACTCCGGTCGACAGCCACCGGACAGCCCCTCGCCTCCTCCTCCGGCGCGTCCAGCAGCCCTCGCCGGCCTCGCTCAGCCCTGACACGAGTCGGACACAGCCGCTTCTGCCTGGACACAGGAACCCTAAACAGTAAACCCTAGCTTCTGTGTTTTGTGTCGGACACCGTGTCCAGGACACAGGACACAACTCGAGGACACGAAGGATTCGGTTTATGGAACCCAGTTCAGGTATTCATAACTTCTTGCTCGTAGCTCAGATTTTGATTCTGTAAATTTTATCGCGTAGCCTGTATGACCCTCTCGGTGCCCGGACAAACCGCTCGGGGCATCGCGTCTTGTGGTGATCGCACACCGCGATCCAAAAACAGGAAAAACTTAGCCCTGTTTCACCCCGGAATCGAGTACGCCCGGGCAAACGGGATGACTTGGTCGCGTGCGGTCTTTACCGATACGTGCGTGTCGTTGATACGGACGTGCGGGATTTCGCAGAAGCTGATTCGGATGCGCGTGCACACCGAAATCAGTGTGTATCCGCGGACATCGCCCCGTATCCGACCATTCTGATTCTCGCTGTAACTTAGTGTATACAAGTCGGATCGAGACGAAACTTGCGCCATCGGATCGTAGCAATACGCTGGTCCTGTGAGCCAAGTTTGGTTCGATTCTGAGAACGTTGACAAAATCACGTGTCGTGGGCCCCACAAGCTCCACCCGACGGGCGATTTTGAGAACGGCTCATCGGAATCCAATTCTGGAAGTTCCGTTGGGTTCGTATCATTGTTCCTAACCTGTTGACACTAAGATGGACTGATTTGGAGACCTTTGACTCAGACGCATTTTTTGGTGCAAAGCGGCCCACATCTGGACCCCGCCTTGACCCAAAAATGACGTTTTTGCCCTTGTCTCTAAATTGGACTCAAGGACAGGCATTTCTAGCTGATTAATATTTTCTGGATCTGTTGGTGATGTTTGTTTCAGCAACCGGAGTACTGCCTGGAAATCCAGCTGAAGCTCGAGCTACAATTGGAGCTGAAAACCTAGGCAAGTGTACCTTGCCATAAAATGCAGTTATTGATTCATTTTGGTTCTCTTGCTTTAATTTCTGTGACTGTTGTACTTGCCCTATCAAGTACTTTATACCCAGGACACCTGACACAAAGCATGATACAGAATCTTCCTGATTATTCAAGGGGGTTTTGTACAGGATATAGATTTCATGACTTGAGCTTTATATTTTATCCTGACTAGTTGCATTAGTTTAATCTTGCATAACATGAACATTGAGAACTGTGACATGAGATTACATTGGGTGGGGAGAGTATTACCATATCAAGGCTGAATATATTATATATATTGTTATCTGGATGTGTCCTAGTCTCTGACACATAGCTTTGGCACCAGTACTGGCCCTTTGAGAAAATACTGCTATGGTTTTTTGACACTGATCCTGTAGTAGTCTCAGCCTGAAGTATGATTAATAACTCTCATCTTGCATTTCACTTAGCTGGTTGTTTACTTACCCTGTTATTTCTTTATTTCTGCACTGCATTATATTTTGGCATGTTTTATCTGTACCTTGCTATGTCCCCTGACGACCTGGATCCGGATTATGTTCCCAGATTTAGAAGACGAGATTTATCCTGAGGTATACGGAACAGGAGCACTACTCGGAGCAGTACCTGAACCTGAAGATGAGGTGATCGCTGAGGACTTCTCATGAACAATTGCTTCGCCATGCTCAGTCTTATGGCAAATAGACTTTATTTCCTGTTAATTGAACTCTTATTTCCTGTCTTTGAGAACTTGTGTAAACAGACTTAATATCGGATTGTTCTCCGATTTTATTTACTTTGTCTGGTTGTAGTTTAATATTTCTTTTGCTTTTGTTGTCATCTTTTATCTGTGGATGAGATTAGTAAACCTTGACTAATGTAATACAGCTTAAGTATGTCCGATGGATCCATTAAATTGGGTTTGTCCATCGGTGCGTGCTGCTGGCCATTATCACGCGTCCAGTCTCTCGGTATTTTGGGACTGGGGCGTGACATGGTTTTTGTGGTGGCCCATGCAGGTCAACGACTAAATTGTTCGGTTTCAACTTAGGGACCAAACAGGCCTGCAATAAAATAGGATAAGTTTTTAGGATCTCATCCACTTGCTTGAAACGTTCTTGATATCTGTATCGGATTCGAATTAATTCTTGACTTGCATCCTGCTTTGATCCCTGTACGCCTCTTATTGTTTATTTTGGGTGCAGAGATATGGATTCACGAGCAAACGACGAGACTCCTGCAGAAATACCACAAGGTGCTGTGGTCACCCAGGAAGATGAAGTGATACCAGTTGATGAAGGTCAATCAGCTCAACAAAGCAGTCAAGCAAGTCAGCCTGCCTCGAGAATCCAGGAAGATGACGTTCCACCATCGACGTAGTTTGCTCCACCGATGCCTACTGTCCCACAAAGGCAAGCTATGGACGTGCAACAGCTGTTTCAAATGTACTACCCGATGATGCAAGCTTATCAGAAGGCACAACAAAGCCAAACGGAGGAGTTCATTTGCAGACTTAGCTCAGAGCTACGAAAGTTAATCAGCTCCGTTGCAACGGATGTTGTTACTGCAGCACGGGCCATGGAGTGCATCACCAGGATAGAGTCAAGCCAGAAGCGGCTGCATGCACCAGACCAAGCACAACAGGAAAGAGCTGCAAAGCGACTCCAGAAGAATCCACCGAGAGCAGCATCCAGAGCCTCATTCCTTCCTACTTGTTACTATTGTGGTAAGGTAGGCCATGTTGATAAGAAGTGCAGACGCAAGTTGGGACTGTGCTTGATTTGCGGATCCAGTAACCATTTAGCCAGAAGTTGCAAGATGCACAGAGGAGAAGCATCAACGGTTAACCAACAAGCGTTACCAGTACCAAGGCCAGCCTGTCCAGCTTTGGGAGCACCGCAAACGGAAGAGGAAGGAGTCCTACCAACAGCTTCAGGAGAGAATCAGCCGAGGCCACCTTTGATACCCCAAGCCGTACTCTTCTAGCAGGTCCAGCTGCAGCAGAGGAATCCACCTCAAGGACGCGGACAAGCTTTGACGATGACTGTGGGAGACGCGCAGAACCATGGAGTTGCTAATGCGCGTAAGTCTTTATAGTTGTTCCGTTTCTAGCATTTCTATAGTTGTGCCTGCTGGTTCGTGACCCCAGACTTGACCAGATAACCTTAACCTGATAACTTTAACTTGCTAATAATTGATAACCTAGTTTTGAACTTGATAATGACCTAAAATTGTTAACTGATATGTTTTTGAAAGATAACCTGGTTTTATAAAAACAGTAATTTTTTAGATTTCCCACATTTGGGAAATTGCATAATTTTTACTTAGGGAAATGATTTTTCCTATGTGTTCAAGCCCTGAACCTCGATTTTCTTTATTGTATTGTGATTCGGATAAAATTGGTAACCGTGTCATCTCTGTTGACCGGTTATTCTTTGATTGCGAGGACGCAATCCTCTTAAGGGGGATAGATTGTAATCTCCCTGATTTTCAAGAAAATTTTAATTTTTGGATTTTTACATTTTTCTGGAATTTCTGAAATTTTCTGAGAATTTTCTCTAATTAAATTAAGGTGTTTTAATTATTAAAGGATTTTTAACTATTATTAAATAATATTAAAATATTATGAAAATAATATTTTATGGTGTAAAATAGAAAACCAGACATAGGATAATTTTCCGAGAATTTATTGGACCCCGGATGGATTTTTAAAGCCCTAAATACTAAATAATTAATTAAACCGGGTTTTATTTAAATAAACCAAACCAAACCAAGTTGAACCAAACCGGTTTATTGAACCAACTCTTATCGGGTCGGATCCGGGTCCAACCCAGACCCGACCCACTAACCCGACCCGACCCGCCTATTTGATTTCGGATCGGGTCGGATCCGCTGAACCGACCCGACCCGTTGGACCCGCGAACCCGACTGCTACAGTCCTCCCTCTTCCCCCGACCCTAACGCTGCCTCTCCGGTCGCCCGTTACACCCGCCGCCGCCGGCCGACTGCTCCTCTTCCTCTCCCCGCAACCGCCGTCCCCTCCGCTCCGGCTTCCCCTCACCGGATGCCGCCTCTCCCTCTCCCTCGACCTCTATATAAAGCCCTAAACCCGGCCTTGCTCCTCCGCCACCGGCTGCCCGACCCGCCGTAACCCTAGCCACCCCAGCCGTCCTCCTCCTCGACACCGCCCTGCCGCCTCGCCGTCCTCCGCCCTCAGCAACCCAGCACGCCGCCTCCTTCACCAGTCGCCTCCGCCCAGATAGCAACCGAGCAGCAGCAGCATAGAGCCGCAGCACCGCCGACTCTGGTCGTCAGCCACCGGACAGCCCCTCGCCTCCTCCTCCGGCGCGTCCAGCAGCCCTCGCCGGCCTCGCTCAGCCCTGACACGAGTCGGACACAGCCGCTTCTGCCCAGGACACAGGACACAACTCGAGGACACGAAGGATTCGGTTTGTGGAACCCAGTTCAGGTATTCATAACTTCTTGCTCGTAGCTCGGATTTTGATTATGTAAATTTCATCGCGTAGCCTGTATGACCCTCTCGGTGTCCGGACAAACCGCTCGGGGCATCGCGTCCTGTAGTGATCGCACACCGCGATCCAAAAACAGGAAAAACTTAGCCCTGTTTCACCCCAGAATCGAGTACGCCCCGCCAAACGGGACGACTTGGTCACGTGCGGTCTTTACCGATACGTGCGTGTCGTTGATACGGACGTGCGGGATTTCGCAGAAGCTGATTCGGATGCGCGTGCACACCGAAATCAGTGCGTTTCCGTGGACATCGCCCCGTATCCGACCATTCTGATTCTCGCTGTAACTTAGTGTATACAAGTCGGATCGAGACGAAACTTGCGCCATCGGACTCATAGCAATATGCTGGTCCTGTGAGCCAAGTTTGGTTCGATTCTGAGAACGTTGACAAAATTGCGTGTCGTGGGCCCCACAGGCTCCACCCGACGGGCGATTTTGAGAACGGCTCATCGGAATCCAATTCTGAAAGTTCCGTTGGGTTCGTATCATCGTTCCTGACCTGTTGACACTAAGATGGACTGATTTGGAGACCTTTGACCCTGACACATTTTTCGGTGCAAAGCGGCCCACATCTGGACCCCGCCTTGACCCGAAAATGACGTTTTTGTCCTTGTCTCCAAATTGGACTCAAGGACAGGCGTTCCTAGCTGATTAATATTTTTTGGATCTGTTGGTGATATTTGTTTCAGCAACCGGAGTACTGCCTGGAAATTCAACTGAAGCTCGAGCTACAATTGGAGCTGAAAATACAGGCAAGTGTACCTTGCCATAAAATACAGTTATTGATTCATTTTGGTTCTCTTGCTTTAATTTCTGTGACTGTTGTACTTGCCCTATCAAGTACTTTATACCCAGGACACCTGACACAAAGCATGATACAGAATCTTCCTGATTATTCAAGGGGGTTTTGTACAGGATATAGATTTCATGACTTGAGCTTTATATTTTATCCTGACTAGTTGCATTAGTTTAATCTTGCGTAACATGAACATTGAGAACTGTGACATGAGATTACATTGGGTGGGGAGAGTATTACCATATCAAGGCTGAATATATTATATATATTGTTATCTGGATGTGTCCTAGTCTCTGACACAGAGCTTTGGCACCAGTACTGGCCCTTTGAGAAAATACTGCTATGGTTTCTTGACACTGATCCTGTAGTAGTCTCAGCCTAAAGTATGATTGAAAATACTGCTATGGTTTCTTGACACTGATCCTGTAGTAGTCTCAGCCTAAAGTATGATTAATAACTCTCATCTTGCATTTCACTTAACTGGTTGTTTACTTACCCTGTTATTTCTTTATTTCTGCACTGCATTATATTTTGGCATATTTTATCTGTACCTTGCTATGTCCCCTGAGGACCTGGATCCGGATTATGTCCCCAGATTTAGAAGACGAGATTTATCCTGAGGTGTACGGAACAGGAGCACTACTCGGAGCAGTACCTGAACCTGAAGACGAGGTGATCGCTGAGGACTTCTCATGAACAATTGCTTCGCCATGCTCAGTCTTATGGCAAATAGACTTTATTTCCTGTTAATTGAACTCTTATTTCCTGTCTTTGAGAACTTGTGTAAACAGACTTAATATCGGATTATTCTCCGATTTTATTTACTTTGTCTGGTTGTAGTTTAATATTTCTTTTGCTGTTGTTGTCATCTTTTATCTGTGGATGAGATTAGTAAACCTTGACTAATGTAATACAGCTTAAGTATGTCCGATGGATCCATTAAATTGGGTTTGTCCATCGGTGCGTGCTGCTGGCCATTATCACGCGTCCAGTCTCTCGGTATTTTGGGACTAGGGCGTGACATCCTAGAGACCCAGGACAGCTCTGACGAAGAGGCTGTAGAAGAACGATGTGAGCATCTACCTAAAGCTTTCCCAACCTGACGTTGCACCTTCCACAAAGAGTTGCTGCTGCAAGAACTACCTACCTTCATATCTGAATTTGTGTGTATTTTTCCAAAGCACCCAGAAAATAGTGCCCACAATAATCTGGTTGATGTGCTTCTGCCCCGAACCCTACCAAACAGGCAAACACTCCAATAGCCCACCGATAACCTCCCAATCCGAAAGCACCCTCTACAGGTGGCCCCACTCACCCATTGCCAAGTCCCCCTCCTCAAACACGTGCTCACAAGTCTCCTCTGCGGGGGTAGTGCAACAATGACATCGGAAAGCCAAGTGAAACCCAATCATGCGTAGATTATCATCGGTTGAGAGTTTAGCTAATAGGAATGTCCACATCAACACCGACTATTTTAAAGGAATACACGATCCCCATATGTTGTCCATGCTTTCGATCCCCGGATATTTGACCCTCAGGTGCTCCAAAGCCCCACCCATCGAAAAAAAACCCACCAGCCCTTCCAGACCAGCACCATCTGTCCTCCCTCTACTGTATAGTAACCCCTAAGGCCAGGAGATGCTCTCTGGACTCCTCCCATGCAAACCGTTGAACCTTCAAAATGTCCCAACCCACGCCCTCCACCTAAAACTCCCTGACCTGCATCCCGAGGACAGCAACGCTGGACCTCGACATCGAGGGTCTAGCCCTCTTAGGCGGCACTCATCTCTCCCAGAAGAAGCATGACTGACCCCAACCGATCTCCAAGACAACCTGGTCTTCTCCCATGTCCCTAGTCGCCAGGAGACATTTCCAGACCTGAGACGCAGCGAAAGTAGCTACAACCGGACACGGATGACACCTCGAAAAGTACTTCTTTCTGAAGAAGTCAGACCAAAGCGAGTCATGGGTCCTTAGCTTCCACCAAAGCTTCATCGACAAGGCATCCACCATATCCTGTAGTCGCCTGATGCCTAACCCCCCTTAATCCGTCGAACTTGCAACCTTTTGCCAACTAACCCAATTCCTACGGGCCACTCCTGCCTTGGACCTCCAAAAAAAAGTGCGAGAACATATTTTCAATCCGCGCAATAACGCATTTAGAAGGATTACAAGCCACAAGAGTATAAATAGGGATGGAGGCGTGGACATGTCGAAGGAGAATCAACTTACCTCCAAATAATAGTAGTCGATTATGCCACCCCAAAAGCCGCAGCTACCCAGAGCACTAATGGATCAAACACCACTGCATTCCGGTGACCGTTCATAAGCGGACAACCATGGTACTTGAATGGCGGATGGGAGATGGAAAAACCAGTAGCCGCGACGATGGAGATCCTCCGATTCAGGAGAAAACTTGTTGACACAAAGTGGTCACAGTCAACCTGATTATGATAATCGTCAAACATTAGATCGAAAATACAAATAAAGCATATACTCGATGCAAAGTATATTAACTCCGTTAGTACTAAAGTCAAAATCTGCTCCAGCTAAAAGATTTGTTTATCAAGTTTGGTTCTCTATTCAAATATAATCTTTTATTTATTTGAGTCTAGGATTGATGTAAGCTGAGTCGCACTGGCAAAACCAAGTACCTATACCCAGATACCTAGTCCACTCAAATAAACCAAAGAACATATCCACCAAATTGAGCCACATTCATTAACAAAGTCTACCATACTAAGAAACCAAACTCGGGCCGAATTCATGCCGAACTCAGATCGAACTCAGTTACCCTTTTGGTATAAAATTAACCAGTTCAGTAAGCTCCTAATTTCTTGGCCAAACGGTTGGAAATTTAAATTAAACCCCATCCAAATTCTGGCTGAATCTGTTTGCCTATATACTATAAATAGGATTGGATTTCTATATTCCTACTCACTCAACTATTCTTAAATCTTTTATCCTATTGTGAGCAAACATCTGAACTTTAACTTTTCCATCTCCAAGAGCAACTCCCTAGCCTTCCTAGTGCCAAGTACGGTCTCGGTCTAGAAGTCTACAGAGTTGTAAAAAGCTTGGTTCCATCAGTTACTCTCTCTCTCTCTAGCTGTGAAGTTGTGAGACTTTCGATAAAACCTCATGGTGTAAAGAAGTAGCAAGCCTTCGGATCAAAGCTTGTGATTTACTATTGGTGATTATAGTGGATAAAACTTTGAGCTTGAGTTCTCGGGACTGTACTAGTCCTCTCTGAGGAAAACCAGTATACATCTTGTTGTTTGCGTTTGCTTTCTCTCACCCTACTACATATATATAAGTATATTCATAACACTGCTAGACATATTCTAACTGCTAGTAGTTGATCACCATTGCATGCCATAGAACTATATTTTTAACAAGTAATTTTACTCCGCTGCATATATAAACTCTATTCACCCCCCTCTAGAGTTGTCATACATGGTCCTACAATTGGTATCAGAGCAGGTAGTCTTTTATTTAGTTTCTGATACAAATTGATCCTTCAATTAGTATCAAAGCAGGTAGTCTCTTATTTAGTTTCTGATACAAATGGATCCTTTAATTGGTATCAGAGCAGGTACTCTTTATATAGGAACTATTTATCATACCAATTGCTCCTACAATTGGTATCAGAGAAAGTTCTCTTGATTATCGGATTAACATCCAAAGAGTATAACACATGGCAACAACATGATCACTCTTTTCCGTCATTGGTGAAAGCCAACTCCTTGATAAGCCGCAGGTAGTCTCTTATTTAGTTTCTGATACAAATTAATATTTCAATTAGTATCAGAGCAGGTACACTTTATATAGGAACTATTGCTCATATAAATTGCTCCTACAATTGGTATCAGAGAAAGTTCTCTTGATTATCGGATTAACATGCGAAGAGTATAACACATGGCAACAACATGATCACTCTTTCCATCATTGGTGAAATCCAACTCCTTGATAAGCCACATGTTTTCAGCAGCACTAACTATTTATTTTAGAAAATACATATGAGTATTTTTCTAAAATCTCTTGGATTTAACTTATGGACTTATGTTACTAATGATTACAAAAGAGTTGACAAAGAAGATAATGAATATACCGAAGATGAAAAAAAGCAGCAAGCAATGATGCAAAGATAATGTACATGCTCTACTGCACTCTAAGAGAAGACGAATTCAAACTTATCTCCAAGTGCAAAACATCACATAAAATATAGAAAATGCTGGAAGCAACTTATGGAAACAACGAAGAAGAAGAAGAAGAAGAAGAAGAAGAAGAACCTCATGATGTTGCAAACTTGTATCAAAATAAAAAAGCTGCAAGTACAAAGAAAGATGCAGACATTCAATGCAACAATAATGATACCAACTCAAAGGAAAAAGATGTTACAAACTTATGCCCAAGTGAAAGTCTAGCAATCAATGAAAGGATCCAGTACGAGAATGACAAAAACCTTCAACATACGGTAGAATTGTGCTTAATGGTAAGCGAGATAAATGATGACTCACTAGCAAAAGATATTTCGTATGATAAATTGTCTGATACTTTTAATGATTTATTTGAAGACTTTAATACGCTTAGAAATAACTATAAGCAAGCTCGAAAAGATATCAAATCTTATCAGCTTAAAAATTATCAACTTATTTGCCTACTTAAGGAAGCTAGAGAAAACTCATCTTCTAATGAATCAATTATAATGAATCAATTGAAATCTCCAAACTTAAGCTTAGCTTAAAAGAAGCTCTTGACTGCTTTGATGAAAGCAATCAAAAAAATGCTAAACTTAAGGAGGACCTAAAATATGAAAAGGAGAAGTACTCTAATGATTCATTTAAGATTAATGATCTTTCTACTAAATATGATGAATTACTTATTAGCTCTAAAAAGTTAGAGAACAGACTGAGTAAACAGGTTATAAAACCTATAATCCAATCTAGCACTAGACACATGATACTTAACCAAACAAAAGGACACAAGACACTCACATAAGAGAGATAAGATGATTGATAAATCACATAATCATGCCTTTATCTACACCAGACCAACGAAAAGTAATCACGTGACATATCATACTCATGCACCTGGTTTTAACCCGATTAACACTATTAAATGTCACTACTGTGGATTGAAAGGACACTCCTCATACTTTTGCAAAGCACGAAGATTAGTAAATATTAATATGTTTATTTGGGTTCCAAAAACTAATCACTATAGATCCAAATCCTGGATACCAAAGTCTTCTTCTAATCATATAGGTGGAACGATTTACGGCAAGATGTAATGTTAAAGAAGAAAGTTGGTGATTGCAAAAAGCTAATGGACATTCTTATGGCAATTGCACCAACACAAAAATATGACTATTAAGTTATTATGGTAACACAAAATTTGCTTATTTATAGTAGCGTATTGTACTCATCCAATTTATTGAAATATCGTAGTATAATTGCTCTTAACTGTGTACGATGAAACTTTTGTTAAATGATTCTTCAATATTATGCTCTAAAAGGTGTAGAAATTATTATTAAATAGCCAAAAGGGTCCTTCTATCAAAAAGGTGTAAACAACCTTAAGCGACACGGTACTTAAGGGTCTTCAGACCACCGCTAGCTGGGAACCGGCCCCTACAGCTAATTAATAAAAACAAAATACCTCACTGAGTAATGATATACAAAGAGCTATTTACAAAATGTTTTCTAAATACAATTATCATTCATTCAGTAATTGACTATAATTAAAACTTCTTTTAATGACTGATTATATAGTCTGTCATAGTTACAGACCTCATATATTTATTCTAGTATTATGATGAGATAACTTGTACATTTCTCATATAACTTTTATAGCATACTAAATTTTTTTTTTTAAATCCTGAGCATATCAGAACTCGAACAGAGTTTGGTCCGAATTCGGTACGAACTCGGTTCTAGTATTTTTATATAACAGCAGCAACCTTGGATTTGACGATATCACTTCCTCTTCCAAATCTATCTTCTCTGAACCGAGAATAACCTCCTTCCTCCTAAACCCTAGTTTTGTGCTCTCCTTCCACGAAGGCTTTTTACTCTCAAAACTTGGGATCTAAGGCTCTTCGTAAGATTCTCTTTCATCTCCTTCAATCTCTTCAAGGTACATCCTTCACATTCACAAACCCTAATTTTATGGCTCCTAAATTTGGAAAACAGAAGAGAAAAGCAAATGAAGCTTCCTCTTCCCAACCCTCAAGTGATGATGTTCTATATTCCATATTTTCTTCCAATATTCCAAACTCCGGTGAATATGATGACTTTATTTTTACTTCTCTTGATGCCTCAAATTTATGGTTCAATAATTTTCTGCAAAAGGAATATTTGCAAGGGCAATCCTATCAATTTTACAACTTTTCATGCCCCAAAACTTAAACCTGTAGAATTCCATCTTCATCGTCTAGTCAAAACTAGAAAACCTATTTTTTTGAACGCCATTCGCATATTTTATTGCAATCTATCTTATGATCAATGGTCTATTTCTTCGAGAGTGGGTGGAATCAATAATGAATTTGATGATACAACCTTGGGTGAAATTCTTGAAATTTCAAACGAAGGAGATGCCCTAGTTGAGATCGACAAACTTAATCTCAGAGACGATATCACTCTTGATTCTTTCAGGAACATACTTTGTGCCCCTCATCCTTGTCCTGACGGAAAGTTTCGTCCTCGTTATTTCAACCAATACTTTTACGAACTTCACCGTATAATTTACTATGATATCATTCCCAAGCAAACCTCCAAAGATGATGTTACCTATAAGAAAATGTCTGCTTTATATCACTTCTACACATCTACTCCCTTTAGTCTTTCTAAGACCATGATTAGGCAGATGATTGACTGTTGTAAACACAAACGTTAACTTCTTTATGCCATATATCTACCGCTCATCTTTGAGCACTTTTATATTCCTATGGAAGAACCCACTTATCTATCTGAGCCAGCTTATCTCACCAAAGCATGCAGGATTCAGCCTACCTCTCTTGCTCCTGATAAAGACAACTAATCTGGATCTGATTTTGATGCTCCAGCTCCTCCTACTCAAACCCCTACTCCATCATCTTCTGCACAGCTTGCTACCTTGGACTCGATCCAAGAGATATTCCGCGAGCAATTCAGGTTGCAAAACGCATAGATAGCTGCTCAACACTAGAAAAAGAATACTATGATTATCACTCGGCTTCGCGACCAGCCTTATCGCACCACTATCCAGGCCCACACATTAGCCAACTCCCTAGCAGATCTTTATTATCACCTAGCCCATCATCCTACTATACCTCACCCAGTAGCTCGTGATCCTTCCCGCCCAGGCTATAGGATCGATGATCCATTTGTTCAGCAATACTTCGACCATACCAGAGCATATTTTGATGATCACCCACCTGCAGATGATGATTTATGATAGTTTATTTTGCCTTTTTGGATTTATTTTCTATTTCAGTGTACTAGAAATATTTGCTTAAAATGTTCATAAAACTTTTATGCTATTTTGGTTATTTGCATCTCGATATTCGCCAGTCATGATACTTGTTTTGATTATTACAATGCATATTATTTCTCTGCTTAATATGTCTTTTTCTTCAAGTTATCACAATCACTCGTTACAAGGGATTTTTTATTTTCTCCTATGATATATTGACAAAGGGAAAGAAATGACAAAATGTGACAATTATGGTTGATGTATGGTTGATGACATATATAAATTGTAAACTATGATATATTCTTGATATACCTGCACCTAATTTTGATATAAAGAAATGACAAGTTACAGGTCATTCAAGTGCACATGTTCAAAGAAAAGATCTACTTACGGGGGAGCTTTTCTTAAAAAGCTTATTTTTAACGAAAAGATCTACGTACAAGGAATCTTCTTCTACGTTTCAATTACTTGCATCAATGGCTACATCAGACCCACCTGTGTATTTTGGCATAGTTTATCAATTATCCTAATGGGGGAGATTGTTGACACAAAGTGGTCACAGTCAACCAGATTCTGATAATCGTCAAATATTAGATCGAAAATACAAATGAAGCAGATACTCGATGCAAAGTGTATCAACTCCATCAGTACTAAAGCCAGACTCTGCTCCAGCTAAAAGATTTGTTTATCAAATTTGGTTCACTATTCAAATATAATCTTTTATTTATTTGATTCTAGGATTGATATAAGCTAAGTCGCACTAGAAAAACCAAGTACCTATACCCAAATACCTAGTCCACTCAAATAAACCAAAGAACCTATCTACTAAATCAGGCCACATTCATTAACAAAGTCTACCTTACTTAAAAATTGAACTCGGGCCAAAATCATGCTGAACTCAAACCGAACTCGGTTACCCTTTTGGTATAAAATCAACCAGTTCAATAAGCTCCTGATTTCTTGGCCCAACGGTTAAAAATTTGAATTAAACCCCATCTGAATTCTGGCCGAATAATATTTGCTTATATACAATAAATAGGATTAGATTTCTACATTCCTACTCATCAAACATTCTTAAATCTTCTATCCTATTAGGAGCAAACATCTGAGCTTTAACTTTTCTATCTCCAAGAGCAACTCCCTAGCCTTCCTAGTGCCAAGTGCGGTCTCGGTCTAGAAGTCTACAGAGTTGTAAAGAGCTTAGTTCCATTAGTTACTCTCTCTCTCTCTCTCTCTCTCTCTCTCTCTCTCTCTCTAGCTGTGAAGTTGTGAGACTTTCGATCAAACCTCGTGGTATAAAGAAGTGGTAAGCCTTCGGATCAAAGGTTATGATTCACTATTAGTGATTATAGTGGATAAAACTCCGAGCTTGAGTTCTCGGGACTGGACTAGTCCTCTCAGAGGAAAACTAGTATATATCTTGGTGTTTGTGTTTGCTTTCTTTTACCCTACTACATATATATAAGTATATTTATACCACTGCTAGACATATTCTAACTACTAATAGTTTATCACCATTGCATGTCATAGAACTATATTTTTAACAGGTGATTTTACTCCGCTGGATACATAAACTCTATTCACCCACCTCTAGAGTTGCCATACATGGTCCTACAAAACTCGGGCCGATGACCACCATGCTTTTCCCCTTGCTAAAAGCTTGCCCCGAGCCACCATCATACCGCCTCAGAGTCTACATAAGTTTACGCGCTGCCCGCTTATCCCCATTTGAGAAAATCAGGATTTTATCTGCATAACTCTGGTGAGTGACCCACGGATACCCACTGTTGATCTAGTAGTTATGCGAGGGGTGAAGGTTTCCCAACCTCTTTAAGTTACTGTTGAGCACCTCGGCATCGATCATAAAGAGAGTCGGGGATAACAGAACCCCCTAACGAACACCCCTGAATGATCGAAAGAACCTTGTAGCTTCGCCATTGATGACTGTGGAAAACCAACAATTACTCACAAAATGATACATCAGCTCAACCTATTTATTACAGTACCTGAACTTCCTCAAGACCCATATCAGGAACTACCAGTCAAGTCGATCGTTGGCTTTGAGCATATCCAGCTTCAGGGCAATGTCCCCCCTATGTTTGTGGCCTAACACTACCAAAATATATCCAATTAGCGACGTTTAGTTATGACGTCACTATATTTTACGAATTTAGCGACGTTATTTTATAACGTCACAGGACGTCACTGTTAGCGACTGTCTGCAACGTTCCAGGACTGCAAATAATATTATGAAATAAGATGTTGCCAACTGTCGCCAAACGTCGCTATTATTTTTATTATAGCGACGTATAATGACTTTAGTTTTCATACGCCGTTAAATATTAAAAAATTGGTGACATTTAGCGACGTCACTTTATGGCGTCGCTAACATTTTCATAGAGGTTAACATCGTTCATTTTTTTCCATCTTTCTCTCCAAAAAATTTCCTAAAATTTTGAGCTCCTGCGCACGCGACCTCCTCCCGCAACCCCCTTCGGCTCCACAGCTCCAGCACCGACCGTGCTCCCCCTCCGACCCCGGACTTCACCGAGCTCCTCCTCCTCCACCGAGCTCCTCCTCTCCAGGCTAGCTCCTCCTCAGCCACCAAGTTCTCTACCTCCTTTCTCGACTCCTCCTGCTCTTCCGAGCTCCTCCTCCTCCTCTCCGGACACCCCTCCTCGGTCAACCCCTCATTAGGCAAATCCTAACCCTAACTCGGACACACACACATGCAGACACTAACCATAACCCCAAATCGGACACACGCACACGCACGAAAACACTAATACACACGGACACACGCGGACACATACACGTGAACACACAAATACGCGGACACACTAACACACACAGACACTAATCCTAATACGGACACGGACACACTAACACACGCAGGCACACACACATAAACTAACACACGCGGACACTAATCCTAATACGAATACGAAAATACTAACACAAGCGGAAAAACACACACGTGGACACACGCGAACACACACACACACACACACACACACACTAACACATGCGGACACTAACCCTAATACGGACACGGACACACTAACACACGCTGACACACACGGATACACACACATGCGGACATACTAACACACGCGAATGCTAACCCTAATACGATACAGACACTAACCCTAGTAGTGGTGTCCTAGTGTCCACAATTGGATACTTAGTGTTCGTATCATGATACGCCATGATACGTATGGCTAAATTTGATAATTTGGGTATTTTAGTGTCTCATTGTGTCAATTACCTATATATTGCATTAGATCTATTATTCTATAGGTTCATATAAATTCTATATATATTTTGGTGTTCTAATTGATATTGGTATTTTTTTTATTTGGTATCATGGCGTATTTGTGTTGATACTTGATTGTATCATGAGATTTTGGTATGTGTTTATGTGCATATAGTGAGGTGTATCATAGGAAATTAGATATGTGGCTATATATATATATATATATATATATATATATATATATATATATATAACTATGTTTATGTGTGTCCAAGTGTAGAATGTACCACTAGAGCACATGAGTGTTAGTAAGTGGTGTTGTAGATGAGTGTGTTGATGAGTATGTGTTCCTGTGAAGAGAGGGTATCAAATTGGTGTATGTATGTTGCATTGTATCTGGAGAGTGGTGTTGAGTTAGATGTGAAGGACTGTGTGGTTCATGGTTTGCAATTTTAGAGGCAAGGGGGAGTGTTTAGACTGCAGCAAGTAGTAGTATCAGCTGCAATTGCAGCTGTATCTGCTTCAAACTATAGCAGATTGCAGTGCTTGGGGTACCATTGTAACAGCAGCAGCTATAGCTGCAAGGAGATACAGAGCAGGGAAGGATGTACTCAGTAAGGGGAGAGCTCAGAGTCCCTGCAGTAAGGACCGCAATATGGGGCAGTTCCTGCAGCTATGTCCAGCAATTGTAAGTATGAGTGGCAGCAGCAACCTGAGCAAAAAGTTGCATACCATAGCAGGTAGCAACAATAAATGCTGTGGACAACAACCCCATGTTGCAGTACAGAGCAAGTAACAAGAGATTTCAGCAACTAGATTAGGCAAAGAATAGCGAGGGTAAGGGAAAGGTACCAAGTATCAAGATACTTGGACTATGTTTCTATATAAGTACCCGCAACGGGACTGATGGAAGGTGTTTTCCAAGGTACCCGCTCGAAGAAAAAACTATCAGTCGCTGGGGGTAGTTCTTCCTCAGGACCCCTAAGGGTTACACGAGCTGGGGGTAATACTCTCGTAGACCTATACAAAAATCTGGCATTCCGAGAAGACGGTGATTCCCATGAAACGGACACCGATATCCCTGGAGGTGGCCGCCCTCATCCAGATGACGTAGCTTCCAACGCTGGGGGGTAGTAGTCCCTCTAAATCCGAGGAAGAGGCCACGCTACCTGATGACCACTCCCTACAAGAATCAGAGACGGAAATGCAACAACCACTGTCCTGTCCATCTCTTTCCATGAGCGGACTGTATACATGGAAGGGGATGATCACGAGGGACCCAGCGACCGACAATGTCTCGAGACTCTCAAGACTATAATGCAGACGGTGAGCTCATCGATACAAGCCATGACCCAGGCAATGCTGGAAATCAAAGCCAACATGCATGACTTAACAACCATCAAGGGCTTCTGGACATGCAAGCTTGGACCCGGGGACCAACGCAGATTCCGACGCAATCGCTCCACCCATAGGCGGTAGTCACCCCCTGCTTGGTTCATCTACCCCTTCCGCGGGAGATAAAGCCAAAGAAGCAATGAGGGAAATGTCACGCCTCAGTCCCAAAATACGCGGGACCAGGCCATGTGGTAATGGCCAGCTATGCATTCAACCAGACTCTTGTCCGACTCGAATATGTATAAGCTGTCCTAATCAGATAATATGTCCACAAGTCCGTATATAACATCCACAATGCTAGCTATATACTATTTTACTAAAATGTCTCGTATACATAACTACTAGAAAGGAATAGCTCCATAGTTATATTTTTTTTATAAAAAACAAACTGCTCATATCTACATACATACAACTAATATGCAATTATATAATCATACTGGGGGGTGAAATAGCAATTTACCTCTTTTCTAACATGTGGCTGCAGTAATTAGCTTCCACGCCACATGTTATGCGCCCACACCTTAACTTCTCTTCTCAAAACTTTGGCTCCAAATGCTCTCAGGGTTTTCTACTGAATCCCCACAAATGGAGCCGAGCAATGAATGGTACTGTTACTTTGCTCATGACGAAAAACTTGGTGATGGTCTGCTCGGCCAAGGAAAGTTCACAATGGCGACGCGATTCGACGAGTCGCAGATGGGAGGCACTGCTCGACAGCTCCTCATTGAGGGGATGGGTCACATGGACGCCAGCGATGAGGAGATCAGCACTTGTGGGTCAAGGAACGGCTGAAGCAAGTTGGGAATGGAGGGAAGCACGGGTTCATGGACGAGAGGAATAGAGGGGTCAAAAGTGGTTTGCAAAAGTACGGGTTCATGGACGAGAGGAATAGAGGGGTCAAAAGTGGTTTGCAAAATTATGCTTGTATGTATATAGGAATCGGCTAGGGACAACTCTTAGTCTGGTGTGTTCTTTATAGGTGTTTTGATAGTTGTGGTGTAGGTAAATGATGCGTCTTTAGCAGGAAAATATATACGATTTTCAGTTCGATAAAAATAATAATTAAGGAACATAGAGTTATGAGAATGGTTTCTTAGTGAGGTTCAATGATAACATCTTCTAATGAAGCATTTAAGGTGCTAATGAGGGTACTAGTGATTCTTATAAATATGGATTATATGACTAATTGGAGAATAATAAGAAAAAAATAGGGAGTTATAAATATGGGTTATATGACTAATTGGAAAATATATACGACATATTCTAATGAAGCATATGCGCCACTATTTATTATTCCTCGAACAAAGTTTTTCTAAAATCTCTAGTTCTAATAATTAGTTGAACCCCTAGAAATCAGGGAACTTCGGGCTCGCCAAGATTCTATGGGCAGCCGGGATTCACTGCGCGAGCTCAGGATACGACAACCGTACCGCCGCAAGTGGAGGGATGTTTCGTACCCGCCAAAGTACAAGCCCTTCAACATGAACTCATTCGACGGGAAGACTTTCCCCTGTCAATACATGAGTTATTACAAGACTGCAACATGACACCAACCTCGCAGTAACGCAATCCTCACCAAGCTCTTTGTGGGGGCATTATCTGGGGTCGCATTCGACTGGTTTTGCAGCCTACAAGACAACTGCATCTAGTCGTTTGACGACTTCAAGAGTCTTTTTCTCAAAAGATTCTATGACGGAGGAAGCGACATGACGTTGTCCTCCCTGATGGATGTTACCCAAGGGGAAAGGGAACTCACCCAAAATTACATCGAGCATTTCCGACAAACAGCACTGAGATTTCCTCCAGTCAATCCTGAGTCAACTCTCATGGGCATGTGCCTCAGAAACTTACTTCCGGCAGTCAGCCTCTGGATGGGCGACAGTTAATGCAAAGACTGGATGTCATTCATCATCAACGTTGTCGGTGCTGAGAAGAAGGTCAAGGACGCCCGTCTCTTGGGAATACAGATCTCTGTCGTTGACGATAGAAAAAAATAACCCAACAACAACAACAGCGGCAACAGCAGCCGCGATGGAAAAGGGAAGCAGGTCCTGGTGGCTAACTTAACCAAGAAGCCCGAGCAAAAGCCAGCTGAGGTTCCAAAGCCCCAAGAGACTTACTCCTTCGAAGATGACGACGTCATTCCCATATTCGACGTGCTGATGAAGGGTGGCAAGTTTTGGCTCTCCGACATCAAACCCCCTGTAAAGGTAGCTGAGATGAACAATCCAAAGTAATGCCACTATTATCACTACGTCCACCATGCGACGAAGGAATGCTACACCCTCAAGCGAGACATCCAGCGTCTGCTCGACACGAAGGCCCTCATCTTGGATATCGATGACAAGACAGTTGTCGTAAACATGGTGTCTCTCTAGTTCGGCAACTTTTCGGTGACGGAGGCCCAAGAAGGAGTAATCCCGATCCCCCGGGCAAAGATGGAAGTCGATAACCTCCCGTCATCTCGTGACCTAACGGCCGGGCATATACCTCTCACCACGCCACGTGGCGAGGTCATGTGGGTTCACCCCAATCTTGGTCCAGAATTAATGCAGCAAACAACACCGTTTGCCACCAAGTCCAAGGACAAGAAATCCAAATCGTGCTACATAGTTTCCCTCCCATCTGAGGAAGCTATAACAGGAACAATAAAGTCATTCCTAGCGTACCAACGAGAGTACGACATCCCGGATTATGGTGTACTTTTAACAGTTACACCAGTGACATCAGATTCGAGTATATCCCAGGCTCCAACAACGGACAAGTCTAAGCAAAAAGATACTCGCTTTGACAAGCCGCTAAGCAAAGACTCAACTGAGGGGCTAGAAAAGCGCTACAACTTTGACATCTTGGCCCAACTCGCCAACACTCTAGCGAATTTTTCTCTATTCGAGCTCCTTCGACTCTCCAAAGACACTCGGGTCGCTCTTAGTGAGGTATTACAAAATGCCGACACATACCTAGCGCAGGTCAAGCCGCCAGCTGAAGATCATGCTGCTTGCCCCCTGTAAACACCCTGATTTTTCAGAAATTTTTAAAATGGATTTTCATAATTTTCTGGATTTTTCTGGGATTTTTAATTAATTAAAACTAAGGTATTTTAAAATTAAATGATTTTTAAATGATGTTAAATAATATTAAAATATGATGAAAATAATATTTTTGGGTGTAAAATGAAAAATTAGACATAGGATAAATTTCTGGGAATTTATTGGACCCCGGAAGCATTTTTAAAGCCCTAAAAACTAAGTTTAAAATAAACCAAACTAAACCCTAGGAATAAACCCGGTTAAATTGAACCAAACAAACCCGAACCAGTTTAACTAAACCCAAATCCTTATTGGGTCGGATCCGGGTCCAAAACTCAGACCCGACCTAATAACCCGTACCCGTACCAGAACCTAAACTTTAGTGGATCGGGTCGGATCCCTATCCGCCCGACCCACTAACCCGACCGGACCCATGCTACAGTATACCCTTTCTTCTCCCCCGATCCGACGCCGCTTCGCCTCCGTCGGCCGACCCGCCGTGGCGCCTTGCCTCCCAGCCGCTTTATCTCCGCCCGCAACCGCCGTGGCTTTCCCGCTCCCCGGCGCCGCTTCACATCCCCGCAACCGCCAGCTATTCCTCTCCCCCCCCCCCCGCAACGGCCGCCCCTCCGCCTCCCAGCTCCGGTCTATAAAACCCCCAGCCACCGCCTGTGCCCTAACCCCCAGCCACCGCCTCGTCGACCAGCCCTTCGCTGCCACTGCCTAGCTCCGCCGCCCGAGCCTCCAGCTGCCAGCCCTCCGCCTCCCTCTTTCCTCCAGCGCCTCTCCCCAGCGCCTCCGCCTTCCTCCGGCCAGCCTTGACCTCGCCGGCAGCAGCAGCCTCTGCCTGAGCCCGCCGTTGGAGACGTAGCAGCCCCGTCCAGCAGCTCCTCCGCGTGACGAACCATCCCCGGCGAGCAGCCGCCAGCGTAGCCACCAGCTCCGGCAATGATCTCCGGCAGAAACCCTAACCCTAGAACAGTACCCTTACACAGTGTCGTGTCGCATCGCCTCGCGGACACGGGAAAACCCAATTCTGTGTAGCCCAGTTCAGGTACCCTTTTCTCTCTCCTCGTTGTCTCGTTTTTCGTTCCGTCTGTTGTGATGCAAACCCTGCGTGACCCTCTCGATGCCCGTGCAACCCGCTCGGTGTGTCGCGTCCTGTGGCGATCGCAAACTGCGATCCAAAAACAGGAAAAACAATATCCCATTTTCCTCCGGAACTGAGTGCGCCCTGCCAAACGGGACGACTTGGTCGCGTGCGGTCTTCACCGAAAGGTGCGCACTGTTGATACGGACATGCAGGATTTCGCAGAAGTTGATTTGGATGTGCGTGCACACCGGAATCAAAGTGTATCCGCCGACAACGCCCCGTATTGGCCTGTTCTGGATCTCGCTATAACTTGGTGTACACACGTCGGATCGAAACAAAAGTTACGCCATTGGACTCATAACAATACGCTGGTCCTGTGACCCAAGTCTGGTTTGATTCTGAGAACGTTGACAAAATCGTGTATCGTGGGCCCCGCAGCTCCACTTGACGGACGATTTTGTGATCGGCTCATCGGAATCCGAATCTGGAAGTTCTGTTGGGTTCGTATCATCGTACTGGACTTGTTGACACTAAGTTTGAAAATTTTTGGAGACCATTGGTTCTGACACATTTTTCGGTGTGAAGCGGGCCTCATGTGGACCCCGCTTTGACCAAAAACTGTCATTTGTACCCTTGTGTCCAAATTGGACTCAAGGACAGGTGTTTCTAGCTATTTAATATTTTCTGAATCTGATGGTGATGTTTATTTCAGCAACCGAAGGACTACCTGCAAATCCTGCTGCTGCCAGAGCTATATTTGGAGCCAGAACCCCAGGCAAGTGTACCTTGCCAACTTTGCAGTTTTGTTAATTATTTCCTTGACTTAAATTAATTGTTGTACATGCTTAACCTAGGACCATGTGACTTACTTAGCATCCGATTAATAGTCGGGTGCCAACACCGTACGCGGAGTTGTGTAACGTCACCTAGAGATGGATATCGAAACCCTTTACATTCTCGTACTTGCTTTGTCAAATACATCATAACCCAGGACACCTGACACTAATCATGAGACATAATCTTCCTGAAATATTTAAGGTAATTCTGTATAGAATACAGGTTTCATGACATAGACATTATTTTCTTTGATCTTATTATGACTTGCTGCATTAGTTTTGATCCTGCGTGTCATGGACATGAGACGTGTGATTACATTGGGTAGGGAGAGATTTACCATACACAAGGCTGATTATATATATATATATATATATATATTGTTATCTGGAGGTGTCTTAGACTCTGACACAGTGCTTTGACACATGTATTGTCCCTTCGAAAATACTGCTATGGGTTTCTCCGACACAGATCCTATAGTAGTCTCAGCCCGAGTATGAGTAAAACTCTCACTTGTATATCACTTAGCTGGTTATATTTACCCTATTATTTCATTTATTGCTGCACTATATTTATTTTGGCATGAGTTATTTTGTACCTTGCTATGTCCCCTGAGGACTTGGATCCGGATTATGTCCCCAGGATTAGCAGACGAGATCGATTCTGAGGTATACGGAACAGGAGCATTAGCAGAAGCAGGAACAGGAGCAGGCACTGGAGTAGTACCAGATCCAGTAGACGAGTGATCCCCGAGGTTATCTTCTGAGTATATGCTTTATCCATACTCAGTATTTGCAGTTATTATCTGTATCTTGACTATTGTATCAGACTTGTTGTCGGGTTGTTCCTCGATTTAATTACTTGTGACTTGATGATGTTTAAATTTCCTTTTGTTAATATTGCTGTATTTATTCTGTGGATGAGATTAGTAGACCCTTATTATTGTATTATAGCTTAAGTACGCCCCGATGGATCCATTAAATTGGGTTTGTCCATCGGTGTGTGCTGCTGGCCATTGCCACGTATCTATTCCCTTGATATTTTGGGACTGGGACGTGACATGGTTTTTTTTGGTGGCCTATGCAGGTCAATGACTAAATTGTTCGATTTTAACTTAGGGACCGAGCAAGCCTGCAGTAAGAATAAGATAAGTTTTTAGGCTCTCATCCACTTGCTTGAATCATTCTTGACATCTATATCGGATTCGAATTTATTTCTTCACCTGCATCATGCCTTGATTCCTGTGCACCTCTTATTATTTATTTTGATGTAGAGTAATGGATCCTCGAGCAAACAACGAGACTCCCGCAAGACCACCACTATAAGCTGTGGTAACCAACGAAGAGGAAATAACCCCGGTAGGAGAAGGTCAATCTGCTCAACAAAGTCAAGCAAATCAGCATACCTCGGGAAACCAGCAAGATGACACTTCACCGCAGTTCACTCCACCAATGCCCATATTCCCACAAGGGCAAGCTATGGACGTGCAACAGATGTTTCAAATGTACTACCCGATGATGCAAGCTTATCAGAAGGTTCAGCAATGCCAAACGGAGGAGTTCATTTACAGACTTAGCTCAGAGCTACGAAAGTTAATCAGCTCCGTTGCAATGGACGTTCTTACTAAAGCACGGGCCATGGAGTGCATCACCAGGATAGAGTCCAGCCAGAAGCGGTCGCATGTACTAGACCAAGCATAGCAGGAAAGAGCTGCAAAGCGACCCCAGATGAATCCACCACCGAGAGCAGCATCCAGAGCCTTATTCCTTCCTACTTGTTACTATTGTGGCAAGGTAGGCCATATTGTGAGGGATTGCAGACGCAAGTTGGGACTGTGCTTGATTTGCGGATCAAGTAAACATTTAGCCAAAATTTGCACGATGCACCAAGGAGAAGTATCAATGGTTAATCGACAAGCGTTACCAGTACCGAGGCCAGCCTGTCCAGCTTTGGAGCACCGCAAACAGAAGTTGAAGGAGTCATATCACCACCTACAGGAGAGAATCAGCCGAGGCCACCTTTGATACCCCAGGCCGTACTCTTCCAGCAGGTCCAGCAGCAGCAGAGGAATCGACCGCAAGGATGCAAACAAGCTCTTGCCTTGGAGAACGTGCAGACTTTTGGAGTAGCTAATGCGCGTAAGTTTTCGTAGTTATCTGTTTCTAGATTTGCTTTAGTTCGTGCCTATTGGTTCGTGACCTTAGCCTTAACCTGGTAATTTTAAACTTGCTAATAATTGATAATCTACTGATAACCTAGTATGATAAGTGATAACCTAGTTTTTTTTCTAAAACTGTAGTTTTCTAGATTTTCTTTCTTCTGGAAATTTCATAACTTCCATTGCTTAGGGAAATGATTTTCCCGATGTGTTATTCTTAAACCCTCAACCTTGATTCTTCTTGATAGTAATGTACTTCGAACAATGTTTGCAACCGTATCATCTCTGTTGACCGGTTATTCTTTGATTGCGAGGACGCAATCCTCTTAAGGGGGTAAATTGTAAACTCTCTGATTTTTCAGGAATTTTTTAAATGGATTTTCACAATTTTTTGGATTTTTCTGGGATTTTTAATTAATTAAAACTAAGGTATTTTGAAATTAAATAATTTTTAAATAATGTTAAATAATATTAAAATGTGATAAAAATAATATTTTTTGGTGTAAAAAAAAAACTAGACATAGGATAATTTTTCGAAAATTTATTGGACCCCGGAAGCATTTTTAAAGCCCAAAAAACTAAGTTTAAAATAAACCAAATTAAACCCTAGGAATAAACCCGGTTCAATTGAACAAAACCAACCCGAACCGGTTTAACTAAACCAAAATCCTTATTGGGTCGGTCCAAAACTCAGACCCGACCCACTAACCCATACCCGAACCCGAACCTAAGCTTTAGTGGATCGGGTCGGATCCCTATCCGCCCGACCCACTGACCCGACTCGACCCGTGCTACAGTGTACCCTTTCTTCTCCCCCGACCCGACGCCGCTTCGCCTCCGCCGGCCGACCCGCCGTGGCGCCACGCCTCCCAGCCGCTTCGTCTCCGCCCGTAACCGCCGTGGCTTTCCCGCTCCCCGGCGCCGCTCCGCCTGCCCCACTGGCCATCTCTTCGCATCCCTGCAACCGCCAGCTCCTCCTCTTCCCCTCACCGTACCGACCGCCACTCCGTCTCCCAGCTCCGGCCTAAAAAAACCCCAGCCACCGCCTGTGCCCTAACCCCAGCCACCGCCTCATCGACCAGCCCTCCGCTGCCACTACCTAGCTCCGCCGCCAGAGCCTCCAGCCGCCAGCCCTCCGCCTCCCTCTCTCCTCCAGCGCCTCTCCCCAGCGCCTCCGTCTTCCTCCGGCCAGCCTTGACCTCGCCGGCAACAGAAGCAGCAGCCTCCGCCTGAGCCCGCCGCTGGAGACGTAGCAGCCTCGGCCAGCAGCGCCTCCATCTGACGACCCATCCCCGGCGAGCAGCCGCTAGAGCAGCCACCAGCTCCGGTGAAGATCTCAGGCAGAAACCCTAACCCTAGAACAGTACCCTGACACAGTGTCGTGTCGCATCACCTCGCGGACATGGAAAAACCCAATTCTGTATAGCCCTGTTCAGGTACCCTTTTCTCTCTCCTCGTTGCCCCGTTTTCTGTTTTGTCTATTGTGACGCGAACCCTGCGTGACCCTCTCGATGGTCGTGCAACCCGCTCGGTGTGTCGCGTCCTGTGGCGATCGCAAACTGCGATCCAAAAATAGGAAAAACAATACCCCGATTTCCCCCGGAACTGAGTGCGCCCCGCCAAACGGGACGACTTGGTCCCGTTTGGTCTTCACAGAAAGGTGCACGCTATTGATACAGACGTGCAGGATTTCACAAAAGTTGATTTGGATGTGCGTGCACACCGGAATTAACGCGTATCCGCCGACAACGTCCCGTATCGTCCTGTTCTGGATCTCGTTGTAACTTGGTGTACATACGTCAGATCGAAACGAAACTTGTGCCATTGGACTCGTAGCAATACGCTGGTCCTGTGACACAAGTTTGGTTCGATTCTGAGAACGTTGACAAAATCGCGTATCGTGGTCCCCGCGGCTCCACTTGACGGACGATTTTGTGATCGGCTCATCGGAATCCGAATCTGGAAGTTCTGTTGGGTTCGTATCATCGTTCTGGACTTGTTGACACTAAGTTTGACGAATTTTGGAGACCATTGGTTCTGGCACATTTTTCGGTGCGAAGCGGGCCACATGTGGACCCCGCTTTGACCAGAAACTGTCATTTGTGCCCCTGTGTCCAAATTGGACTCAAGGACAGGCATTTCTAGCTATTTGATATTTTCTGAATCTGATGGTGATGTTTATTTCAGCAACCGAATGACTACCTGCAAATCCCGCTGCTGCCAGAGCTATAGTTAGAGCCAGAACCCCAGGCAAGTGTACCTTGCCAACTTTGCAGTTTTGTTAATTATTTCCTTGACTTAAATTAATTGTTGTACATGCTTAACTTAGGACCGTGTGACTTACTTAGCGTCCGATTAATAGTCGGGTGCCAACGCCGTACGCGGAGTTATGTAACATCACCTAGAGATGGATATCGAGACCCTTTACATTCTCGTACTTGCTTTGTCAAGTACATCATAACCCAGGACACCTGACACTAATCATGAGAAATAATCTTCCTGAAATATTTAAGGTAATTCTGTATAGGATACAGGTTTCAGGACATAGACATTATTTTCTTAGATCTTATTATGACTTGCTGCATTAGTTTTGATCATGCGTGTCATGGACATGAGACGTGTAATTACATTGGGTGGGAAGAGATTTACCATACACAAGGCTGATTATATATATATATATATATATATATATATATATATATATATATATATATATATATTGTTATCTGGAGGTGTCTTAGACTCTGACACAGAGCTTTGACACATGTATTGTCCCTTCGAAAATACTGCTATGGGTTTCTCCGACACAGATCCTATAGTAGTCTCAGCCCGAGTATGACTAAAACTCTCACTTGCATATCACTTAGCTGGTTATATTTACCCTATTATTTCATTTATTGCTGCACTGCACTTATTTTGGCATGAGTTATTTTGTACCTTGCTATGTCCCCTGAGGACTTGGATCCGGATTATGTCCCCAGGATTAGCAGACGAGATCGATTCCGAGGTATACGGAACAGGAGCATTAGCAGGAGCAGGAACAGGAGCAGGCACTGGAGCAGTACCAGATCCAGTAGACGAGTGATCCCCGACATTATCTTCTGAGTATATGCTTTATCCATACTCAGTATTTGCAGTTATTATCTGTATCTTGACTATTGTATCAGACTTGTTGTCGGGTTATTCCTCGATTTAATTACTTGTGACTTGATGATGTTTAAATTTCCTTTTGTTAATATTGCTGTATTTATTCTGTGGATGAGATTAGTAGACCCTTATTGTTGTACTACAGCTTAAGTACGCCCCGATGGATCCATTAAATTGGGTTTGTCCATCGGAGTGTGCTGTTGGCCATTACCACGTGTCTAGTCCCTCGATATTTTGGGACTGGGGCGTGACACCCCCACTGCAATAATATCATAGAGGCGATACCCAGCATCACGTTCTCACAACAAGACATGTTGTTAAAGAATAACCGGCATAATCGTCCCATGTATTACGCATGGTACATTGGTGCCATTAAGGTGGACCGAATGCACATCGACCCTGGTTCATCAATCATCATAATCCCGTAGAGTCTGCTTCAGACCTTGGGCATTCCAATGCATCACCTGGCAGCTACCAATACCGCCATCACTGGCTTCAATGCAGGAAGGAGCTGCCCTCTGGGCAAGATTCATCTGAAAATCCAGATCGACAAATTGAGAATGTAGGTCACCTGCTACGTCATTGACGTAGACGTATCCTACAACGTCTTGCTCGGACGTCCATGGATACATGAACATAGGATCGTGCCATTGACCCTGTACCAGTGCTTAAAGTATGTCGACGAACATGGCACGATCAAATCGGAGTTTGTTGATGTTGACCCATTCAAAAGGATCAAAGCCTACTACTCTGAATCAATCCTTTACAAACAAGTCTACCAAGATGAAGGTAGCAATGACGCTGATGATGAGGAAGGGGCTGCGGCAACACCGGAAGAGACCTTAAGAGTTTGTCTAAAGGCACGTGCTTCCGACAAAACTATTCCTCTCGTCATAAAACTATGCAGGATAGTACCCGAACCTCTGGTCATCCGCCTTCGTAGGACGGATCGATCACCGAAGGGAGATCCGGCACCATCCACCACGTCCGAACCTCTGGTAGTAAAGCTGCGCAGGAAACCTACAAAGTCGTTGTCGTACTGGGGGTAGATCTCGAGAAAGATGAGCTGGAGGAGTACGTAGTTGCTCATGCTAACGTCCCTTCTCTCGACGATGTAATTCCGGAAGACGAGATACCTCATTTCATCAATAAAGGGCTATATTTGAACTACTCCAAAGTTGCACATATAAGCACAATGTATTCCATGGAGCATGGTCTAGGCCTGCGCCTGCAGATACATGTGACTACCACCTATGTTGTAAACCAAATTCTCCCTAGCCATGGTTCCTACTTTACGGTTCCAACAAGAAGCAGGGGAGACAAACCCATCAACTTCGACAGGGTAGAAGACCCCCGGTCCTTCATCCCGGAGGAACAAGAGCCAGATCCCGATACTGGCAAAATACAATTCTACCGGTTCAATGGTCAAGACAAATACCTTATCCAGAAGATGGGCTATGATCTTAAAAAATCAATGTCTGAATTACGGCAAAGGTCGACGACTGCCCGTACGCCTCGCCGCTCCGACAGGCAAGTCCGAGTACTACTACCATAAGACCAAGCATGGCTTAGGGTACATTACGCCTCCCACAACCTCTAAAGGCTCAGATCAAGAAGATGAGTTACACTCTCACTCTTAAGAGTCTTCCTCTTGGGACACCAATGTAAGTATCGGAGAGATGCTCAAGCACACATTGTCTGCCAACATGGTGTCAGCTGACCCTGAGGAAGACGAAGAAGATCCACTGAAACTTTTTAAAGTAGAATCGTGGGCCCAACGCCTAGATGCACAATAGGAGATACTGTTCAAACAACGAGAACCTCCTACCATGGACAAAGTCATACAAGTCAATCTGGGTGATGAATCCTCCCCCAAACCTATCTTCATCAGCAAGAGTCTGACTGGTGATGAACAGGAATCCCTACTATAGCTCGTCAGGGAATACATTGATGTCTTTGGATAGAGTTACGTAGACATGTCGGGGCTGGACCCCGAATCGCGATCCACAATCTCAATATCTTGCCGAAAGCAAAGCCTGTCAAGCAACAGCAATGGCGATTCCGACCAGACATTATGAACGCCATCGAAGCTGAAGTCAACAAACTGATAGCTAGTGGCTTCGTCCGCGAAGAAAAATATCCAGATTGGGTAGCCAACATCATGACCGTCATCAAAAAGAACGATAAGATCTGGATCTGTATTGACTTCCGTGACCTTAACGCGGCATGCCCTAAAGACAAATTCCCTCTTCCAATCACAGACATAATGATCGACAACACCTGTGGCTTCGAGCGCATGTCCTTCATGGACAGATTCTCAGGCTACAATTAGATCAAGATATTTCCTGACAATCAGTAGCATACATCATTCTGAACACCGATAGGAGTGTACTGGTATACAGTCATGTCCTTTGTCCTAAAGAACGCAGGTGCCACATACCAGCAAGCGATGAGCACCATATTCTGTGAGCATCTACGTAAGACGGTCCAATGTTATGTCGATAACATCGTCGTCAAGTGTCGCTCCAAAGATGATCACCTCAGGGACTTGAAGACTGTGTTCGACCTCATACGTTCGCACCAGTTCAAGATAAATTCTACCAAATCCTTCCTTGGAGTCTCCTACAGTAAATTTATGGGCTTTATCATCACTTCTTGGGGTATTCACATAGACCTTGACAAAACTAAAGCAATCCTGGAGATAAACCCGCCAAAGAACCTCTAGAAACTCTGCGGCCTTCAAGGAAGGCTGGCATACATCAGGAGGTTCAAATCAAACCTCTCTGGGCATTGTCGGTCGTCCATACTTCGCAAGTCATGCATTCTATCAATTTTGCGACAAAAAAACTGGATTCAGAATGTAGCGTCGACTGCCTACAATCCAACAGCAAATGGTCTGACAGAAGCCTTCAATAAGACCATCATCAAACTTCTCAAGAAGCTCGTGTCTTCTAATAAACGCGACTGGAATGAGAAGCTGGGTGAATGTCTATGGGCCTACCGTACAACGGTCTGGATAGCTACGGGCAATACGCCTTTCTCTATGGTGTACGAAAGCAAAGCAGTCCTCCCGCTCGAGATCCAAATTCCTTTACTCTGGGTGGCTCTCTCCAACCAATTAACCATTGACGATAATCACCGCCGACAACTACAAGAGTTAGAAGCACTAGACGAGAAACATCTCTTAGCTCAACAGTACATTGAGCTATACCAAACACGTCTCTCGGGAGCCTTCAACAAACGGGTGAAGAAGAGGACCTACCAAGTGGGTAATCTCGTCTTGACCGTATGGAGGCCAATGTTTATGACCCACAAGACGGCCGGCAAGTTCCAACCCAAATGGGAAGGCCCGTTCATCGTAGAATTGGTATTCCCCAATGGCGCCTACCGGCTCGCGAAATCCAATGGAGACTTGCTCATGATGCCTATCAACGACAAGTTCCTGAAAAAGACTATGTCTAAACTAGACTTGTACTCCCCTTATCCCCAGCCGGGCAATCAATGTCATGCCCCAATCTCCCGCAGGGTAATCGGCCGTCCCCGCTAGGCGATAATCACCGCGCCAGCGCTCCCGCGGAATGATCGCTTGACCCATCTGGGCGTGATGCCGCACGAGCGTGAGCCGCGCTCGTACAAGGTCGTGGTTCATGCTGAGGGTAAGAGGTCTAAGCCACAGAGTCGCACAGATTATCCGAGTGCAGCAGAATTATAAACGCATAGGCGATTGGTAACAAGTTCACTGAGTCGTCAATAGCGGAAACATTAAATAACACAAGTATAGAAGTAAAGTAAACTCTTTATTAATATTGAACAAGTATTACAGGAGGTGCATAGCCGAGATTATAAGTCGCTCAAGCCTCTCTCAAACAGTAAAAGCATGCCAAGTGGCAACATTTGTGGAATGATGTACATGCGATGTTCTAATATTATTTCTTGTATATATATTTCAGTTCCGGACGCAGCGCTCCAAGGCTCCAGAGTGAACTCCACGCCTTAGAACGCATGAAGGAGGCATCCGCACCGAACGAGGTTCTCTCGTACCCTGTAAGAAATCTGGTGGGTTATCAGTACATGAATGCACTAGTGGGAAGGCTACTCGCCCGCTCGACAAATTCAAACACGTAATATAGGTTCTGTGCACCAACTATTATGTTGTCTTCCTAGTTGCCTTAGGATCAGTTTAATGGCAAGGATTGAATAGCCTAACTCGTGTGGCAGTGTGCCGTGTGACATAAGAGAAAATACGGTGAGACTTACCAACTTACCATTTGCCCTTCCCTGTCCAAGGCAAACCAAGTTAATTCAAGCACGAGCATGTATAAACATTCAGGGGCAATAGCATATGCAAACACTGTGTTGTGAGCGAGATTATGCTTCGGGTGTACGGGTTATATGAAATATCAGGTGTTACAGAAGATGTTGAAGTGTTCCATATGTGCAAGTGTATTATACTCGAGATCGTTCAGGTATTTCAGGTATTCTCGATACGATGCAGTGACTCACATACGGATTGCCGCTAAGCGAAGATGACTTATCTATATGAACATGGGGTCACTGGCATAGCCATAAAGGAACAAGCATTTGATAGTCTCAATTGCAGAATGGGGCACAACGCTTTGTACAAGACAAGCAATTTAGGGCAATCGGGCGACACAGTAGGGCCGTTGCACGCTATCCTGCCAGAACAGGGAGACTATTGGGTAGACGGAGAGTCCAAGGTAATATGCGTTACCAAGGCCGAATACCGTGTATTGCCAACCCATAAGCTGTGATAGCATACTGGACCCTTCTTGGCGCTGGCAATACACACAAGCATTCCTCCTAGGCCAGTACGATTCCGATGCCCCGTTGATCACCCGAGGAATGAGATAGATCGTGCACGAGTTGTCCGTGACCATGCAAGTCTTGGGTCAATCCAGATTCATGAGATGCATGAGATACAGGAGATACACGATGTTGTTGAATCTTGATTCGTGCTATGAACGGTATTGCTCCATGAGCTATATTACTTGCCTTATTTGACAAGGTTCTCGTTTGGTATATAACTTGCTTTGATGCATGCCCCTGGTTCGGGGATTGCCTTGGCGACCTAACAGTCCCGGATACTTGCAGGTTCATATTGCACAGTAGGACTATTTGATAGTCTTCTGGATGACTCGATGCATGCACGATACGCGATTGTGTTATTGATTGTGGCATAATCTCATTGTGGCAAGCATTGAGTCAAGGCAATATTATAAGTTAACATATAAGCAAGCAAGCATTGCGTTCATAAGAAAACTTAAGCATTCATGTTGGCTCGGGCCCGAAGGTAAGCCGAGGAGTGAAACCGTAAAGGGACTTACCGAGCGACATAATATAGGGTCGTGCAGTATAGCAAGTAAAGCAGTGCACTACGAAGAGCATATGTATATCGTTCTACTCGAGGCATAGCAGGGTCTCGTTGCATAAGACAATGTAGCATGCGAGGGTCCATATATAAGCAATATTTCATATCCATGTTCTAGCACAAGCAATACAAGTTAGGATTACTCCCTTAGCTAGGTGCGTTATATTCTTATTAACATTCAGGGGGTGATTCACCTAGCGACTAGCATAAAATGTCCATATTTTAAGTGTGATGGCTAAGAAAAGATAAGTTCATCGTAGCCACCCACCTTAGCGATAATTCACCTCGGTCGAGGGATACTCCGAGCGAGCCTTTGAAAGCCTAAGCCGGAACTCCTTAAGAGCCAAGTCTGGATATCCTTTGCCTCAAAAGAGTCTTCTCGCTGAAGCTAAGCGGGTCGGAATATTGCACTTTTGTCGTTTGAATCGCCAGTCTGCTTGAGCGGAACAAGTCGTTACATCATACACCACTCAGAAAAAGTCTCGTCCTCAAGACTTCCTGAGCGCAGGTCGTTCTATCGCATTATCGAATCCATCCCAAACGTAGCAATCGGTACCACTAGATCCAATTTTGAACATAATCTCCTACTCGTTCCTTACCGTGTCGCGTGTATGATGAGTCAGTCTCAATTGCGCCTTAGCGCGGGACATGTTTCTTAACGCGAGGCATATTTCAATCCATCGCAAAAGATGATCTAGGTTGAGGCAAACTTATACAAGTCATTATACTTGTTTATGTGGGTATTCACTTGCACTAGCATACGAGATCAGCATATCGCGAGTCTGGATTGTGCACATATTCGAAGTGCCCCTCAAACATATGTATGTCAACCAACTTAGCGATAGCAAAGTCTTAGCACTCGAGTTTCATATCTCAATGAGCCTTGTATATTGCACACGTTCAAGGCATCCCTCAAACATATGCATTCAACCAAACTTAGAGATAGTAAAATTGGACAAGCTACTTGCGAAAATCTCAAGGGTTCTCGTTTTATGAATCACAAGGATACCTTTGATAGGGTCAATCCAATTCCATATCATTTTTCTATTCCAATTCAATCAAGTATTTGCACTACTGTTAAGCATGATCTATTTGGTTTACTGACCAGCGTTCATTCGTTAGGGTTAAACATAGCACACGTTACTGTTACAAGTCTAACCCTAAGTCTTGTTGCCCCAGTTTTATAGCTTGTTCAAGCCATATGATAAAGTCAGTTACACGGGTATTTCACTCGGCACAGGGTCGTCTGCCTAATTTTTAGGTCAGCTCACAAGGTCATAGATATAAGTTCAGGCATACAATTCATCGTGCAAATTTGTCGCACAATGTTCGCCCCAATTCCTAGGGTCAAACCATTGTTCATTTGCACAGAGTATTCTACCCAAGCTCGTTTCACTCAGATTTTTAGACATCGAGCACAGATTTTCCTACTCTCAATAACACGTTCGTTTGTGCGGAGTTCGAGTCCGTTCAGTAAAATCCATAATATTCAAGATGCAGGACAAGCCTAGTGATTTGCATAGTCTATCTCTTCAAGTATGTTTTGATAGAATCCTTATCCATACAAAGTCTAAACCACCAAGCCAAGATTCAGTTCTAAACCTTTAGATTAAAATTTCAAGTCGTCCAACCTGATTCACGTATTTGTTCACGAAACCATCAAGCGTGATTTACTCCAGGTTCTAGGCTAACTTATCCTCAAAACATTTTCGATCACTTGCATTTCCAAATTCGTCTTTATCGTGTCGAACTAAAAGTCAAGACGATATATTAGTTGTCACGCCTTGGTCTCCCGCAAGTTCAATCACCCTCCTTGGACGTGAGATCACCATGTCAACGCTCCCGCTGGATAATCGTCCTAATCCAAGCATGACGCATGCACGTGCATAGAGTTACTCTCGCACAAGACAAGAACGTTTGAATGTTATGGTTTTCTTAGAAACGATCAAGACACCTTATCATTTCTCTTTTGCTCCATCCAATTTATATATCCATCGAGTCAAGTCCGTTCATGCAGTGATTATTATTTGTCTAATAAAATCATCCAACTTTACTGTTACCGTTCGGTAAATCTATAGTCTACTTCTTTCATTCCTCAAGCAACTAGTTTCAAATATTCAAGCCAAAACCTATTCCATCTTTTGATACGTTCTATTTGTCGAGTTCGTTTGGAATAATCACCGAACGTATTTATGTGAGTTCGATCATCCCCGCCGTACGTGAAATTGCCACGCCGGCACTCCCGCAGGATAATCGTTCTCGTTAGGACTGGTTTCGAGAGTTATCATTTCGAACTTGATTTCAAGATTGTTCTTCCAAACTCCAAGCAAAATCCATTATCGCTTATCTCTTTCATCGAACCACAATATTCATTTTTGGGCTAACTTTTATTCGAGCGATATTGTATTCAAGTTTAAATTTTGTTTCAAATCCGAAATCGCTCATACGATCCTCCAAGTTTCCAACAAGTTTCCTTAACCAGATATCGATTTCCTTGAATTCTAATTCGATATAAACCTTATCATTTATTCAAGATATTTCCAAATTGTTCGATCCAACTTATCCCATGAGACCTATGAATCCGTTTGGACATTTTAAATGATCCATACACCACTCAGAATTGAGTCATCCAATTAAACCCTCAATTGATTTGTATCTTCCGATACGAAATACCGTTCGAGCTATTTTCCAAAATTCAAACACGATTCTCAATATTCGCCTAAGCAATAAATCCGAGAATGTTTCTATCGGTTGGCATTCTAAATCTGACTTATCTTATTCCTGAACGATATCCCATTTTCGTTGCAACTAGCTTGCACCAAAGGGTCTTGGTGCACAATACTCTACACAACTTAGCCGAAAGGCTGTGTGCAAAGCTAACCGTTCGGGCAATATTCGATTTTGCACTAACTAGTTGGGTAAACATGTATAGGTATCAGGTTCGCACATAACGCACAAGTTCTAGCATGAGTCTAATACCGAAGGGTCTAGCACAGGTTGGCACAAAGGCCCTAGCATCACAATTTCGTACAAGCAATCACATCATTCATATGCACTTTTTTTTGAAAGTATTTAGACTCATTATTGGAATATTTTGTTTGGGACATTGAGAGAGTGTGTGCACATAACCCACGAACGAGCTTTTGAAAATGAGAAAATCGAAACGAAGTCCAAAGGCATATAGCCAAGCTCTGATACCAATCTGTCATGCACCCATCTCCTGCAGGCTAATCGACTGTCCCCGCTAGGCGAGAATCACCGCGCCAACGCTCCCAAGAAACGATCGCTTGACCCATCTGGGCGTAATACCGCACGAGCGTGAGTCATGCCCGTACAAAGCCGTAGTTCATGCTGGCGGTAAGAGGTCTAAGCTACAGAGTCGCACAGATTATCCGAGTGCAGTAAAATTATAAACGCATAGGCGATTGGTAACAAGTTCACTGAGTCGTCAATAGCGGAAGCATTGAATAACACAAGTATAGAAGTAAAGCAAACTCTTTATTGATATTGAACAAGTGTTACTGGCGGCGTATAGCCGAGATTACAAGTCGCTCAAGCCTCTCTCTCTGAAACAATAAAAGCGTGCTAAGTAGCTACATTTGTGGAATAATGTACAGGCGATGTTCCAATATTATGTCTTGTATATGTGCTTCAGTTCCGGACGCAGCGCTCCAAGGCTCCAGAGTGAACTCCACGCCTTAGCACGCACGAAGGAGGCATCTGCACCAAACGAGATTCTCCCATACCCTGCAAGCAATCTGATGGGTTATCAGTACATGAATGCACTGGTGGGGAGGCTACTCGCCCGCTCGATAAATCCAAACACGTAATATAGGTTCCGTGCACCAACTATTATGTTGTCTTTCTAGTTGCCTTAGGATCAATTTCATGGCAAAGATTAAATAGCCTAACTCGTGTGGCAGTGTGCCATGCGACATAAGAGGAAACACGGATAGACTTACCAACTTAACATTTGTCCTTCCCCGTCCAAGACAAACTAAGTTAATTCAAGCACGAGCATGTATAAACATTCAGGGGCAATAACATATGCAAACACTGTGTTATGAGCGAGATTACGCTTCGGGTGCACGAGTTACACGAAATATCAGGTGTTGCAGAAGATGTTGAAGTGTTCCATATGTGCAAGTGTATTATACTCGAGATCGTTCAGGTATTTCAGGTATTCTCGATGCGATATAGTGACTCGCACGTGGATTGCCGCTAAGCGAGGATGACTTATCTATATGAACATGGGTTCACTGGCATAGCCATAAAGGACCAGGCATTTGATAGTCTTAATTGCAGAATGGGGCACAACACTTTGTATAAGACAAGCAATTCAGGGCAATTGGGCGACACAGGAGGGCCGTTGCATGCCATCCCGCCAGAACTGGGAAACTATTGGGTAGATGGAGAATCCAAGGTAATATGCATTATCAAGGCCGAATACCGTGTATTGCCAGCCCACAAGCCGGGATAGCATACTGGACCCTTCTTGGCGCTGGCAATACACACAAGCATTCCTCCTAGGTCGGTACGATTCCGGTGCCCCGGTGATCACCCGAGGAATGAGATACCTCGTGCGCGAGTTATCCGTGACCATGCAAGTCTTGGGTCAATCCAGATTCACGAGATATAAGAGATATACGATGTGGTTGAATCTTGATTCGTGCTCTGAACGGTATTGCTCCACGAGCTATATTACTTGCCTTATTTGACAAGGTTCTCGTTTGGTGTATAACTTGCCTTGATGCATACCCTTGGTTCGGGGATTGCCTTGGCGACCTAACGGTCCCGGATACTTGCAGGTTCATATTGCACAGAAGGACTATTTGATAGTCTTCTGGCTGACTCAATACATGCACGATACGCGATTGTGTTGTTGGCTCGAAGGTAAGCCGAGGAGTAAAACCGTAAAGGGACTTACCGAGCGACATAATCTAGGGTCGTGCAGTGTAGCAAGTAAAGCAGTTCACTACGAAGAGCATATGTATATCGTTCTACTTGAGGCATAGCGGGGTCTCGTTGTACAAGGCAAAGGTAGCATGCGAAGGTCTGTATATAAGCAATATTTTATATCCATGTTCTAGGGCAATCAATACAAGTTGGGATTACTCCCTTAGCTAGGTGCGTTGTATTCTTATTAGCATGCAGGGGGTGATTCACCTAGCGACTAGAATAAAATATCTATATTTTAAGTGTGCTGGCTAAGCAAAGACAAGTTCATCATAGCCACCCACCTCAGCGATGATTCGCCTCGGTCGAGGGATACTCCGAGTGAGCCTCTGAAAGTCTAAGTCAGAACTCCTGAAGAGCCAAGTCTGGATATCCTTTGCCTCAAATGAGTCTTCTCGCTGAAGCTAGGCGGGTCAGGATATTGCACTTTTGTCGTTTGAATCGACGGCCCACTTGAGAGGAATAGGTCGTTACAATCAAGATGTACATCTTTACACTTTTGGTTCTTCGTCCCCCACTAGTACCTATGTACACCATTTCCCCTTCTTTATTAATCTGTTATCTGTATCTAGGAGTCCTAAATACGCAACAGATGATGGATCCTCAAAATCTCCCCAGCGGAGCAGTCCTCAGGTCCTCTTGTACACCCCCGTAGTGACCACTAAAACCAATCTCATTAGACACTAGCCATGTTCATATCACCTCTGAGCTATCATCCCACCAATCTCCCCAGCGGAGCAACCCTCAGGTCTATCTTTATTATCGGATAGACCACACTTAGCAAATCGCTCCTCAGTGAGCGTCCCGGATATTAGTTCACGCCCATATTAACTATGAACTATTGTCCCAATATTTCTCTCCAGCTGAGTTTGTCGTGTCCATATTACCTCTGAGCTAACCCCCCGGATATTTGCTATCGATCATTACTTCCATATTACCTCTGATATCGATTGTCATTTCCACTTATCACCCGTACTCACCAAGGTACGCCAGCGGTGCTAATGCCACAAAAACTGCCACGTCCATATCACCTCTAGCAGTGCTTGTCTCAAATCTTGCTTGCACTCAATGTGTACAAAAAAGTAATGGGTCCATAAAAACTGTTACGTCTATATCACCTCTGGCAGGACTTGTCTCAAACATATTGCTTGCACTCAAAGTGCGCAAAAAAGTAATGGGTCAACAAGACCTATCACGTCCATATTACCTCTGATAAGAATTATTTTTAAACTTATTATTTGTACTCAACATGCGCAACAAATAATAAGTCCACCAAAAGTCCTCCAGCGGGATGTCCTCAATAAACTGCAGTATCGTACTACATCCATATTTTCTCTGGTACGATCTCCAAAATTCATAATATACAATACGAAAAATGCAGGAAGAAGTTCCGGAAAAGGAGAGACTTTTATTCAAGAGCATGAGTACATATGATGAAAATTCGTTACATTTTAAGGGTTTTTATTAACATTCAAGGTCTTGAGTACATATGATGGAAATCCCTTTTAAGGGTTTCCATGAGTTCTCGTCAACAAGAACCTCTTCCATTAAAAGGCGCCCCCGTGTTGTTTCTGCCACAGACACAAGTAGGCCCAACAGCAGAGCTCAATGCTTTCTGGCTCAACACTCCACAATGTAAATCCCAGTATATGAAAAATAATCCATACTGATGGATAGCAAGGAAAGGGAAAAAGCAGACGCACTACAACCAGACGGGAAGACCGACGACAGGAATCACAATTAGTCCAAATCCTGTCATTGTCGCCACAAGCCCCCAGCTGGTAGCAAGCCACATAAAGGGGAAAAATACAGCTAGCACGCTGCATGAACAAGGATGACTCAGCACGTGATGCAGGATGTTCATCCTCGTCTCCTGGATTAATTCTTGCCGAACTATCCTCATCTCCTGGATCAGTTCTCGGCGAACCATCCTCGTCCCCTGGATTAGTTCTTGACGAAGAATCGCCGCATAGGGGTGAAAGTCTCTTCGAATGACGAGTGTTATGATATCCTTTCCTGCCCCATCATAACCAGCACGAGCGAGGACAAAACCAGCAAAAAGGAGACATCCATCAATCTTAGTAAAGATCTCATAAAGGCACAACTATCGCATACAGCTGTCCGGCTACGGAAACATGCAGCTAAGTTTGCACACACGAGCGAGATAATATCTCACCCATACGGCCAAGCCAGAGATAAGCTCTGCTCAGATGAAGGAGAGGATCCCTCACCCACGTGGCCACGCCAAAGTTCGATGTGCATGGTACAGAGGAAAGCTCGTCCATTCGATAGAGATCTGTGAAGAGGTCTGCGCATGTCCAAGACGAGTCTCCATCCATGCGGCAGGACCTTGTGAAGGGTCAGCACATACCCCGACAGCAGGATTGTGTACTGGTGGGTCTATATCCTTCACAGTCCAGCATGAGAAGTGTAGTACTGCCCTACCTCCAAGAAAAATACTTGGATCGGGGGGCCACGGATCGAGACCGCCCTTGATCAACCCTTCGGCGAAAAGAGTCAATAGCCTTCGGCATCCCTCACAGAGAAAAGGGAAGGAAGCAAAGGGATAAAAAGTCTCTCTCTCCTCCCCTGGCCGCCAATTTATAGGCTCCAGCAAATTTGTGGGGAGATCAAGACAATGAACCCAACGGTTAATAAGGATGAACCTTCCCTCGATTCTCGTGATCTATCTTAATCTTCTTAGAAACCGACAACTCGAGCCCCGTGTCAAGAGATAGCTATGAATCTGAAGAGATTCGGTCAAAGATTGAGCAAATCCACTCAGTTAATGATCCGACAGTCTGGCAGGACCAGCTATGCGGCATGTCGCTCATATGCGGCCAAAACTCAACCATGCTTCTTATTCAAAGTATTCCAAACTAGCCAGTGTTGAAAACTTTGAAGGGGGTCTTGTAGAAGCATAAAAATTATGCAAGCCGCATAAGAGCTCATGCACCCCCAATATGAAATCAAGCTACATAGGAGCCGCATGAGACCTGTGCGCCACCAGAACAGCCAACCGCATAGGTTGCCCTCATGTGGCCTGATCATCCTCAGAGTACGGGGGCCGCATAAAAGAAATATTAATCAAAACAAAAAAAAGTTTATTTACAAAAGGGGGGTTACAACATGTAGCCATCATGGCCCATACAAAATAAAAACAAAAAGTGGAAGACACGATCAGTCAGATGAGCCATGAGCCTCACGAAGCACAGATGCGACATCCTGGAAGGAACGTATGCCCGAATGATAAAACTGGCGGTGCATTCCTTCCCTCCATTCTAACGTCTCCCTCTCCTCTGGAGTTAGGGGCAGCAGGACGAAGTCCGGAGTGGACCCTAGAGGCATAGCAAGAGCCTCCAAAGTCAACCCCAACAAGGACAAAGCTCTTAGCAGCAGACAAATCACCCTCGTCTCGTGCCCTCCGTCCAGGCAGAAATGACTCGACAGCCGGCGGAGAATCAAAAGTTCGTCCCCCACGAGATCCTCCAAGTCCAGACCCTCCAATGCCCGAACACTGGGACGTAGCAGTGAGGAGACGACGAGGAAGCGAGGCGGGTGGCCAGGGTTCTCCATTAGAATCTCTCTTGGACGACATGTTTCACGAAGTGGAACACGATGGATCAGGATAGTGGTATTTATAAAAGAAAACGACGGTTCACGTGACGATAATAATTGCAATGATGAACCTAGAAAGGGCAAATTTGACGGTTTGCCTTCCGAGAAGTCTGTATGCAACCATACGGTTAAGTTCCCAAGAAGTCTGCATAAAGGCGGTTAAGCTTCCCAAAGTAGTTGAGCCAAGTCTTAAAAGTGTCATCTTGGCAGCACACGTCCATGCATCCAACAACTATGTGCCCCCAAAAGAAGACTCAAATCAGGCCGCAGAGTCACCCTGCGGCCCAATATGGCTACATCTATGCGTCCCAAACAACCGAAATAATTTTGGCCACAGATGGACCTGACGTGGCGTCCAGACAACCGGATCACCTCGGGCACAGAATCCTGACAAAAGTATCTTCTGAACGCCTTAAAAGACGTGAAGACACTAAACGACAAAAGTCTAACGTAAACACAGAACTTCATTTTTTGACGGGTGTACAACGCCACGTGTACAGCACAAACAAGGACCCCATACGTCATAGACTTCATGTATTTCATGCGTCTCTGGCCCTCTGAGTCCCAGACTCCAAGCGTTCCATACGTCTCTAACCCCATGCGTCCCAGGCTCCATGCGTTTCATGCGTCTCTGGCTCCATGCGTCCTAAACTACATTTGTCTCATGCATCTTTGGTCACATGTGTTTCAAACTCCATGAAGACCAAGTCCAGCCGTTACAACTGAAGTAGCTCTCTCCAACCAAGTGCGGGACATGTATCACAATTGATCAAGTCACGCACACAAAATGACGAGAACCGCCCAGATCTTCAGCAACGGAAAATTCCAACAAGCGCCTACGTGTCAGCTTGGCCTGCTCGCGGTTACAGCTGTACCTCGTTAAGAATGTACACGTGGCACCCTACACGCAGCCCAAAACATATACGCGTCCAAGGATGACTATATATATACCCAAGGGGAGGAGACAAGAAGATACACACAGAGAGGGAGAGGAGGAACAGAGAGCATACAGAGCCAAGCAAAGAAAGAGCATAAGCTTCTTCACCCTGCATCGGATAGTCAACAGAGTAAATGAGCCGCAATAGCACTCCTTGTCCATTGCCACACCTAGAACAAAATATTGTTCTTAGACAATCATGTTTAGGATTCTTTGTACTCTTTTTCGTTCTTTAAATACAAAGTTTTACACAAACTCATTTAATGGCGAACAATTGTCAATTATATAGGTACAACCATATTAAAGTCAAGCAAAAATATGTTGTACACAAATCTATGCTTCCACACATAGCTTTCTCCCATACACAGTTAGACAAACCCAAGATTAGTAAGGATCCTTTAGTACATCCTCAATCAACGAAGTCCCTTAATTAGCTAACCCATCACAGTTGGCAGCAAAAAAATACACTCGACCACACACTACTGATTATCATCTCTGCATGTACACACAATTAGTATTGCTGATGTTTCTCCTTGCACATCTCAAAGAATGTATATAGGCTATTTATGTGCAGTTCCCCCTAATAACCACACATATAGTTTTCTCTTCTCCTCCATTGAATACTCAAGCATGAGCCTATATATATTAAAAGGGTTCTATATTTTTTTTCAATGTTGATATTAGTATAATTGGAATTAATTTTACACAAAAATGCTTCTAATTTATTTGAATACCATATTTATATCATTTTAATTCCTACAGTTACAATTTTTTCTTGTTTTTATCTAAATTTTCTATTGAGGTTAGTTTGTTTGTTCATTGATGATGGAAACTTGAGAATTCCTTTTTGTTTTATTGCCTGATATGTATGGCTTTATGTCATTAATTTCTCAAAACATAATTTAAAGAATTTGCTATTGTTTAATTTGTTGAGCATATTGGAACCTATTAGTTATGTGTTTTATCTCATGATATAGAATGTATATATTACTGAAAAAAGTGGAAAACACTATGTGCTTCAGCATGCTGAGTTGGTACCTTGTGGCTAACCTGCAGGCACAAGGTGGTTACCGGGGTTGAATTGTTGAACTGGGTTTTTGTAGTGGTCTTTGGTCTGTGGATTGCTGAACTAAGTATTGATTTAAAGATGTCTAGTTATATCTTGGTTTTATGTATTGCTGTGTATTTTGTCAAGCTAAAACTGTATCAAGTTTTTATCATGGTCATCTACAGGAAAATAAGATTTCGTTCCATCTTATAATTCTTTTGCTTATTTGTTTCAAAATGAATGTCTCAGGTTGAGTTGGTATAGCTTATTGGGCCTGTTGTAGCTGCAAAAGCAGCAGCATAAAAATGTGTGTAAAAAATTATCTTATATTAACTTTAATGATTATCCGATTGTTTATAGACTTTGATGATTTATGTCTAAACATAAAGTAGTATCCTATGAGAAAAATATCACTATCTGTATAGTGTAATATCAATATATTTTGTGAGGAGGGAGTGAACAACTGTTAATAGTGTTATTGTGTTCCTTAAGTGAATATTTTTCTAACATTTGAGAAAAAAATTATGCACAGCATGTTTATTCAGAATGTCGTCAATCAGTCGGGATTGGATGACGTAAGCTGTGTTGCGCTCTACTGGAGGCTCTAAAATTGTTGTATATATGGATTTGGGCACTTTTGATGCAGTGACGATTAAAGATGCCTCTATTTATGCTACTTTTTGATTGTGAATGGAATGAAGGAATCAATATATTTTGTATAGGCTTAAGTTAAGTATATTGACACATTTTGGTGACATTTTAGTTGGTGAATTGTAATTTCACATGATTTGACATTATTGTGGTTTCAACGAAAGTTAGTTCTTATAACAATTATTGTAGATACTATAAAGTGATTTTGGATTTGGATCATTAGATGGTATTGTTTCAATAAAAGTTATTATTTTCATACTTATTGTGCATATTATATGTTTTGTGATTCAATGTCAAAAGTAAAATTGATTGCACAAAAACCAGAAAATTTTTTTTTTAAATTGAAGAGAATTTAAGGCATGCAGAATATATCTTAATTGATGTATATTTTATATATTTCACGACATACAATAAATGTCGTAATTGACTATTATTTATGGCGTATTGTAGCATGTCTTGCTTTGTGCATTAAAGACGTGAAACAGAATGCCATAAAATATTATTAACGGCGTGCAAAAGTATGTCATAATTTTTTACTAACGATGTGCATAAGCACACCGTAAATGACTTTTAACGACACACAAGGAATGTCATAAATGCTTATAGACGACACACAAATTGACTTTAGACGACACGCCAACTATGTCGTATAAACTACCAGTTTTTTACGACATGGGCTAATACAGCGCGCATATGTGCCGTCGAAAGTGATTTACAACACACTATATGCGTCGTAAAAACATATTTTTCTTCTAGTGATTCCTTCAGCGAGGTCCGAGAATAGATGAGAGGACTCTAAAATATTAATATCATTGTTGGAGTCCGACAAGCCAAAATATGCATGCCAGATCCACATATCATAATATGTCAATGCTTCGAGGATAATGGTTATAGAACCATTGCGTCCTTTATATGAACCTGACCAACCTGGTGGACAATTTTTCCGAACCCAGTGCATACAATCAAGACTTTCTAACATCCCTAGAAAATCATGTCTCTCATCTATTTCAAGCAGTTTTGCAACATCACTACCATTAGGTGATCTCAAATACTCACCACAAAATATCTGCACAATAGCTCGATAGAACCTCTTCATACTTTCAATTGATGTAGACTCACCAATTTTTATGTATTAATCAATCGAATCTACAGGTTGACCAGACGCTAACATTCGAAAGATAGCAGTAATTTTTGCAATAAAGATAATCCAAGTCGACCTAGACCATCCATCCGTTGAGTGAAGTAGTTGTTATGACATTCAACAACATTAACTATATGAAGGAATAAACTACAGCTCATTCGAAATCTCCTATGAAATATCGACTCATTATATCTTAGATTCTCATTTCTCAGCAGAGTAGTCATTTCATAAAGTTTGATGAGCTTCCTCCCTCTTGGGATTGATCACTCTATAACCAGGAATTGAGTCTCCATGAGTTGGCTCATCGTCATCACTACAATTAGGATATTGAGCAATGAGGAGATTGTTACTAGGAGTTAAGTGAAATAACATATCATCTTGGTGCTTGATAGTTACAATTTTATTTGCAATATAATCAAGTTCCTTATCTTCATCAGATGAGCTAGATGAAAATAATACATGAGATAACCGGCTCCAAAATTTATTGTTGAAGGAAGATGGTATGGAAATAATGTAAAAAATTTGGATGAGGAAGTAGATGGTGAAATGAGTGGTGGTATTATGCAACATTTTTATAGGAAAAAAAGATAGTTGAATTACGGAAAGACTAATTTAAAAAGTTAGTACAAATTTTTATATATAAATATAATAAAATAATATCAATAATATAAAACAATATTATATTATCTCGGTAGATAATATTAATAATATAACATTAATGTATATGATTATATTAAATAATTATGAAAAATTAAATTTATTTAGAAATAAATAATAGTATTTTATTATTTGAGGATTGATGGGTTGGAGTTGTAAAATTTTGAAGATAGCATAATATAGGAAGAAAAAAAAAATTAGTCCTCAATTTGAGAAATTTTTTGAGGATGGGTTGGAGATGGCCTTATAACGTAAAAATAAGATTCTTGTTTGCTATATTTAATACCAAGAACTTACGTCAGACCTCCCAAGTAACCTGGTTGGGCTACCTCCAGTGACACTTACTCGTAGTCCACGTTTTGTTCGCGGAACGATGGTCTTAGAAACTGAAAGTCATTTCTTTTCCGTGTCCACGTTTCATCCATCCAAGGATTTACTTTTCTACCTTGAATCCATTTTTTATTTTAATTTTCTTGATTTTTTCAAACACCAAAGAAATTGATAAAAATTATAATTTAAAAAAAAAAATCTGCGAACAAAACTAAACATAATTAATAACAAAGATTGTCCATAAACTTAAGATTGGGCAGTCACATGGTTGGTCCGAAGAGTGCATTAATAATTTTCTAGGAATCGTGTAAAAAGTTGGGTGTCACTTCTTGAGGGCTCCTGAGCAATGGAAAGTGAACCAATGACACACAAAAGGAGATTGACAATAAATCGTGTGGACTTCTCGCAATCAAAACATGCTCATAGAAGATGGGATGTCTCTAATCTACAGATGCATACATCTCAACTAGCAAACACTGTTGACACCTAGAAATGACACTTCTTAGATAACTCGTCAAACGATTCATTCTCCGTCAGACTTCGGACTTCTATAAGTCCCAAGACGTAGAATGGTCATCTGGATCCTAATAAAATAAGTGTCAAGGGCGTTTAAAATGAACTAATTATGTCACGTGTGTAAATTTAGCTAAAGCCTAGAAGGCTAGCTCCGCCGTATGCGCAAGCTAACAAGCTAAACTTGCTAGCTTTGCAGTAACTAAACAAGTCGAACTGACTAGCTCCGTCGTACAAAGGAGTAATGAACCAAACCAGCTAGCTCCGTCGTATGGAGACACTAAACAAGCCAAACTGGATAGATCTACCATACGAAGAAGCTAACAAGCCAAACTGGTCAGCTCCGTCGTACGGAGAAGCTAAACAACCAATGTCACGTCACAGTCCCAAAATACAAGAGATCGGATCACGTGACAATGGTCTTCTACGTATCAAGCGAGGTCCAATCCAACTCAATATGTATACGTTGTCTAAAGTGGGGTGTTCTAACAAACATAAAATATGATTGGTCTAATAGTTATATATCTCAATCTCCATAAGTAAAATGACATGAAGGAACATAATATAACAAGGTCGGACGTCCAATAAAACATATGTCTGACTAAGCTCGATAAAGAATAATATGAGCTTAAAATCTCTCGAATGCATTAGTAGAATAAATATAAAATGTAACAAGAAATGTGAGAGAGAACTAGATATATTATAGACTGTAATGTCCGCTCCCAGCTGTGGCATTATGTCGGTCGGTTGGTTGGTTGGTTGGTTTGAATAGTCTAGTCGAATTTGGATTTGTGCGAAAAAATTTGGTATCTATATGACCCGGACAAATAAGTTGAGATCCTCCCCGTCTTTTGATTGGCTTAGGTTTGCAAATTGAGTCCAGATACATGAAATAGTATATTAGAGGATGAACACCATAAAAGAGCCCCTCCCCTATTATTTTTATTGTTTGCTTTCCTTGGTTTCTTTTTGTTGATTGTTTTTGTTGGTTGCTACATTCATATTGAATTCTAAGAGAAAGAGAGAGGAGGGAGATAGAAAGAATTGTACTAAAATGCTATTGGTGCAACTTCATGAGGAAGCTAAGGTGAGGCTCCAAGGTTGAGTAGGAAATTTCTCTTCTTGTTTCTCGCGATAATTCTTCAATTTATGGCTTTTGTCACACCTCGATTCCACAAAATCGGTGGTTGGCACCGGACATGATATCGTACGAGCCTAAGTTGCGCTCATTTAAGGCATAGTCTTGTGAAGTTTAAGGTATCACAAATTTTTATAGAGAAACAATAGAGTTACACAGAGAAATTGTATATCACATGGCACGGAAGAAAAATATTTCTTTCATTGATAATGTACATATGTTACGTAGGTTCTATGTACAAGTAAAGGATGTTGTACAGGCCTACAACTTTGAACGCAAAATAAGATACACTACTTCATATATCATATCCCTTTACCAGAAATAAAAAAATGCGTACACCTTTAGTGGGAGCCTTCAAAATATAACTTGGAGAGGCATCATAGTACGACTAGAGAATCTTCAAAAGTATGAACAAGCTTTTGTTGTACGAGATGCGCCTTCAGCTCCTCGCTATCTCGGGTTGGTTAACAAAACCAGTGGATATCAGCACATTTGTAATGCACTGGTGAGGACAAATTAACCCAACTCACCAAATTAACGCGATATTCATGTGAAGCAAAAAATATTACTAGGTGATCTTTCTATCTTTTCTTAGTCCAACTTATAGAGCATATGATATGATAGATAACGACAGAGTAATATGCATATTACCAAATTGGTAATTCTTACATACGGCCGACTTATCTTTGGTACACAGATCTTACCATGTTCTTTCCTGTAAACCAGACATCTTTAGCTCAACAACTTTAAATATATATAAGGGTCTCTGGCACCACAAACCATCCTGGACTATAACCAGGTTAGACGGCAACCTTTCAGCGCTGGTAGCGAGCCCCACTGAAAGTTTTGAATCACCCATGCTAGTTCGTCAACATAGATATCCTTGTTCCCCTAGGTCGAACCGGTCTAAGTGCCCTAGCGACCGTTCGATGAACCAAATTCTTGTGCACAAGATATCCGTGACCATGCAAATGTCTAAAAAAGTAAGTTAATAAACATCGAATGAAAGACAACAAAATCGAAATAACTACGATGGATAGTCTCATTGTATAGTCTACTTGTCCTGAGCCATCGCTAGTTATCCATACTACCGGTTGCAACAATTATAAATTAATTAATTCTATCTATAATAGTAACATGACATACATTTATAAAAATATTCAAGACTATCAATTTTATTTAGATTCTTTTTATTAAGATATAGTTGATCGAAGGACGCAACAAGAGACCCATTTTTGCTTAAGTGTGAAGACAAGAAGAGAAGGGCCAAAGCCACTCATTGTTGGAGAATTACAGAGAGAGAGAGAGAGAGAGAGAGAGAGAGAGAGAGATCTCCAACGGTACGCTCAAGGTTTACCTACTTGACGACTTGTATTTGCACCAACAGATGATCAATACCTTATCTTCTCTTTCTTTCAGAATTTGATATGAATGCATAAGTCAAAGAACGTAAAAAACAAACACCAACGAAAATATTCACGAAAATATATTCATAAAACCAACAGTGAAAACATCAGAAAATGGCAACTAAAACGACAATAAAAATGAAAAGTGAAAAGGTCCGAGGGAGTGACTCTTATATAGACCTCTTCCTCAAGACACGATCAAATATAAATGAGGGATGATTCTGATGAGTCAATCCAAATAAGGGAAGGATATTAATTATATATATCCCGATCAACCGATACCAACATGATTTCTGACACAGTACCCCCCCCCCCTCCCGAATGAGAAGCGGGGCACTATAGTTTTAACCCTTATTAACTTCATCTCTCCTTAAAAAGAACTCTTTTTCTTTCCCTTTGTTACATCCCTATAATCGATGATCCATAATAAAATAATGAATATAAAGATATTGCGTATATATAAATGATATTGCTTGTATTATGTTATTCTTGGTACGTAGGAAATGTTCGAACTGTAGACTGATGATAAGTGTCATATGAATTTATACATCACTTGTTAATTTACAATAATAGAATTTGTTGACTCTATAATGTATGTATCACGCTCCTGTACCGGAAAACGGAGACAGACATGGCCAACTTCCCCGTACAAGGTATAGAATGTCGTACGGCGGTCACGGGTGAAGCTAGACAAGGGGGTGCATACTACAAGCAAGTCACTTAGGGTTGCACAGTACATCTATTGTCCCAATCAGTCAAATAAGGATAGTAAATATAGAACATATATGACAAAAAAATAAGACATCCCAAATATCCTGCCAAAACATTCTGAAATCCAGCCGTACAAAATAAGAAAGCTGGTAGAGTAGCAAAAGTACAATACCATGATCAACTGTAGTCTGATTAATTATAATAATGTAAGGAAACTAAATTTTCATATTTACGGCTAACAAGTACCTATGGCTAAATGTCCAAAAGATTAAAATATATGATAACGAGCAGGGAAGAAGAAACTCACTCGTTTCTCTCAGAGGCCATCCGTCTGGTGTGCGCCATTGTTCAGGGGAGAAGTATGCTTGATCCTCGGGTGCTGACTCTAAACTTGGCCATGCAAAACCAGTGGGGTTAGACCCCAAATATCAAGTACCATAAATGAAGTACGAAGGAAGAAACAAAACCATGAAGAATAAACATATACATATATATAGTCATGTCTCATAGTTTTGGTTCATGGCCTATCGTGATACAACAATCTGACCCTACAACCAAACAAGGACAAGGGTTAGACCATCGCACCATGATAGTCTATGTCCCTAAACTATTTAACAAAAGGTACAATGCACAATCAAGTTCAGTTACATAATCGATCAATCACTTGTACGGCTTACTAGGTGAGGTCTGGGTTATCCCAGAAATATTATGCATATAATTGGAATCCTCAAATCGAACCATGTTCTAGCAGGGGCTAGCCGAGCCATGAATCGCCGGATAGCACATAGTAGTATGCACCGGTCCCTCGTAAGGCCACCGTGCTAAGATCGCATAGAAATTATAGTATAATATAATAGTCAGATATTGCTATCCACTAATGAGGATTTAAACAATACCCATGGGGGCCAGCCTTCACTCTCCACATAATGATTAAGGGTGGCTAGTTAAGCACGATCTCAAGATTTTGTCCCTCCCAATGCTCTACATGTTTTAGTTTCCTAGTTAACCCAACGGTTAGCTGAAATCACATGGTGTAGTCATATGTTACTCCCCTTATATGTCGTACCACAGTACGGGCATGCTAGGTACGAATCCGCTTTATTATTTTGTAGTTCAATTTGGATTCACCCCTGTGTGATGCAACAGTCAAAAAAATTCTAGCCACGCTTGGTTATTGACCAACTAGCATGTCCATGCTGGAGGAATTGTATTATATCACATGTCTCTTAGGGCACACCTCGGTATGAAACATATAACATAATCACGTAGAAGCACTTAGCAAGTTGGAACACATAGCACGTAGTAAGTTATCAGTATGTATACCAATAATCGAGTCAAGTTACCAGTCATTGGTAAATCATACGGGTTCTAGCACATAGTCAGGTCTAACCCATGGTCACTTAGCTCACATACATTAGAATTCATTAAAATCACACATGGAATCACAAAAATTCAATAAAGCACCACAACCAAGTAAAACAGTAAAATGTACACATAGGCCACAAAAGGATGTGGGACGCATAGAGTCAGTGCCACATATATAGGACATGTGCCGCATAGAAAGTCGGACGCATATGCGTCGGTGCAGCATGGGAAGTCGGTCGCATATGCGTCGGTGCCGCATAGGAAGTCGGCCACATATGAAAGGGCAAAGTCCACTCCTTGGAACAAGTATTGAGTGACGTGCATTAAATGCGTGTCAGAGAAGTAACTGAAGTGATGGATGTGACAAGCCATAAAGTGTGTCAGGAAGAAAAGACAAACTCATAAAAAAATGTACAAGAGCGAAAAAGGATTATGCGTCCACAAGAGAAGAGGAACATAGTTGCTGCTGCATGCTATGTTTGCCGCATAGATGTCTCTTGGACTTAGCAAATTTTTTATTCATTTAGCGAACAAAATACAAGGAGTTCTGTCACTTAGAACCAGAACACTTTGTGTAATGGTCAGTCATGCTTCCAACAAAATGGACGCATGCTGGTCGGCTATGCGGCAAAGAGTCCAGCCTCATATGGATCATGCCGCATGGAAGTCTCGGCCGTATATTCCGCTGGCCACATGAGAACTTCTCCTTCTCCATACAGCAAGTTCAGCCATGGCAGAAAAGCTCCAAAATCCAAAAATTGTTTTCTCCATAAAAATTTTATTTTAACTCCAAATCAAGTGAACCAAAAGCCAAAATGCTTGAAATGGAATGCTTTATCAACCACAAAAAATGGTTTCTAAAATACCATATTTTCGTAGTTCAAAACCAAGAAAAACTTTTGGAACCCATGAAAAAACTTTATCAAAAATGTAGATCTACACGAATCTATCCTTCAAAACCGAAAAGTCCAAGTATTAAAATTGTTTAGAATCATAACGTAAACATAATATACTAATAAAATACAAGTAAAGAAAAAGAATTAGAATCAAAGAGTTTTTCCATGTCATGCAAGATGTACTTGCCTAGAAATGAAAGAAGGAGAAAAATGAGAGAAAATGTAACCTCCCCATTTTTTAGGATTTTTACTTTTAATAATAATAGGAATAATAGCATGTATATCGATGACATACCAATATTTAGTAATAATAATAAATAAAATAATTTTTTTTAGAAATATTGACAATAATAAAAATAGTAATCATAGTAATCATAAGGATGTATTTTCTAATAATAATAATAATAGTAATGATGATAATAAGGGAAATAACAGTAAAGATATATATATATATATATATATATATATATATATAAGATAAGTAAAGAAAACTATAAAACAAGCAATCAAAGCAACTAACAAACTATCCACCTTAGCATACAATAACCAAATTGGCAATAACAGCAAAAGTAAAACCATTCCCAACCCGGCCTTCACCATGCGGATGAAACTCGATCGCATAACCCCTCTCAACCTATATATATATATATATATATATATATATATATATATATATATATATATATATATATATATATCATACCCTAACCCTAATTTCTTTTTACCCTGCGACCCTACATGACTACTGCACCATCGCCGTAGAGCCACCCGTCGCCGCCGCCACTGACCCGTACGCGCGCGCTGGAACAGCAAACCCAGGTACCCGTTTTCCTGGCTGAATTTTTTCTTGTATACGCTACCGAATTTAGGTCCAGTTTAGATTCAATCACAACATGAACACCTTCTAATGCCTTCAAGTAGTTTTATTCGAACTACCTTAATTCTGTAAAAAAAAATCAAAATTTTTTGAGAAACCAATTTTTATTATAATCTAGGACACTCAAAAAATCGAGTTAGAAGCCCATATTAGATGGCAATTTTCTCCCAAACCAATAAACTAAAACCTGATTTTCTTTTTCCTAGTTAAAGACAACATATACCAGAATAATGTTTTTTTTAGTTTTTATTTAGTTGCTTTAATCGCTGAATTAAACCTGCTCAAACTCGACCAAAAACTATCTCTTCCAAACTTGAAAACTTGTGATACGGAGTGCGTCCCAATAAATCGAATCACCACGTCATGTACCAATTATTTTGAAAGGAGTGTATAGTATATCTTGACATGCGGGCTTTCACAAAAGTTGATTCTGACGTGTATGCGCGTCAGAATCAACCTGTATCCGTAAAAAGTTTCTGTATCGTGACTTTTGCAAATAACCACCATACTTTGTGTACTCTCGTTGAAAAGTGACGAAACTTGCGTCATTGGATTCATGGTATCACGCTGGTCCTATGACCCAAGTTTCACATGATTTCGAGACAGTTGACCGAGCCACCTATTTATGGGTCCTACGGTTTTACTTGAAGGATGAATTTGTGATCGGCTCACCGAAATCCAAAATTGGACATACCATTGAGTTTGTAGCATCGTTTAAAATTGTTTTACTAATAATTTGTCCTATTTAGAGATATTTACCCCTGGCACATATTTCGGTGCAAAATGGCCCACATTTGGACCCCGCTTTGAACCAAAATTACTATTTTTTCCCTGTGTCCAAATTGGACGAAAGGGTAGAGTTTTCTGACTATCTCGCTGATTTCTGAGACATTGTCCGGAGACGTTCATTGGGAGGCAGTGGTTCTTGATCCCTTGTGCTTGACGTTTAGACGCTTACATTACACAGATTGCTTGCAGGAAAGTATACCTTGTCATAGTACTATTTAGTTACATTCTTTTATTGCATGTTCATTTTATATTATTTATTTTTATTTATTTTGCTATATAAAACTACACATCCGAGAATAACTTGGGTGCAACGACGGTTACGTCGTCTTTTGTCTTTATTTATATTATGCATATTGACCTAGAGTTAAGAGACCACCCATGATTTTGAGGCATCTTATGTTTCATTGGTCGTGATACATCTGTTACACGAGTGTGAGTCTCATGTAGGACACGGACTTGTGTGATGGGTTGACCACCTGTACGTATGGGACGTGCGATAGGGAATAACTGCTAATAAATTTGCATGCTAGAAGACTTAGTAGTTATTAGAGGTATCATCGTGTCATGGATAAAAAACGAATAGATGATGGGGTGGGCAGAACAACAAGTAAGACGTTTGGGCTCCTTTACACTTTTTCTTTTGTAACCCGTACGCTCCATCGGAGATGCATGGTCTGATGACCCTTATATTATTTATAGGCGACCACTAACGTCCGAGAGACGTTACATTTTTTTAGGCCCCTGATTCTCCGAGAGAATCACGACAATCCCATTTTTATCCAGATAGCCCACGTGTTGGAAAGTTGTTCTCAAAAGTGCATTCACATAGACGGTTAGGCGACCCTTTAGATGTTTATTTTCAATACTTTATTGGCATGCTTCTATGTATCTTCATGCTCCCGAGATGATATGACCCAAGAATGATATATAATTCAAACAAAACTCACACTTGCTGAGCTTTGCGTATAACTGGTGTTCCATCAAAATCTGTAAGACCTTTCGAAGATGCTCTTTGTGCTCCTCTTCACTACTGGAATAAACAATAATGTTGTCTATGAAAACCACCATGAACTGATCTTGATATGGCATGAAAATACGGTTCATCAAATCCATAAAACCACCATGAACTGATCTTGATCTAATAAAATATAAGAATCATAAGATGCTTTACTCATTTTTTGTCACATTTTTTAAAGTTTTAAAATTTTTGGATACAAGCCGAAAGGGTCCTTCTGTCAACAAGGTGTAAATAACCTAAGAGACACGGTATTTAAGTGTCTTCGGACCACCGATAGCTGGGATCCGGCCCCTACAGCTACTCCGAGTTGATTTAAACTCTTGAAAACGTACGATTTAAGTTCAGGACTTATTGTTCTGTATTCATATCAAGTCAAGAAAGGAATAATATCGATTAAAGTTATATTGAGATTCTAAAAATAAATATCAACAGAATTCGGACCGAACTCGGTTAGTTTAATTCCAGAATATGCTATGTTATTTAATTCTCTTCATAATTTGGATTTTTGCTTCTTTATATATTCATCATTTCGCTACTCATTGATTTAGACCAACGAAAATCTTTCCTCCTCCACAAATAACCTTAGCATTTTATTCTACATTCTCTCCCAATAGCCCCTAAAAGGAAACAACATTCCTTTTCCGACTCTTTTTCTGTCTTATAATGCGAAATATAGGTGAATTCGACGGTTTTACTTTTTGAAGCCTCAAAATTTCAATTAATTTCTCCAAAAGACATCTGTTTTGCCATCCTATTGATTTTACTTCTCAACACAAAGACTATCTACCTACTTTTCAGAAACTTCAACTTAAAGAATTTGTTCAAACTTGTACCAACATTTACACCAATGTTATTCAAATGTTCTATTGTAACTTAATATATGAACATGACACTATTTTATCTAAAATTCATGGCATTCCAATTGAATTCGATGCAGATGAGTTGGGTGAAATCCTACGCATTCCTGCTGATGGACAACCCTTATTCAATATCATGCAAGTTCAATTCGATCATGACTTAACCCTAGATTTTTTCAAGAATATCCTTTGTCACCCTCTTGAATGTCCACCTGGTAAATTTTATGCTAGATATTTGAATGGTTATTTCTTTGAAATGCATCACATTATCTTTTCAACTTTTCTACCTAAGAAGGCTTACTTTGATAAGGTCTCTTATCTAGAAATATCAGCTTTATATCATTTGTATTTTGGCATTAACTTCAATATTCCACAGACCATCTTATCTCAAATGGTTCAATGTCGCAAGAAAGGGCGTCAACTACTATACGATATGTACTTGCCAACCATTTTCAGCTATTTCGATATTCCTTTGGATACTTGTCCAAATCTTGAGGAACCTTTATACTTCAATCGAATTCGGAGAATTGAGCCAACTATGCTTTTACCTTATAACTCATCCTCAAACTTCAACACTCATCATGTTGATTTCGTCCCTCCAGCTGATGAACAATCACAAACCTTAGAGTCTATTTTCACTCTTTTGCGTGATCGCTTCCACCAAAAAGATTTACGCAATCGTGCTACTGATCATCGCCAAACTCTTCAGACTCAGGCTCTTGACAACACTTTGATAGACATTCAGTACACCCTATCGAAGCACCCAGCCGGACCTTTTTTGATTCTCCAAAATCCAAATCAACAAGAATTTCGTATTGATCACCCATATGTTCAGCGATATTTGGATCCAACTGATGCCTTCTTTGATCCCAACAGAATACTTGAACTAGATGATGAAGATGAAAAAAATGACAACTAGTTACTCAATTGATTTGAATGTTAAAAAGTTTACTTTGAGATGTTCTACTATGATGTTTCCATTACACATCCACTTATGTATATTTTCTTTCAAATGAATAAAAGTTTAAATATAATTTTTTTGTCATTATATATTATCCTGTATACACTTTACTCTCTTATTTTTCTTGTCATCACACCGATTTCGGGGAAGCATGCCATTTCGATCAAATGACAACGGGGGAGAAAAAATACATAATACTAGCATATAAGACGATACTTGATAGACTTTGTCTTCAGCATATCAACTGCTCCATAGTTACGGGGGAGCCTTGCATATCAAAGACTTGCAGTATCATTCATAGTTTGTCAATTATTAAAATATGGGAGATTGTTGGCCTATCCGGTCTCAGTCAACTTGATTTTGATAGTTAACTAAATCATGCATTGATATGTTGCATATGAAGCCTCAATACTACTATTATATATCGTCTGTATTACGTCTATTTAAATATAATCTTTCATTTATTTGAGTCTAGGACTGATGTACGCTGAGTCGCACTAGCAAAACCAAGAACCTATAAGCCAGATACCTAGTCCACTCAAATAAACCAAAGAACCTATCAACCAAATCAGGCCATATTCATTTACAAAGTCTACCATACTAGAAGACCTAACTCGGGCCAAACTCGGACTGAACTCGGGTATCCTTTTGGTATGAAATCAACCAGTTCAATAGCTCCTGATTTTTGGGCCTAACGGTTGAAATTTTGAATTAAAGCTGACCGAATTCTGGCTGAATTCTGTTTGCTTACAACCGATAAATAGGATTGGAATTCTCATTCTTACCCACTCAACTAATCTTAAGTCTTCTATCCTATTGTGAGCAAACCTCTAAGCCTTAATTTTTGCATCTCAAAGAGCAATTCCCTGGCCTTCCTAGTGCCAAGTGGGATCTCGGTCTAAAAGTCTTCTGATGTGTAAAGAACTTTGTTCGATCAGTTACTCTCTCTCTCTCTCTCTCTCTCTCTCTCTCTCTCTAAGCTATTAAGTTGCGAGACTTCAAATCAAACCTCATGTTGTAAAGAAGTAGCAAGCCTTCGGATCAAAGCTTGTGATTCACTATTGGTGATTATAGTGGACAAACTCCGAGCTTGAGTTCTCGGGACTTGACTAGTCCTCTCAGAGGAAAACCATTATACATCTTGGTGTTTGCGTTTGCTTTCTCTCTCTACTTTACTGCTTTACTTTACTATCTCCATATATACTGTTATTTAGCAACTGCATTCATTCCGTTAATCAAAAATTGGGTCAATTATTCTGCTGTACTCTATTCACCCCCCTCTAGAGTTGTCTTATGGTCCTTCACGTATCACGATATACAGTGTGATACTTTGCGATACGGGACTCGTTTTGGGTAATTTGTGTTAATTTTCTTCAATTCCTATTGTAGATAGTTATATTAGTTATTATTAGATGTAATTAAGATGTATATATGATTAGTGTGAAGAATTGGGGGTTTTGGCATTCCGTTTGGATACGTATCATAGGGTATCATATATAGCATGCCAAGTATTTGGTTTAATGTCTATAGTGTGTGTGTGTGTGTGTGTGTGTGTGTGTGTTATCTATATATATATGTGTGTATATTGATGTATATATATTATCTTGATTCATATAAGTATGAATATATCTATACATATTCTTATGTGTGTGTGTGTGTGTGTGTGTGTGTGTGTGTGTGTGTGTGTGTGTGTGTGTGTGGAGATGAGATACTAAAGTGCATATGTGCACAGAAAGGAGAGGGGTCTGAACTGAATACTGGGTCAGTGCTAGGTTGATGTCTTCTGGCAGTGACTTGGAATGGTGTGCAGGCTTCAAGGATTTGTGTGTGTTTCTAATGACTATATGTGGGGGAATGCAATGATCAGTGGGGACTTTGTGTGTGTGTGTGTGGTGGGGGGAGGGGGTTATACCCAGGTATTTTGGATATAAGTGTATTAATGTTTGAAGGTATGGTGTTGTTTAAGAGCATGGGTATTTGTAAATGAATCAAGGAGGGGGTTCCTTGATGTGTGAATCAGAGGAAGAAGGAAAAGTGAATGACTGGTACTCTAGTATCAGTAGGACTGAAATACAAGGAGTGGGAGAGTGTGCAGTCCAGTCTTGGATTGGTGATAGATCTGTGGAGTAGTAGCAGCAGCTACCTGTGCTGTAGGCAGGTTGGGGCCTGTCACGCCCCGATTTCGTGGAATCGATAGTCGTCCCCCGAGCATGACCGTCATGCAGGCCTAGGTTGCACACCGCACAAGGCTAAGTATTTTATTTTCGCATAGCGACCACATATTCAGAGTACGCAGATAAATTGAAACACAGATTTGAAGCATGGAAAAGTTCTCTTTTACTGATAATATGAACATCTATTACAAACTCTTGAACTGATTCATAAGGTAAATGTTGACACAAAATGAGATAGCAGTCATGTACATAACATTCCTACTAAACTTCAAAATGTAAAGACCTCCTGGTGGAATAATGGCCTTTCCATGGAGCTGCATTGTGTTTTGCGTAGCTAGCTTCTTGCTTTAGAATACTTCAAAAGTTGGCACGAATCAAGGCGTGCCTACAGCTGGACTGGATATGGGGGATGACTTCGGCTCCTCGCTCGGCTCTCCTTAGTGCGGGAAACCTGTTTCAACGAGGGTTAGTACATCGAAACATACTGGTGAAGCCAAGCTAACCCAACTATACCAATCAATACGTTGTTTAAATGAAGCATGCATATTATTTGTTGTCTTTCTGTCTTGCCTTAGTTTATTTTACAACAAGCAATAGATATAGAAGATGAATGAAATACTTTTCACCGTTCGGTGACATTTACCTACCCGTCTGAACCACCTGCACAATACTTACCATGTCCTTCACTGCCAAAAAGATACAAGTTAGCTTGCAACAGGTTTAAATATACGAGGGGATCACTGGCACGTTGCCATAGGGATGGGCTAGTCTCGAGATAGAATGGCATACGACACAGAGGACAGGAGGTGCCACAAGCCACTCCATCCGAAGCAGGTGACTATCAGGAGTTCCGTCCGGATCGGATCGGTGCCAGTGCCCCAGCGACCGCCCGCAGGAACTAAGACCTTGTGCACAAGTTGCCCGTGATTAAGCGTAGTACACTAATTTAGCAGTCGAGGCAAATCAGGGCAATATCAGGCACAGGGCAAGATCTACTTTTGCATAGTCTTCCTGTTCAGTTTTTTGCATTCAGGATGAGTTCTATACATAGCACAATTTAAAGAAGAGTATACATTCTAACTTGTATTTATGCATATGATGAACACTCCAAACGAACAAGCATGCAAATGAGTAACCGTTCACAAGTTTGATTGACAAGCATAATAATCCAATTCTATTCCTTTATTATCTTAAAGTCTTTTAGTTATTACTTGGTATCATCTGATCGGGGCAAGCAAGAATACAAGATTTTAGGTGTGAAGAATGGAAGAAGGGCCAACTGAATCGAATATAAGCTACTCACTTAGTTTGTTGGAAAGAAGAAGGAAAGAGAATCTTTAAGACTCCGCCCTAGCGTCGCCTACTGTTCGTTCACCTGCATTGCCACGAACAGGTGATCAATAACTCTTCCACTCTTCCAATATCGAAATTGAAGTGCAGTTCATGAACGAAAACAATGAAAACCATCGAAATCGTTCAAGAAAACTCAAGCAAATCCAAAAACCAACTCAAAGCAAGAAAGCAACAAGCGACAGCAAAATCTGAGGCAACAAAAGATGCAGCGGAGAGGTCCCTCCTGACTCTGCCGCTAAGTCGATCCTAGGGGCACGGCCCACTGAATATGGGAATCGATTTCGAAGAAAAAAATCCATAACGAGGATGAGTTCTTGATTCAATCTATCCTGATCAAACGATGCCGTCTTGTATTTCTTAGCCGCGCTCCTCGAATAGGGGGAACGGGGCACCACATCCTACCCAACTAATTGGAAGTTTTATCCTGAAACTTAGGAATAGAACCTACCACTAGGAAATAAGGAGGGGAACCTATCCCTCATCTCAGATTCAAGCTCCCAAGTGGATTCTTCAACCGAATGATTCCGCCAAAGCACGCGCACGAGAGAAACCGAACGACTTCGGAGCAGCTTTTCCTTCCTATCCAAAATTTGCACCGATTATTCTAGATACGTCAAGTCTGCCTGAAGATTCAGTTGTTCAATATCTACCACGTGGATTGGGTCTTACACATACTTCCTAAGTTGGGAAACATGGAAGATATCGTGCACATCGGATAGTGACGGTGGTAGGGCAATCTGATATGCAACTGAGGCAACTCGCTTTAGTATCTCGAACGGACCGACAAATATCGGACTTAGCTTTTCTTTTGCTCCGAATCTGGTGACTCCTTGCATGGGCGAGACTTTGAGAAATACCCGGTTGCCTACTAGAAACTCAAGTGGACGTTGGTGCGTATCAGCGTAGCTCTTTTGGCGGCTTTGAGCTATCTTTAGTCTTTCCCGAATCAAGCAAATCTTTTGGACAGTCTGTTCCACGAGCTCAGGACCAAGGATCTATCGTTCTCCAACTTTGTCCCAACATATCAGGGATCTTCACTTTCGCACATACAATGTCTTATACGACGCTATCTGAATGCTGGATTGGAAACTGTTATTGTATGCAAATTCAGCTAACGGTAGATGCAGGTCCCAACTTGTCTTTAAGTCCAAGGTGCAGAGTCGTAGCATGTCTTCGAGGATTTGGTTGACACATTCTGTTTGGCCGTCGATCTGTGGATGGTAGGCGGAGCTGAACTTCAACTTCGTCCCCATTGTTGACTATAGACTTTCCCAGAAATGCGATATGAATCGACCATCTCTATCGGAGACTATGGATACGGGCATGCCGTGGAGCCGAACGATTTTATTGAGGTAGATTTGAGCCAAGCGATCGGCACTCCAAGTAGACTTGATAGGCAGAAAGTGAGCAGACTTGGTGAGGCGATCGACAATAACCCAAACAACATCATTTTTTCGTTGCGTCCTTGGCAAGCCAACAATAAAATCCATTATTATATGTTCCCATTTCTACTCCAGAATAGCGAGGTTCTGCAGCTCTCCGTCTGGTTTCTGGTGCTCGGCCTTTACTCTCTGACAAGCCATGCAATGCGACACGAACTGTCACGCCCCAGTCCCAAAATACGTAGGACTAGGACACGTAAGCATGCCAGCCGCATGGATATGGCAACTCCAATATATGGAAACCATAACCCATACGTACGCTGTAATATGAATATAAACTCACATGTGGTATATATAATTTCACAAGTCACAGATATGCTAATCTCATCCACACAACAAGTCATAGAAAAGAAATACTAAACTAGAATAAGGAGTCTGAAATATCTAAAATAATAGTCGGGTGGAGACAAATCCACTACCAAAGACTATATCCAAAACTAAAATGAGAGAGGAGTATAAAATCTCCAATATAAAATAATATGAAGACAGAAGTGTATCAGCTAAAAGAATACATCGTCAGATAATCAACGATGCTCAGAAGGTAAGACCTCCTCGACAGAAAAGAATGCGTCAGGTCCAGGCCCGTACTCCTGCAAATACTCAAGAGCAGATACACCTGGCAGGGGACCAGGTCCTCAGAGGGACGTAACAAGATACACAAAACACATGCCAATTTGAATACAGTGAACATGCATATAATTTGAAAATAAATAAGTACGCTGTATAAGACAATCTATATGAATGCAAATGAGGACAACTTTTTGACGTATGGGCAAGGGTAGTCTACTCGATCTAAGCCTCACAACTCATGCACTCGTCCATGAACATCAGAAATCGACATACCTCTGGGGTAGCGACCAGCGCGACTCTACAGAAATCGACATACCTCTGGGGTAGCGACCAGCGCGACACACGCCCGTAGTGCGAGCTATATACTACGGTTTACCAGAGTGGTTAAAAGCCCATACGCCTAATGATTGTCCTCTATGATACTAGGTGCCATGTGTGTGTCAACATATCTAATACATAGTAATGACTGGAGAAAAACTACACATGCAAGAACTATACAGAAATGAAATAAATGAACAGAAATATAAATAGCATGCAAAGTACTGTAAACAATTTGGCAAGGTATCTTGCCTGGCAAGAAGCTGCAAAATGTAGTGTCCCAATGTCAACACCAAGAGTCAGAAGCTACGGCCTCAGAATGAACGTCTCCGGATGCTGAAATAAATATCACCAACGTTCCCAGAATGAGCAAAATAGCTAAAAAAATACATCCCTTTCGTCCAATTTGGATACAGGGGCAAAACGGTAATTTCGGACAAAAGTGGGGTCCACGTGTGGCCCACTTTGCACCGAAAAGCGTGCCAAGGGTAACAGTCTCTAAATGGGACAAACTATGGGTCAAACAACTCTAAGTGTCATTACGAACCCAACGGTATGTCCAAATGTGGATTCCGATGGGCCGAACACAATTTGATCCAAAAAGTCAACTGTGGGGCCCGCCAATTGGCGATCTGGTCAACCGTCTCAGAAATGCGTGAAAATTGGGTCACAGGACCAGTACTTTACCACGAGTCCAGTGGCGCAAGTTTCGTCGCAATCTGACAAGCGTGCACAAAATACTCGCGAGTTCCACAAAAGTGGCGACACGAAATGTGTCCGCGGATACGGTCTGATTCCGGCGCGCACACGCGTCCGAATCAGTCCCCACGAATTTTCACGTGTCCGATTATGCAGCGTGCACCATTCGATACCCTTGGCACACGGCGGGGCGGTCCCGTTTGGCGGGGCGCGCTCCGATCTCCAACTTTTGGAAAACCGAAAAAAGTGGGTGCACGCAGTTTTATGACGAATATATTTTTGTCCACAGCAACTAATAGCATAAGGTTATTATACAGAAAATAAACTAAGTCATGTAATCTACAGGTATCAAAAAGAATCACCGAATTCGGATCTCTGTGGTGGGAGATACGAACTCGGCAATATGGGTGGTCGTTCTGGAATTCTGCGATTTCAGAATTCTGTCTACTCGCGCTGACTTGGGCGCTATTTTTCACCTAGGGGCACACGTTTTCCGAGGTTGACTATAAAACAAATATTGGAGAGGGTTGAGGGAAGATCATACCTGTGAAAACGGAACAGTGTTTGGTCGAGCGAGTCAACAGAAAATCACACCGGAGCGAAGGTGCCTCGAGTGGGAGACTGCAGTTCGCGAGGTCGGCGTCGACGGGATGGTTGGATGGCTTGGGGAGGCTTCTCTGGCTGTGGTGACGGCTCTAGATGGGAAGAGGAAGTCTGAAGTTTCTAGGTTAGGGTTTTTGGGATGAGAAACTATATATATATATATATATATATATATATATATATATATATTATATATTTAGAGAGAGAGAGAAGGTGGATTTGGACGGGTCGCGGGGTTACATGTGCTGAAGTGAAGGGTTAAGGCTCATAGTCCCTTGCCAAGTTGCTGTGATCTCACAGCAACTAATTTGCAAAACGGGCGGTCAATACAAGTGGGCGGAAGGGTTCAGCAAGGGCTTGGCTGCCAGGGAAATCACAAAGTTCCTAGGAATTTTAGTATACTAAGTAGTAACTTAGTAATAGTATACTAAGTAGCTCTCGGGTGAAGGAATAGCTCTCGGGTGAAAGGGATTCACAGGTTGGTTGCCAGGGAAAGCAAACTAAGAAGAATATTAGTAGCTTTGTTATTAATATTAATATTATTATATTAGTTAATTATTTAATTCTTTTCTTTTCTTTTCCTTTCTTACTTTAAATATATATATATACATATATATATTCGTGTATATATATATATACATATATATATATATATATATATATTCACACATAAGAAAATTTATAGAATAGGATATTGCACATCGTTAGGCTAGCAACTGCTCAAGGGGTCTCCTACATGGAATAAATTCTGAAAAATTCCTGATGGTCCCACCAGTCCTCTAAGTGCCCGAACACCTAACATAAAAATTATTAAAAATCTATTTCTCCTATTTAGACCTAATTACTACAATTAAATTATTAATTAATAATAAAAAAATAATAAATACGATTTTTAGAAATAGGGGTTTTACATTCTACCCAACTTATAAAAATTTCGTCCTCGAAATTAAAATTAAGCCACGATAGAATGCAATGATGGTATAAGATTTGCATTGTTTAAAATGCAAGGTTAGGTTTAAAGGGGTGGGCGATGTTGCACGTTGCACATCCCGAAAAGAGATCATGGAAAAATCCATATGAGCGAAGAATAGGTTTCTTTATGTGTCATGTCCAATGGTGTGGACACATAAATGTTCCTTTGCATAAACGCGTCCAACAATTGGAAAATTGCACAAAGATGAGAATTGGATGATGGGCATGTCTAGGAAAAGGGTGTAGAATTTGTAGGAAGGCAGTGGCTAGTGTAGTGCTCCAATTATCGGAGCACGGTAAGGGCGCTAAGTGATACAATATTGCAAAATTAAATAAAAATACTGTGTTCTACTTCTAACTGGATTCAAGCTAACCTTAGTCTCACTAACTCAGCCAAGTAGGTCAAATTTTTTTTTGTTTTTTGTTTTGGTGAGGGGTTCACAATCTGCCGAACTTAAAATTTTCCATCTACTACTTAAGGCCATACCTCTAGAAAACTATTGCTCAAATTATTTAATCATGATTTTTAATCCTCAAAGGTTTAACACCAAACATATCACCTATGATATGCCCTTAACCAATTATAAAAGAGAGTCACTAAGTCATGTGTTTAGCCTTATGGGGTATAGCTAGTACTATCAGTGTCAACTTATACCAGCACGAGGTTTCGTCTTTCCGAAATAGGGGAAGACGGAGGAAAATAATAAAGAACTCAAGGTGAAGGTGACAGAATACAAGTACGAGGTTCAAAGAGATTAAAGAATCGAAAAGAGAGTTGTCAGGACAGTTGTGGATTGAAATTCTATTTTTTTTTGGTAATTTTCTATTGACATGCTCGTATCAGTACAGTTATGTAACTGATACGATGTGTCAGACATATCTAGGGACAAGTATATCTGTCTACTACCATATATCTCAATCCACGTAAAGTAGTAATACGAAAAGCGAACCAAGCGCACTAAGGTTAGCTAGACCTTAATACACCGATTCTGATTAGGCAATTGTATCATTGTGTGCACCCAATAATACATATGCCATGAGCAAGCTCGATAAAAGAATAAGCTTGCAAAAACTAGGCTATAATAGCAGCATAAGTCAAGGTAGTACAACAAACATAAATACGCTGGATTATGATGAAAGAAGGTACATAACAATTCAAGTTCACAAAAGATAAGACTCCACAAACTCTACATCTGTCATACTAATTCCTTGTCTAAGTCGATAGTCGACAAAGTAGGGGTATAGCCTCTAAGTTCTACAGTCTGAGAAAAAAACAATGTCGTCCTAAGCTAGCATACAGTTAAATGTCATTCATTCACACTTCAATAATAATAAGGCAAAAGACTATGTGATACTATGTTGTGAGGTATACTACCCAACTTATAACAATAAACTAGTACTGTAATTGTCTTAAGGATACCGTAAAAAATTTTGTTAAGGTTTACGAGAAGGGTCTTGGTACTTATTAGGGTATCCTCTATGCTAGGGTCAAATATTATGGTAAAACTTCTAACTAACTCTAGTAGCATCTATACTACTCTCAAGTCTTCATAATACATAAAAGGGTAATGATAAACCAATCTATAGATAAGGAACTCTACGGTTCACTTAATTATTCTAAACTTAGTGGGGTGTCTATATTCTCTTGTATTCTAAATAGGTGTGCTACTCTAATTATCATCTAACAACAGGAACTTCTATATTCTAGGAGAAGGCTATACTTAAAGAACTATTAGGGAAGCACAGGAATCAAGCAGGATGCATTTGTTCAAAATAGAACAGAGAGGAGGAAGATGAATCATAGTCAATTGTGGATGAGATCCTATATTCTAGTCCTAGATGCAGGCTTGCTCGGCACAGTTACGTAACCGAGACAATATGCTCTCGACCTGCATGGGCCACCACAAAAATATGTCACGCCCCAGTCCCAAAATACGTAGGACTAGGACACGTAAGCATGCCAGACGCATGGATATGGCAACTCCAATAAATGGAAACCATAACCCATACGTACGCTGTAATATGAATATAAACTCACATGTGGTATATATAATTTCATAAGTCACAGATATGCTAATCTCATCCACACAACAAGTCATAGAAAAGAAATACTAAACTAGAATAAGGAGTCTAAAATATCTAAAATAATAGTCGGGTGCAGACAAATCCACTACCAAAGACTATATCCAAAACTAAAATGAGAGAGGAGTATAAAATCTCCAATATAAAATAATATGAAGACAGAAGTGTATCAGCTAAAAGAATACATCGCCAGATAATCAACGATGCTCAGAAGGTAAGACCTCCTCGACAGAAAAGAATGCGTCAGGTCCAGGCCCGTACTCCTGCAAATACTCAAGAGCAGATACACCTGGCAGGGGACCAGGTCCTCAGAGGGACGTAACAAGATACACAAAACATATGCCAATTTGAATACAGTGAACATGCATATAATTTGAAAATAAATAAGTATGCTGTACAAGACAATCTATATGAATGCAAATGAGGACAACTTTTCGACGTATGGGCAAGGGGAGTCTACTCGATCTAAGCCTCACAACTCATGCACTCGTCCATGAATATCAGAAATCGACATACCTCTGGGGTAGCGACCAGCGCGACTCTACAGAAATCGACATACCTCTGGGGTAGCGACCAGCGTGACACACGCCCGTAGTGCGAGCTATATACTACGGTTTACCAGAGTGGTTAAAAGCCCATACGCCTAATGATTGTCCTCTATGATACTAGGTGCCATGTGTGTGTCAACATATCTAATACATAGTAATGACTGGAGAAAAACTACACATGCAAGAACTATACAGAAATAAAATAAATGAACAAAAATATAAATAGCATGCAAAGTACTGTAAACAATTTGGCAAGGTATCTTGCCTGGCAAGAAGCTGCAAAATGTAGTGTCCCAATATCAACACCAAGAGTCAGAAGCTACGGCCTCAGAATGAACGTCTCCGGATGCTGAAATAAACATCACCAACGTTCCCAGAATGAGCAAAATAGCTAAAAAATACATCCCTTTCGTCCAATTTGGATACAGGGGCAAAACGGTAATTTCGGGCAAAAGTGGGGTCCACGTGTGGCCCACTTTGCACCGAAAAGTGTGCCAAAGGTAACAGTCTCTAAATGGGACAAACTATGGGTCAAACAACTCTAAGTGTCATTACGAACCCAACGGTATGTCCAAATGTGGATTCCGATGGGCCGAACACAATTTGGTCCAAAAAGTCAACTGTGGGGCCCGCCAATTGGCGATCTGGTCAACCATCTCAAAAATGCGTGAAAATTGGGTCACAGGACCAGCGCATTACCACGAGTCCAGTGGCGCAAGTTTCGTCACAATCTGACAAGCGTACACAAAATACTCGCGAGTTCTACAAAAGTGGCGACACGAAATGTGTCCGCGGATACGGTCTGATTCCGGCGCGCACACGCGTCCGAATCAGTCCCCACGAATTTTCACGTGTCCGATTATGCAGCGTGCACCATTCGGTACCCTTGGCACACGGCGGGGCGGTCTCGTTTGGCTGGGCGCGCTCCGATCTCCAACTTTTGGAAAACCGAAAAAAGTGGGTGCACGCAGTTTTGTGACGAATATATTTTTGTCCACAGCAACTAATAGCACAAGGTTATTATATAGAAAATAAACTAGGTCATGTAATCTACAGGTATCAAAAAGAATCACCGAATTCGGATCTCTGTGGTGGGAGATACGAACTCGGCAATATGGGTGGTCGTTCTGGAATTCTGCGATTTCAGAATTCTGTCTGCTCGCGCTGACTTGGGCGCTATTTTTCACCTAGGGGCACACATTTTCCGAGGTTGACTATAAAACAAATATTGGAGAGGGTTGAGGGAAGATCATACCTGTGAAAACGGAACAGCGTTTGGTCGAGCGAGTCAACGGAAAATCACGCCGGAGCGAAGGTGCCTCGAGTGGGAGACTGCAGTTCGCGAGGTCGGCGTCGACGGGATGGTTGGATGGCTTGGGGAGGCTTCTCTGGCTGTGGTGACGGCTCTAGATGGGAAGAGGAAGTCTGAAGTTTCTAGGTTAGGGTTTTTGGGATGAGAAACTATATATATATATATATTATATATATTTAGAGAGAGAGAAGGTGGATTTGGACGGGTCGCGGGGTTACATGTGCTGAAGTGAAGGGTTAAGGCTCATAGTCCCTTGCCAAGTTGCTGTGATCTCACAGCAACTAATTTGCAAAACGGGCGGTCAATACAAGTGGGCGGAAGGGTTCAGCAAGGGCTTGGCTGCCAGAGAAATCACAAAGTTCCTAGGAATTTTAGTATACTAAGTAGTAACTTAGTAATAGTATACTAAGTAGCTCTCGGGTGAAGGAATAGCTCTCGGGTGAAAGGGATTCACAGGTTGGTTGCCAGGGAAAGCAAACTAAGAAGAATATTAGTAGCTTTGTTATTAATATTAATATTATTATATTAGTTAATTATTTAATTCTTTTTTTTTCTTTTCCTTTCTTACTTTAAATATATATATATACATATATATATTCGTGTATATATATATGTACATATATATATATATTCACACATAAGAAAATTTATAGAATAGGGTATTGCACATCGTTAGGCTAGCAACAGCTCAAGGGGTCTCCTACATGAAATAAATTCCGAAAAATTCCTGATGGTCCCACCAGTCCTCTAAGTGCCCGAACACCTAACATAAAAATTATTAAAAATCTATTTCTCCTATTTAGACCTAATTACTACAATTAAATTATTAATTAATAATAAAAAAATAATAAATACGATTTTTAGAAATAGGGATTTTACACGAACAGTGCCATATCTCGTTTCACGCCGTGCCACCAGAATGTCGTACGGAGATCTCGATACATCTTGGTACTACCAGGATGAGAAGTATAAGTTGCATAATGAGCTTCAGTGACTATCTCTCTTCTGAGGGCGGCGGCGTCTGGAACGCACAGTCTTTCCTTCACTCGGAGCATCCCGTCCGTGCCTACCGCAAAGTCGGTTGCCTTTCCTGCTGAGATAAGGGCTTGCATCTTTTGCAGGAACAGGTCGTCCTTCTGAGCGGACTTGACTTTTTGTAACAAGTCAGACTCGAGGCACAGTTGTGCAACTTGTGCCCCCTTTTTGTATCTGATTAGTAGTGTAATGTGTAACGCCCCACAACCGCTCGGAGCGTTACGCTGAGTCGGACTGAATGATTCAAATGCTGGTTACATTTGAAATATTGGATTTTGGGAAGAAGGATTAATCGAGTTGGTTTCAATGTGCAGATGGCTAGCGAGTTCGATGGAAATCAGGTGTTCGTTCAGAACATTACGGAATAGCTGGATGGAAACGATAATGCCGTCTTCCTTAGTCTGATCGGTCGGATGATTTGGAAAGCACGGACTGCTCGCACGGTCATACCAGTTGAGTAGATCGTGCTTGCATCGGACCACGGGTTCAAGGGATTGGCCGTATCAGCAGGACAGGATGCCTAACGGGATCAAACAATGTGAGTGGGCTCTTTCCCTTCTCCTCTACTCCTTCATGCCTAATAATATGGAAAACACGTAAGGCTTGATCACTTGGGCGGAAACATGGAGAATCACCGCACTGTGGCGTGCATAGAGTATGCGTCGTTGGCTTGGTAGGATTGGGGCTTGATTATGATTTATGCGTTGGCTAGTTGGATGCGATAGTTGGATTATATATTTAAGGCAATCGGTTGGATACTTGGGATTATGCTTGGACGGTTGGAATTATACAAGTTGGAATGATACTTTGAGGCAATGGGAATATCGAGAATTCGGGCGGGCGAGCGTGCATCCGTGCACGAGTATCACTGAGTCGCTTTGTCTTGCAAAGCGATCAGTTGTGGTTCGAAACCGAACAACTGCATCGGCGAGGGTGTTGTGCCGCTTGATGGGGCATTGTGCCACGAATGGGGCATTGTGCCACTGAAACGGCATTGTGCCATGGATATTGCTTTAAGCATGGGTGTTGCACCAATTTGGAATACATTGCTGTAAAGCGGCAATGTGAAACACAGGATATTTTGGTGCCTTGGGCTATGTTTTGAGGTCGAGATTTGGATTCTTTGGTTGGATATCTTGGGTTTTGGAATCCTTGGTTGGAATGTTGGTTGGATATGTTGGAAGAATGGTTATGGATATTTCGGTTGGATATCGGCTGAACGAGTCTAGGATCGCTTGGTGGGGCAAGAATGTTCGATCCTCTCGTCATACCTACTTGTGTTTGCATAGTCACGGACAACTTGTGCACAAGTTTGGCATTTCCTCGGAATGGTATTTATCCGGGACACTGGAGCCGTTTCGATCCGGAGGGAAATATTTGATTCGTGCTAGTCATGATGCATTGCGGGACCTTCAGCGGGGCTTGCATCCCGGGCTGATAGGGCGCGCCGTAATGCTTGGAATATGTCCTGTATGGCTTAGCTAGTGACTTCATATAGATAAGAGATGGTATGCTTTTCTTTTGTTGGTTTGGCTTTCGTGTAGGTGCGGCTACCTTGCCTCGGCAAGAGTATGCATTCGAGATGAAAATATAAACATTGGTTTTGGATGGATACTGAGGCGAGACTGATGGTTCGATATATTATCGTGCTAAGCGATGGCATTGTGTTAGACGGGTCGGATATATATATAAACTGCATGTCGTTTGGTTTGAGATTGAATGCTTGCATGCTTAAACTGATTTACAGCTTTCCTTAACATGTCATTCATATGCCATGAAACGAATCTAGGATTCAACTAGAAAGATCACCATTTAACTGTGTGCATTCACTATTTTACTTAGTGTCGGCTTAGGCGAGTGGGTTACCGCGCTCACCAGTACGGTTGTGTACTGACCCACGTTTGTGGGCAATATTTCAGGTACACAGGCGTAGTGGCGCTGCTTGGATAAACGAGGCATGATGTATGAACTGTAAGTACCTTTGTGGGCTAGAGAAAAGAGCAAGAGTTATTGCATCATTTTTGTGGCATCGCCTTTGTGGCCTTGCCTCGGGGCATCTCATTTGGACCCTATCGTGAGCTTCGCTGCATATACTCTGATGTGTGCTTGGTACACAAACGGCTTCCGCTGTAACTTGGTTGTTTCGATGATAACTTTCATATTTAATAACATCGCCTTGTACGAGCGCAACTCCAGGCTCGTACGGCATCACGTCCCGAAGAGAACGATTGTCCCGCGGAAGAGCTACAACGTGGTGATTTCACGTTCAGCGGGGGCATTCAGGCTTGCGGGAGTTTGGGGCATGACATAATATCCAAGGATTCAAGATCTCGGTGCAGCCTATCATCAATATCCAAACTCCCGACGAACACTCGACTCAGTGCATCAGCTACGACATTTCCTTTGCCAGGCGTGTATCTGATCATGAGTTCAAAGTCGCTAAGGAGCTCGAGCCAGCGCCATTGGCAAAGATTCAAATCCTTTTGTGTATACAAATATTTCAAACTCTTATGGTCCGTGTAGATCTCACACGGTACAACATAAAGGTAGTGGCACCACAGATTCAGCATAAATACCACCACAGTCAGTTCTAAATCATGCATTGGGTAGTTCTTCTCGTGAGGCTTTAACTGCCTCGACGCGAAGGCTATCACCTTGTCCCTTTGCATAAGGACACATTCCAGACCTTTTCCCGATACATCGCTATATATTTTGAAGTCATCCGGTCCGTCCGGAAGAGTAAGGATTGGAGTAGAGACGAGGTGTTACTTTAACTCCGTAAACGAAGCTTCACAGTCGTCCATCCAAGTGAACTTTACTCCCTTTCGAGTGAGCTGAGTCAGGGGCAAAGCAATTTTAGCAAAATCTTGTTTAAATCTGCGGTAGTAGCCAGCCAGACTAAGGAAACTTCTAATATCGCTAGCTGATTCAGTCTGTTTCCACTGCATAATGGCTTCTACCTTCCGTGGGTCTACTGAAATGCCTTGCGCAGAAATAATGTGCCCTAAAAACGATATGTTGTCCAGCCAGAACTAGCATTTACTTCGCTTAGCATACAACTTATTGTCTCGAAGGGTCTGAAGCACCATTTGCAGGTGTCCTGCGTGTTCATCGCTATTCTTCGAGTACACCAAGATGTTATCGATAAAAACCACCACGAATTTATCAATCAATGGCTGAAACACTCGATTCATCAAATCCTTGAATGCAACAGGTGCATTCATCAGTCCAAACGGCATCTTGAAAAACTCATAATGCCCGTGACGAGTTCGGAAGGCAGTCTTCGGCATGTCTTCTAGCTTAATCTTCCGCTGGTGGTAGCCCGAGCAAAGATCAACTTTTGAAAACACCGTTGCCCCTTGCAGCTGATCAAACAGGTCATCTATCCTTGGCAGATGGTACTTGTTTTTGATAGTGACCTTGTTTAGGTCCCTATAATCAATACAGAGGCGTAGCATCCCGTCTTTCTTCTTCACGAACAGCACAGGTGCGCCCCAAGGAGACACGCTCGGGATGGATTGTCACGACCCGCACCCGGTGTAGGGGCACGAGAGCGTGGGTACGTCCAGCCTACGTCGCAGCATCGGCGGTAGAACGCTGTCTGGGTCACAGTAACACTAACTAACTAAACACCTGTCAATGATATACATCTCCAAAATCTCTCAATATAACTCAATCACGACGACTATAAAGCACGATAAAAGATAAAAGAAATAACATAGTTAAACACCATGTCCCAACATAAAGATAACTCACAGTCTAGCTGTCCAACACAAGTTTCCAATTAAACTTAACATAAGTCTAAACATAAACTGAAATATCCTTCATAAGTCTCAAGCATAAAATAAATACTATCTAGGTAGCTGTAGGCAATGCCTCATCTAGAAGCATGGTCTCCTCTAGGACCTCTGGTACATAGTCTGCATCTATACTTGGTTCGTAGTACGTGGTACAGAAATTCTCAAGATTCTCTGGAAAAAATATCTAGTCAGGATTGGAACGAAATACACCTCTAACAGCAGTTCCACATATTTTGATAAAAACTATAACACAGTGTAAAGAAATACAAGACAGATATGAAATAACTAGCAATAAGAAATACTGGATAAAGGAAATGCTGGAATAAAGAAATATTGGAACATCTTCATCATCAATATGCATCTAACAATGAATAAAAACTACTAGTACACGCAAGAACAATGAACTGGTATATAAGTGTGTACAAGAACAATAACTAGAACATATGGAGATACAAGATCAATCTATCAAGATACATGTCAAGAACCATCTATCTAAGTGTGTGAAACATCAGTATATCATGTGATCGGCTTGGGACTATATGACTCATTACATAGATTAGCGATCATCCCCAACAGGTCAGGCTAACCAGAATGTAACAGCGATGAGGCATGTAAGGGTAAGGCTGCACCGACGTGAGATATGGGTGAGCTAATACTGCATGTAAGGTTGGGTATGATCACATAACTACTAATATTTCCCCGTTTTCCCCAGCTAGCACGATGGATTCCAATCACGACTCCTCGTGACAGGTCTCAATGATGCCAACTCGTGTAAAGAACAGTGTCAGAGTCATGTACGCTATACAACAAAAATTATAGAGATAATCAACATAATGGAAACTGTCAGAGAATGTACTCGCCTGTGGTCCTTAGCTGGCAATACCAATATCCGGGTTCCAAGGTACCGTCTGAGTGATCCAACAGTCCTATAGATATATCATAAACACAATACTGTATCAGACTTTACACTAATACACAATCAATTATCATGATCTCACAGACTATGCTAGGGGTCACGTCTGTAGTTGCTGTGAATAACAGACAGTCAATGGTACGGTCTTGCCAGTATGTCAGTGTATATTTGGCAGTCTGTTATCACGCTACGGGGTCACCTAGTACACGGGCATATAATGCCTATTATTATGTATCCTAAACATCACTACTACTAATTTACAAATTTAATAGATATGTGCATTTAGCTACTTAATAGAGTTTACATACTAATCAATTATACTTTGTACATATATATATACTATCAAAACTTATACCATGTATACAATATTTAATATCCATACTATGATACTTATAATACATATATATATGTACGTATAGATATTATTTGAGAGCATATAATATCTATATACCTATACGTATGCAACTACGTACATACATGCATATACCGATATCCACACATACTATCACACGATATACGTAGGTATACATATTCGAGATTAGGTTTACGTCGAACCTGCGTGCGAAAACGAGACGATGACGATGATAACGATGAGGCGATGGTCACGAACAGGGGGAGGCCGGTCGGCGCACGGTCTGTCGTCGAACTCCGGGCTTCTCCGATCGGCAGCGTCGTCGATCAGTCGATCGGCAGCGCACAGGCGGGGGAACTCTCGGCCGGCGGCGGCGTCGAGCAGTCAGCGCGGGGTGTCCAGGCGTTCAGCAGCGGTCGTCGAACTCCGCTGCGGGGTATAGGCGAGTCTCGGTCGATGGTCTCCGGCGCTCTCGGTGCAGTCGGTCCGCGCGGGCAGCGGCCTCCGTTCGAACGGATAAGGACTCGGTGGAGCGCTCGAGTCGTTCGGCCGGTTGGTGATGGCAGCGCTTTTGCCGGTCGGCTCCAATCGACGAGGGCGGGGAGCAGGTGTCCGACGGGATCTCAGCCGCTCAAGTACAGCGGCTCTCCAACTTCGGTTGGTCGTCGTCGAGTTGCAGGGCTACGGCGTAAGCAGCGTGCAGGCGAACGTGGTCGGGATTCGGCGGGGTGCTTGAGGGATCAATGGGAAGGTCGGGGCTATCGTGTTTGAGAACAGGGATGGAGAAGTACTCGATCGGCTATGGGTTGGGAAGGAAAAAGAAAAAGAGGAAATAGGTTTATATATATATAGTATTATGTAAGGGTTGACCTAGGATTGGGTTGACTGGTCAACTCTCTTGGAATTTGCCTCTTATGGAGATGTCTCAAGGGCCAAGATTTTAGGGAATTAAAATGGAAGGATATGATGCATTAGTTCCAAGGTTTTTGAGACCATGGTTTAATGGAGATTGATGTTGCAATTTCACAGTCCCAAAATTATGGAAAAATATACATGAAGAAAAATTGGATTTATTCGCGTGCCGTGTCTAACAATAGGGAAAAATTGTACAAAATTTAATTTATTGAGGATTAACTACCATGGGTTGCGACATCAGTTGGAAAACGAGGGCTCGCATAGCGTCCTAATTATCGAAGCAACGATAATTGCAACAATCAAATAATCATCCTCAATTAATTAAATATAATTAAATATCATGCAAATCATCTACACATTAATTACAGAAAGACGAAAATACCCCTAATCTAAAAAGCGGGGGTGACATGGATGAACCCACGATCTAGTAACTCTTGCAGTTGGCACTTTAAATCTTTCAATTCAGCAGGGGCCATTATGTTCGGAGGCTTAAAAATCGGCTGAGTATTCTGAAATGTGTCAATGGTGAACTCTATCTCTCGGTCTGGTGGCATGTCGGGTAGTTCGCTCGGGAACACATCAGGAAACTCTGCTTCAATGGAAGAAGACTCGACGTTTGCGTAGTCCTGCCGTGTGTCCCGAACCGACGCTAGGAATCCCTCGCAGCCTGAGTGTAGCATTCGCCGAGCAGATGTTGCAGAAATCACCATGCAGGCCCTGGTCGCATCAGTTGCTGAACTACTAGTGTAGCAGAATTTGGCTTCTCCAGGCAGGCGGAAGACGACTCGCTTTTCTGCATATTCTATAGTTGTCGAGCACGCGCCGAGCCAATCCATTCCTAAAATGATATCATAGTCCCGAACATCTAGAACTAAAACATCTAGCGATAGCTTTCTCCCTCCAATACAGACGTAACCACCTTGGCATTCTGAACGGACAGGTATTTTCGTGCCTGATGGTGTGCTAACACTAAGGTCTAGGTACAACGGAGTCATTTCTATATTGTTCTCCACGACAAAATTTGTGGATATGAAACTATGCGTTGTACCAGAATCAAATAGAACACGAGCAGGTATGTTATTGAAAAGCAAAGTACCTGAAACAACGGTGTCTGAAGCTAAAGCTTCTTCTCGTGTCATCGTATAGACCCGACCTTGAGTTTGGCGACGCTCTTGCTGAGGCGTAGCTCGATTGGCCTGGGTTGCAGCAGCTTGATTTGGTTGTTGTTGGGGAAGGAGCGGACAGTTGCTAATCGGATGGGTTGGTTTGCCACAACGAAGGCATGTGCCGAGCCTCTTGCGACAATCATTTTTGATGTGCCCCCTTTTGTTGCAGAAAGTACAACGTTGCCCCTGATTTTCTCTTTGACGCCCGTCGTGGTTTGGATACTTTGCAGCGTTGTTTTCTCTTTTGTTGCTTTGGCGTTTGTGATTGGAGGTATGCACAGTGCCGGTAGGAATGCGAGGATACTGCGGTTCAAGAGAAAGGGCATGGTTCAAAACTTTCCTCATTGTCTGGTATTGTGGAACGACTACGTACGCGTAGATGGCGGGACGTAGACCTCCTTCGAATCGTCTGGCATGACTCGCTGCATCGGGTAGATAGGGATTGGCAAAGTTATCAAGCCTGTTGAACTCGGCAGAATACTGTTTAACTGTCATGCTGCCCTGCCTAAGTTGTACAAACTCGTTTTCCTTCTATCGTCGTACATGTGGGGGTATAAACTCCTCCTCAAATGCGCCACGGAAGGTGGCCCATGCTATCGCCTCCCCTCCATTCTCAACTGGAAGAGATCGTCGATGCATGTCCCACCAATCGTGTGCATTGAGGCGAAGCTGCAGTTGAGCACATGCGACGCACTTTTCTTCAGGTACTTCTAGCAGTGATAAATGATCCTCAAGTTCGGCCAACCAATCTAGAGCCACTATCGGATCCTCAGTCCCCTTGAACGCTGTTTTGTAGACTTTCTTGAAGTCGCCAAAGTCGAAGGCAGTCACTTCCCTCTTCCTTGGTGTTTGAGGCGTATCAACTTCAAGCACTGGCTGCTCCACCGGGGTCACCGCTGTTGCTGCGGAATGGTTGGAGGCCAAAGTCTGCATGATCTGTTGCAGTGTATCTACATGCTTCTATTGGACTGAGAATCGTACCTCTATATTGTCTTGAAACTTGAGTAATCTCTCATCGCTCGTTTCTCAGCCCGTTCATAACGAGCTTCATCTCTTTGTTGGCTGGCTTCCAACATCTGTATCATTTGCTGAAGCGGATCAACTTGAGACATGGCTCGCTGGCTCTGAGAGCTTCCGTAAGTGTCGGAACTGCTCTCCCGGGCATGCGTCTCGCCCGGTGCTTGCGTTGAGGATTGCGCTTAAGCCATTCCTTCAAGAGAAGGTAATTACATCAGGATCATAATGTATTATGGACTTATTGTATGAATGTATCTCATTTTGGCCTAACGAATTCAAGAATTCGCACAGGGATTTATCATAAAGAAACTTTTCTCATACGAGGGTCAAAGGAACTTGAAGCTGTGCTCTGATACCAACATGTCACGCCCCAATTTCATGGAATCAATAGTCGTCCCCCGGGCGTGTCCGTCGTGCGGGCCTAGGTTGCGCACCGCACAAGGCTAAGTATTTTATTTTCGCATAGCGAGCACATATTCAGAGTACGCAGATAAATTGAAACACATATTTGAAGTATTGATAAGTTCTCTTTTATTGATAATATGATCATCTATTACAAACTCTTGAACTGAGTCATAAGGTTGCCACACGGGCTTACAAAATATTGACATAAAATGAGATAGCAGTCATGTACATTACATCCCTACTAAACTTCAAAATGTAAAGACCTCCTGGTGGAATGATGGCCTTTCCACGGAGCTGTATTTTGTTTTGCGTAGCTAGCTCCTTGCTTCAGAATACTTCAAAAGTTGCACGAATCAAGGCGTGCCTACAGTTGGACTGGATTTAGGGGATGACTTCGGCTCCTCGCTCGGCTCTACTTAGTGCGGGAAACCTGTTTCAACGAGGGTCAGTATATCAAAACGTACTGGTGAAGGCAAGCTAACCCAACTATACCAATCAACACGTTGTTTAAATGAAGCATGCATATTATTTTTGGTCTTTCTGTCTTGCCTTAGTTCATTTTACAGCAAGCAATAGATATAGAAGATCAATGAAATACTTGTGTCACGACCCGCACCCGGTTATTCGGGCACGAGTGCATGGGCACGTCCAGCCTACGCCGTAGTGTCGGCGGTAGTACGCTGTCTAGGTCATAATCACTGGTAATTTTAAATCTATCTCATCCACAATAAATAAACAAGGAAAGTAACAGGGAATAGGAATGCTAACTTTTATAAAACAAATTATGACAACAGATCCATAGTTAATACAAAGCCAGAAGATAGATCGGGGACAAACCCGAGTATGTGCTGAAAGGAAATAAAATAATAACTAACTGGCTACTCCTTCTCAAAGGTAGTCTCCTGAGTGGGAACCGGCTCCTCAATGTGTCACCTGCTAACTCATAGGGGCCATAATAGGTAGGGGCAGAGTCCTCATCATCGCCTAAAACAACGGATCCAGTCAGGAAAGGAGCAAAGTACACAATGCACAACAAGATTAAACTAAATATTCATGACAATTAACTTGAGTATCATGTTGAGAAAGTTGCATAGAAGAACATAAATATCTCATAGTTAATGCTATAAACAGGAATATGAGAAAGCAGGAAATAAATGAGACAGAAAATGGAACTACAACAGTCAGCAAGAACTATAACCAGACCAGAAGCTATCTGTGTGAACTTGTGTTTATTTTAGAATACATAGTTGTCATGTAGGGGTTTATAAGGCTAATCCGGCCGTCATAGATAGCTATTAAACATGAACAATCAAGATCTGGCTGAGGGTACAGTCGCGTACCAACAGCTATTAAACATGATAAGGGGAAGGGTAAACTACATGCCTTCTAGTATTCTCCCACCCGACATGAAAAGCAAGACATGAAATACAGTATCCAAGACATGAAATCCAGTATTATAACACTACGTGTAATCATCAAGGGTACTAGTAGAGCAGGGAATTAACTATCACAATATAAAGATTAAACTTGAAGTGCAGGTACTTACCTGTTGTTTGGATCCAATTAATTATCCTCGGGGAAATATCCAGAGATGAGCCCAGATGCTGAAATAAATATTACCATCACGCTCAGAAGATATCAAATAGCTAGAAACGCCTGTCCTTGGGTCCAATTTGGAGACAAGGGCAAAAACGGCAGTTTCGGGTCAAAACGGGGTCCGCCGGTGGGCCCGTTTTGCACCGAAAAACATGTCTGGGTCAAAGGTCTCCAAATTCACCAAACTTAGTGTCAACAGGTCAGGAACGCTGATACGAACCCAACGGAACTTCCAGATTTGGATTCCGATGAGCCGAACACAAAATCGCCCGTCGAGCGGGGCCTGTGGGGCCCACGACACGCGATTTTGTCAACGTTCTCAGAATCGAACCAAACTTGACCCACAGGACCAGCATATCGCTATGAGTCCGATGGCGCAAGTTTCGTCTCGATCTGACGAGTGTACAAGAAGTTAGGGTAAAATGCAGAAAAGGCGGATACGGGACGATGTCCGCGGATACGCGTTGATTTCGGTGTGCACGCACACCCGAATCATCTTCCACGAAAACTCACACGTCTGTATCAACGATGCGTACGTATCTATGAAGACCGCACGCGACCAAGTCATCCCGTTTGGCGGGGCGCACTCAGTTCCGGGGTGAAACAGGGTCTGGTTTTTCCTGTTTTTGGATCGCGGTGTGCGATCACCACAGGACGCGATGCCCCGAACAGTTTGTCCGGACACCGAGAGGGTCATACAGGCTTCATAACGCAATTTACGGAATCAAAAACGGAGATACAGGGTGCAAGATACGAGTACCTGAACCGGGCTCTTCGAAATTGGGGTTTTCGGTGTCCGACGCGCGATTTCGTGTCCTGGACGTGTCCACGCAGTGTCCACTGCCCGTGTCCGGTAGCGAGCTGTGTCCGGCCTAGGGCTTCGGCCTGGGCTGTCTGCGGTGGCCGGAGGGTGGCCGGGTTGCGTCGCCGGGCTCGGGTGAGGGTGCTGCCGGCGGTGGGGGACGTCGAACGGTCACCGGAGGCGGGCGGCAGAGGAAAAGAAGGAGGAGGAGGATTCGGGAGAGGGATGGCTAGGTGTCGGTGAGGCACCGGAGGGGCGGAGATAGCGGCTGAGGGGGAGGCTGGACGGCGGACGCGGAGAGGGCCGCCGGAAATCGGGTCGCCGGGGATCGGTTAGGGTTTAGGGGAAGAGGGAAGGTGAGGGCGGAGGAGATGGGGGGGAGCCGGGGTTTTATAGGGTGGCTCCGGGCGGTTCGTGGCCGGGTTAGGCGGGCGGAGAGGGTCGTGGGGACGTGCCGGCGGAGGCGGCGCGGAAGAACCGGGCGGCGGCCGAGGGACGCGGGCTCGCGCAGGTCGTGGGGAGGGTGATGCGGATCCGGGCGGGTCGCTAGCGGGTCTGACCGACCCGAACCCGACCCGGTGGCGATTGGGGCCGGGCCGGCTGGGCTGCTGGGCCGGTCCACTGGGCCGGGCCGGCCCAAAATAAAAAGAAAAAATAATAATAATAAATAATAATAATAATAAATATAATTAATAATAAGAAAATCTGTTAATTAAATAATTAATAAAATATAGTTTTTAGGCATTTAAAAATAGGTCTGAGGCCCAAAAAAATCCAGAAAAATTACCCTAAGTCCAGTTTTTCATTTTACACCCAAAAATGTTATTTTCATGATATTTTAATATTATTTATTGCCAAATAAAAATTATTTATTAATTGAAAACCTTGATTTTAATTACAGAAAATTCCCAGAAAATTCCAGAAAATTGGGAAAAATCCCAGATTTAATAATTTGAAAATTTCAGGGGGTTTACAACCTACCCAACTTATGAAAATTTCGTCCTCGAAATTTAAAATTAAGTCATACTCTGTTAATCCTTCATGTACATAGGGCAAGTCGATCGCCATCTCTTTGCGATAATTAAAAGCCTAATCATGTCCACTGCAATCACTTCATGATTAAGATGACTACTTGTTCCAATCAAATTTTAATCTATGGCCATTACTTCTTACTTTCTCAATTTTTCCCACAGGCAGATTTTAGATTAAGTCCATATAGCATTTTTTTAGATTTGCACATGACTTTGCCTCTAATTATCATAAATTCCTCTAGAAGTGATTCGAGTCCAACAGTATTCTTATTCACAATTGTATGCTACAACTCTTTAAATTTCGTTCACATCCTCAATGTTCTAACTAGATAGTCCAACCCTCAAATTTTAATTCTTAAATCAAATCATCAAATTGAAAAAATAATTTAAGTGTAGTCCACTACTGTTCAAGTCTGAATCATATATCCCCTAAATTCAATTTGGCGATTTTACTTTCATTATTCAAGATTTAAATTGTGTATCCAAGATACAACTTATTGGGTCCTCGATATCAATTCATTAATCATTTTAGCCACTCCTCTAAATTTCCAAAATTATAATGGCTTGCTTCTTCCAATCTGACCTTACTCGGTCACGATCCAAAGGACATTCCTCTCGAGTTGACAAATGCATCGCTACCCAACTTAGAGTTTACCCAACATCACAAAAGGCTATATACCTTAAGAAAATATTCCTTAATATGCTTACCTACGTCATTCAATCCTCGAACTTCAACGCCGATCATGTCACATATGATATGTCCTCAATTACGAAAGTTTAATCCCCAAGTATGTGATCGGCCTATGTGGCATATCTAGTACTATCTATGTACTAACTTATACCAGGCACGAGATTTCGTCTTTCAGAAATAAGGGAAGACGAAGATCAATAATAAAGAGTTCAAGGGTGGGGTGATAGAAAAGAAATATCGGGGTCAAGGCGTTTTAAAGTATTCAGGTGGGAATTGTCAAGCGATTGTGGATTGAATCCTATCTCGGTAATTCCTATTCACATGCTCGTATTAATACAGTTATGTAATCGATACGATATGCTCGGACATATCTAGAGGGCAACTAGTCAACTATATATCTCAATCCACGTAAAGTATTATTTCGAAGGGCGAATCAAGCGCACTATGGTTGATCAGACCGTAATACACTGATTCTGAAATGTATCATTGTGGGCCTCTCCAATAATACCCTTGTCATGAACAAGCTCGATAAAGAGTAAGCTTGCAAAACTAGGCTATAAAATAGCAGCATAAGTCAAGTACATCAAAATTTAGTGCACTAGATGATGATGAAAGGAGGTACAAATTATTTAAACACACAAAACAACCTACAATAAGCTCAGTAACAAAGGATTCTACAAACTCTACAGTTATCAAATACAAAAACATACCAGGTTATTAGCAAGTTTAAAATTTACTAGGTTGGGGCTGAGGTCACGAACCAATGGGCACGAGCTAAAAAATGCTAGAAAATGGTATCTACGAATCACTTACGCGCATTAGTTACTCTAGGAGTCTGTACGTTCTCCATGGCCATCGTCTAAGCTTGTCCGTGTTCTTGAGGTGGTGCCCTCTGCTGCGCTGCTGGGGCCTGGCCTGAACTGGAACTTTTGTGCAGTGTGCATCTTTGAGCAGCAGGACAGTCCTTCATTTGATGTGCTGCTGACCCACAATATAGACAGGCACCTAGTCTCTTTCTACAATCCTGCCAAATGTGACCTTGTTTTCGACAATAGCCACAAGTGGGAGCTTGTTGGTTCTGTCCTTGAGTTGGATTCATCCGTGGTCGCTTTGCAGCTTTTTCCTGTTGTGCTTGGTCTGGTGCTGACGCAGACGGCCGCTTCCAGCTGGACTCGATCCTTGTGGTGTACTCCATAGGTCGCACTGCAGTAAGAACGTCCTCGTCGAATGTAATTGCATTTGAACTGCTCGGCTTCCGTGACTCCGAGCTAATTCTGTCGATGAAGTTCTCCGCTTGTTTTTGCTGAGTTTCTTGTTGAACCTTGTGATAGGCTTGCATTATTATATAGAACATGCGGAACATCTGCTGTTCCTCCATAGGCGGTCCCGGTGGGAAGGAAGGCATCGGTGGAATAGGCTGTGTCGAGGGTGGAACGCCATCTTGACGGATTATTGAGGCAGGCTGACTTGCTTGACTGCCTTGTGATGATTGGCCTTCACCGACTGGTATCACATCGTCTTCTTGGGTAACCACAACGGTTTATGGTATTTCTGCATGAGTCTCGTTGCTGGCTTGTGGGTCCATTTCCCTGTATCCAAAATAACCAATAAGAGACGCACAGGAATCAAGGCAAGATGCAAGTTCATATTAGTTCGAATACGATACAGATATCAAAAACGATTCAAGCAAGTAGATGAGATCCTATAAACTTATCCTAGCTTTATTGCAGGCCTGTTCGGTCCCTGAGTTGAAACCGAACAATTTAGTCGTTGGGACCTGCATGGGCCACCACAAAAACGTGTCACGACCCGCACCCGGTTATTCAGGTACGAGTGCGTGGGCACGTCCAGCCTACGCCGCAGTGTCGGCGGTAGTACGCTGTCTAGGTCATAATCACTGGTAATTTTAAATCTATCTCATCCACAATAAATAGACAAGGAAAGTAACAGGGAATAGGAATGCTAACTTTTATAAAACAAATTGTGACAACAGATCCATAGTTAATACAAAGCCAGAAGATAGATCGGGGACAAATCCGAGTATGTGCTGAAAGGAAATAAAATAATAACTAACTGGCTACTCCTTCTCAAAGGTAGTCTCCTGAGTGGGAACCGGCTCCTCAATGTGTCACCTGCTAACTCATAGGGGCCATAATAGGTAGGGGCAGAGTCCTCATCATCGCCTAAAACAACGGATCCAGTCAGGAAAGGAGCAAAGTACATAATGCACAACAAGATTAAACTAAATATTCATAACAATTAACTTGAGTATCATGTTGAGAAAGTTGCATAGAAGAACATCAATATCTCAGAGTTAATGCTATAAACAGGAATATGAGAAAGCAGAAAATAAATGAGACAGGAAATGGAACAACAACAGTCAGCAAGAACTATAACCAGACCAGAAGCTATCTGTGTGAACTTGTGTTTATTTTAGAATACATAGTTGGCATGTAGGGATTTATAAGGCTAATTCGGCCGTCATAGACGGCTATTAAACATGAACAATTGAGATCCGGCTGAGGGTACAGTCGCGTACCAACAGCTATTAAACATGATAAGGGGAAGGGTAAACTACATGCCTTCTAGTATTCTCCCACCCGACATGAAAAGCAAGACATGAAATACAGTATCCAAGACATGAAATCCAGTATTCTAACACTACGTGTAATCATCAAGGGTACTAGTAGAGCAGGGAATTAACTATCACAATATAAAGATTAAACTTGAAGTGCAGGTACTTGCCTGTTGTTTGGATCCAATTAATTGTCCTCGGGGAAATATCCAGAGATGAGCCCAGATGCTGAAATAAATATTACCATCACGCTCAAAAGATATCAAATAGCTAGAAACGCCTGTCCTTGGGTCCAATTTGGAGACAAGAACAAAAACGACAGTTTCGGGTCAAAACGGGGTCCGCCGGTGGGCCCGCTTTGCACCGAAAAACGTGTCCGAATCAAAGGTCCCCAAATTCACCAAACTTAGTGTCAACATGTCAGGAAAGCTGATACGAACCCAACGGAACTTCCAGATTTGGATTCCGATGAGCCGAACACAAAATCGCCCGTCGAGCGGGGCCTGTGGGGCCCACGACACGCGATTTCGTCAACGTTCTCAGAATCGAACCAAACTTGACCCACAGGACCAGCGTATCGCTACGAGTCCGATGGTGCAAGTTTCGTCTCGATCTGACGAGTGTACAAGAAGTTAGGGTGAAATGCAGAAAAGGCGGATACCGGGCGATGTCTGCGGATACGCGTTGATTTCGGTGTGCACGCACACCCGAATCAGCTTCCACGAAAACTCTCACGTCCGTATCGACGATGCGTACGTATCTGTGAAGACCGCATGCGACCAAGTCGTCCCGTTTGGCGGGGCGCACTCAGTTCCGGGGTAAAACAGGGTCTGGTTTTTCCTGTTTTTGGATCGCGGTGTGCGATCACCACAGGACGCGATGCCCCGAACAGTTTGTCCGAACACCGAGAGGGTCATACAGGCTTCACAACGCAATTTATGGAATCGAAAACGGAGATACAGGGTGCAAGATACGAGTACCTGAACCGGGCTCTTCGAAATTGGGGTTTTCGGTGTCCGACGCGCGATTTCGTGTCCTGGACGTGTCCACGCAGTGTCCACTGCCCGTGTCCGGCAGCGAGCTGTGTCCGGCCTAGGGCTTCGGCCTAGGATGTCTGCGGTGGCCGGAGGGTGGCCGGGCTGCGTCGCCGGGCTCGGGTGAGGGTGCTGCCGGCGGTGGGGGACGTCGAACGGTCACCGGAGGCGGGCGGCAGAGGAAAAGAAGGAGGAGGAGGATTCGGGAGAGGGGTGGCTAGGTGTCGGTGAGGCGCCGGAGGGGCGGAGCTAGCGGCTGAGGGGGAGGCTGGACGACGGACGCGGAGAGGGCCGCCGGAGATCGGGTCGCCGGGGATCGGTTAGGGTTTAGGGGAAGAGGGAAGGTGAGGGCGGAGGAGATGGGGGGGAGCCGGGGTTTTATAGGGTGGCTCCGGGCGGTTCGTGGCCGGGTTAGGCGGGCGGAGAGGGTCGTGGGGACGTGCCGGCGGAGGCGGCGCGGAAGAACCGGGCGGCGGCCGAGGGACGCGGGCTCGCGCAGGTCGTGGGGAGGGTGATGCGGATCCGGGCGGGTCGCTAGCGGGTCTGACCGACCCGAACCCGACCCGGTGGCCATTGGGGCCGGGCTGGCTGGGCTGCTGGGCCGGTCCACTGGGCCGGGCCGGCCCAAAATAAAAAGAAAAAATAATAATAATAAATAATTAATAAATATAATTAATAATAAGAAAATCAGTTAATTAAATAATTAATAAAATATAGTTTTTAGGCATTTAAAAATAGGTTTGAGGCCCAGAAAAATCCAGAAAAATTACCCTAAGTCCAGTTTTTCATTTTACACCCAAAAATATTATTTTCATGATATTTTAATATTATTTATTGCCAATTAAAAACTATTTATTAATTGAAAATCTTGATTTTAATTACAGAAAATTCCCAGAAAATTCCAGAAAATTGGGAAAAATTTCAGATTTAATAATTTAAAAATTTTAGGGGATTTACAACTTGTCACCGTTCGGTGATATTTACCTGCATGTCTGAACTACCTGCACAATACTTACCATGTCCTTCCCTGCCAAGAAGACAAAAGTTAGCTTACAACAGGTTTAAATATACGAATGGATCACTGGCACGTTGCCATAATGGACGGGCTAGTCTCGGGACAGAATGACATGCGACGCAAAGGATAGGAGGCGCCACAAGCCACTCCATCCGAAGCAAGCGACTATCAGGAGTTCCATCCGGATCGGATCGGTGCCAGTGCCCCAGCGACCGTCCGCAGGAACTAAGACCTTGTGCACAAGTTGTCCGTGATCAAGCGTAGTACACTAATTTAGCAGTCGAGGCAAATCAAGGCAATATCAGGCACAGGGCAATAATAGGGCAAGATCTACTTTTGCATAGTCTTTCTGTTCAGTTTATTGCATTCAGGATGAGTTCTATACATAGCACAATTTAAAGAAGAGTGTACATTCTAACTTGTATTTATGCATATGATGAATACTCCAAATGAACAAGCATGCAAATGAGTTCACAAGTTTGATTGACAAGCATAATAATCCAAGTCTATTCCCTTATCATCTTGAAGTCTTTTAGTTATTACTTGGTATCGTCTGATCGGGGCAAGAAAGAATACAAGATTTAAGGTGTGAAGACTGGAAGAAGGGCCAACTGAATCGAATATAAGCCACTCACTTAGTTTGTTGGAAGGAAGAAGGAAAGAGATGCTTTAAGACTCTGCTCTAGCGTCGCCTACTGTTCGTTCACCTGCATTGCCACGAACAGCTGATCAATAATTCTTCCACTCATCCAATATCGAAATTGAAGTGCAGTTCATGAACGAAAATAATAAAATCCATCGAAATCGTTCAAGAAAACTCAAGCAAATCCGAAAACCAACTCAAAGCACGAAAGCAACAAGCGACAGCGAAATCTGAGGCAACAAAAGATGTAGTGGAGAGGTCCCTCCTGACTCTGCCGCTAAGTCGATCCCGGGGACACGGTCCACTGAATATGGGAATCGATTCCGAAGAGACAAATCCATAACGAGGATGAGTTCTTAATTCAATATATCCCGATCGAACAATAATGTCTTGTATTTCTTAGCCGCACTCCCCGAATAGGGGGAACGGGGCACCACAGGGCCAACTCGAGTGCTAGAGGGAAGAAGCATGGCAGCATGGGGGATTGACCACTGCATTGCAGTATAGTCGGGTGTAACATAGGGTTAGGGGAGTACCTCAGTTACTGATACCTTAAGTATCAGTTGTGACTGATACTAATAAGTAGTTACTGCACAGCTATGAAGGAAGTTAAGGCCTGATGCTCAGGTGGATTGGAGTGTCGATTTCCTGTGTGCAGCAAGGTGTGTAAAGGTGGGGGTTCACTTGGTAATGCAATAGCAACAATGGCTAGAGTATAAGGAGCAGCAGTTATATGATACACCCTTGTGTATTATGTATTACGAAGGGGGCTCAGGTATTGGATGATAAGCACAGCAGTAGTAAACAGCATTAGTGAAGGGGAAATCAGACCTTATACATGTGTATCAGGCCATACACATAGGTATCAGTTGAGTGCCAGGGGTGAGCATTCGGTTAAATCGGTTTCAACCGAACCAAATTTTTTGAAACCGATTAAACCGAATCCAAAATAATAGAACTAAAACTGAACCGAATGTACGAAAAATCGATCTAAACCGAACCGAATGCCTTGTTCGATTTATTCGGCTTAATCAATTTTTACATGGATGGGACAGAACATTCGGGCTTATATGTGCTTCCCAAAACAAACCATACACAAATTTAAAGAAAAATCACATATAAAAAATAACCCAAGTAAACATGACAAAGAACACACAAATTGCTTACAGAAGCTTTCTCGAGCCTTCCATAGTGATCCATAGTCATGAAAAAGAACACAAAGAACATTTAGCACAAGAAAAGAAACAGAACATTACTTCACTCAATCTTGGTTGATTCTCGGTGTTCGTCAATCCCGAACACATCGATACACCACAAACCCCAAATCCAAAGAAATCGATATAGAAAAAACAAACCCTAACCTCCACCGCTCTTCAACTCCGAAGTTATTTCCCTTCTCAGGCCAGATCTGGCGCTGATCCGCCGTCTTCTTCGCGTAACCGCTCTTCGTCGGCCGCCATCACACCACCCAGAACTGCGACCCCATTCAGATCTCGAGCCGGTGTAAAGAGATCGAGAGGCGGCTAAAGGTGTGGTCGTAGAAGAGAGTAGAAAGAGGTTGAAAGGAGAGATTAGGAGGAGAGGTGGCTCAGACTCAGAAGAAGTAAAGATTTAGGAGGATAGAGAATGTTACAAGGAGAAATGAGCATTCTTAGGGTTTTTTTGTTTTTATATCGCTTATTTTTAGTGAGGGTATTATAGTAATTTCAAATGGCTTATTCGGGTTTCGGTTTAAAACCGAAACCGAACCTAATGGGTTTAGACCCGACCTGAATTCCTTATTCGGTTCGGATCGGTTTTTGGTCTAAAACTGTTTAATGCTTACCCCTAGTTTGAACCACGTCACATGTACACGTATCATATGTTATACATATATGTATCTGACATTATAATCAGACCTTGAATAGGTATCAGTGTATTAGATCCCATGTATATCCTATAGTGTTAAGTGAATGTGTTTGAGTGAATGTGTGTTGATACCAGTTAATACACATGGGTATCAAGATAACAAGTGGGAGAGTGGATTAGTAAATGATATAGGTTAGGTATTATGGATTGGCTATCAAGTATCTCAAGATACTTAAGTGTTGAGATTAGATGGATAAGATATGACTAGATAATATAGGTAAGTGCTAATAGCTAAGGTAATATAAGTTTAGATACTAAGTTATTACTAAAATAGATATAACTTTTAATTATTAACTGGTATAGGTGAATACCTTAGTATTAATGACTAGTATAGCTAATACCCTAAGGTATTGACTAGATTAACTAGTATTGGTCTAGAAACATAGGTATGATCTAGTTTTGACTAATATGGACTAGTTTGACCCTAAAACTCAATATTTGATCTAGTTGACCTAGTTAGCTAGAGTAACATAGTATTGACCTAGAAAGCATATTTTAATACATTTTAGCTCATTTATCATTATATTATATCCATTGACTTAACATTCGTATATAGGTGTGTGTAATACCAGCTCGGACATCGAATGACATATTTTGCTCATGACTAGAGACGAATACATTCTCTGATAGTTTTCTTATTTGACAGTCTCTATGTTACATATTTTTTATATTGAGATATTTGATTTTTGACACGATGGTTACACGGATTGGTAAACGTGGATCATTGTCATGAGATATTATTATCGTGATTACTCAGTGATCGTCGTGTCGTGCTTCATGATTACTCAGTGATTACCGTGATATCTTCGTGATTATATAAACCGTGATCATCGTGCATGATATTACAGACCATGCATCGTGATTTACGTGATTATTTAGACCGTAATCATATTGCATGATATTATAGACCGGGCATTATGATATACGTGTTATAACGTATCGTGATTTGGATCTGTATACTAGTCAGGAGTTAGGGAAAGTATTAGTGGATATGTGATCATACCTTATAGTCCGTCATTTAGTATAGCCCGTGATAGCTAGCAGATCATGCAACTCACGTGTGATCACGCTAGCTCCTTTTTTATTCATATAGCCGGTGTTTGGCCTAAGCCGATCACATATCTCGCTAATATTTTAAGGCACTTATTATTAATGTATTTTCTTTCATTTAAGTTCATTATAGTTATGATTCCTTATTTTATTGCTCTCAGCTATTTCTATTTCTTGTCGTGATATTTACTATTCTAGTTACCTCCATCATTTATTTTTATTACTATTGTTGTTCATAGTTTTTGTCAATTATTGGAATTGCTATTGGGTTGTACTTCGCTCTGGATATATTTTTCAGATGATTCATTAGAAGACTGGTGCCTTACGCACTTCAGCCCACAGGATGGAGAGCCGGTTGAGTTAGCACCCGTAGAGTCTCTTAAGATAGTATTACCAGTTGGAGAGACTTAGATCATTCATTTATGATATTGTATATGATCTTAGCTAGACTTTATGGCATGTATTACATTTAAGACCATTATGTTGAGATTAGTCTATTGGACTTGGACTTATGATGTATTGTGACTCTATATTTCTTTCCTTCTATTTCATATCGTGTCATATCTTCCTCTAGTTTTATATTGTGATTGAGTATTGATTATCATTACCATATTCATATTGTCCTCCATTTGGAGTTGAGATAGCATGACAGGTACATTATATACATTGTGTGAGATGTTAAATAGTATAGTTGACCCAAACAATGTTCTATTGTCGATGTTGCGGCGTAGGCTGGACGTTGTTTACGTAGTCGTGCCCTCACACCGGGTGCGGGTCGTGATAGTTACGTTCCCTCCAAACATGCCATACTACCGCTCTGAAGCTCAGACGAATATTGTAGTACCTATACGCACACACACACACACACACACACACACACACACACACACACACACACATATATATATATATATATATATATATATATATATATATATATATATATATATATATAGAGAGAGAGAGAGAGGGGGGGGATCAAAATTTTCGTATCTTTGTATCCCCGAAGTATTTTCATGATCATAACCGTTGGATCTTGTTTAAGTCACTTAATCTTAACTATTAATTTGAATGGTCAAATCAACGGTTAAGATTAGATGACTTAAACAAGCTCCAACAGTTGTGATCACGAAAAAATTTGAGAATACATAAGAGTAAAAATTCTAATTCCTCATATATATATATATATATATATATATATATATATATATATATATATATACATATATATATATATATATATATATATATATATATATATATATTCTACTATATAATGCCAAAACTAGGCTTCACCGTGAAAGTTTTTCGTTCCAAAAATATCCTTCATTACATTTCAATATGTATTAACGTTGATAAAGACATCTAAGTAATTAAAAACAGTAATTAAATACGTATTAAATGTATGTATGCATGCATGAGGCAACTTGAAAAATGATAGTTAATAAAATAAATACATGCATGCATGCAAAGTAGGTAGTTTGGAGTATAAACAAAAGTTAATAAAGCATGCATGCAAAGTAGGCACATGAACCCAAGAGATAAGAGAAATATTTTATATTCCCGTCATTTAATTTCTTCCAACTTTCATGCTCCTGCCTATTATATTTTCACCTATAATAAAATTAAAAAATTGTCGGTTGCTCTTTTAATAAACTATTTTTTTTCAAGTAATATAAAATACGTATAACTCACGTGCGTATATACTAGTATATATATAATGTCAAAAGTAGGCTTCACCGTAAAAAAAATATTTTCAAAAATACCCTTTACTATATTTACTAATTAAAAAGATTAATTAAAATTAATAGGGGTATCTAGGTAAATACAATAGTTGTCATTTGCTATTCCTAATTACAATAGTTATTAAATGCAATGGGTATCTAAAAATGATGCATTAAAAATGGATTTTGTTTAACATCATTCATTCATTGAGAAAATGAATGAATTTTGACTACAAGTTTTTTTTAATCTTTTTAATAATAAATACGTGCAACGTACGTATATATATGCTAGTATACATATATAAAGACTAACTAAGCAAAGTTGGTTGTTTTTTTAATTATATTTTTAAAGAACTTTTAAATAAATTTTTTATATAAATAACTTTTATAGGGGTAATATTATTTTAATTTTTGTTACGAGCATCAAAAAAAATTTCTGAACCTACCTTGCGAGTAAGAATACATTCGAGTCGGACGGGACGTCGGTATTAACACGTGCTATGCTCCATGTCGGCAGAAGGTTTTGTTGATCTTGGTTCTCATGGCACATAGTTGACAAGTACATAGACAGTGAACAGCGAGAGGTTTTTTCATTCTTCGTATGGGTCCGATAGTGACCCGACAATGCCACAGACATTTTCCACATTTATATTGTGCGATAGTTACGGACATTGGATTGGACGGATCCATGGATCATTTCTGTATCGTTAGATTTGAAGACACAAAACATGTTGGTCAATATAAAGCTGATATAATTGACATCTCTCCAGTAACTTTTCATCAATCACGCCGACTATTATCACGGGTTCCATCCATTGAACCCAAGTATTTTTCACGTGTTAACGGCTTCTTTGCCACTAATATTTGCTTTTTAAGTTCCAAATAACTATCAACGTCTAGTTAATGCTAATGACTTCATTAATTGCTGATACGGTGCTAATTTATCCCATCCCAATAGCTTACATTCTATAGAAGTCTTAGATCTGTTTTTAACTGTACAATGTCGCGACGACCAATGTGGTGAATGATCAGTAGGTGATGACATTTGTGACGGTGGACGGACATGGTCGGACTTGGCACCGGTTAACCTCACAAGAACTGTGTCCAACATCAGGTCATTGTCATAATCCAAGGCCGTTGTCGTCGTGACGATGAGATCCTTCTTCAACGATAGCCGCTGTCAAATCCTCCAGATTTTTCTCCTTCCTTTTCGCCTTTTCCTCGTGATTTTTGCTCTCTCTTCTCGCCATAATTTGGTAGACTTTTCGGTGATCCAAATTCACATAATTCCGAGAACTCACTTTTGTTCTCATCTATGATTTGGACATTTCTTCCACCACGGAAGCAATCAAGACATACTCTTATTCTGACGATTCATGTTACTTACATTGTTCGAACTAGGATTTTTTTTCCCCCATAAGCTACTCATTGACACCACCAACATCTCTCAACTATCCGACAAAGAACTTAACAGTAGCAGAATTTGAAGCTCGTCTTTAAGCAGTCATCTTCATAGCTAATAACTAATTTACAAATACCATGAAGCTCGTTCAGATGTTGTGCTTACGAGACACCCATTGTCTATTTTGCGTTAATGAGTTAATGTATAAGAAACGTGTCTTGTTGCTGGTCATCTTTTGCTCCTATATACTACACATGATTTCATCTTGTCCAATAACTTTTTTGACGAACTCTCCGTTTAGACGTGATGAAACGTGAAATCATCCAACCATTTGGGATGAATCCAATAGTCTTATGATCATCCAACTTCCTCCATTCTTCGGCAAGCATATCCTTTTGGCGTGGCATTGTCGACCTCTGAAGGACCATGCAAATCCTTGCAGCAGAGGAGACGTCCTATTCTTGGTTTTCAAACTGTTCAGCTGCTTTCTGTGAGGATCTCTACGGTCATGGCTGTGCCTTCGTTCCTCCTCGGACCGAATGCTCTAATACCACTTTGTTGGAATGTCTGTCTTGCAGAAACGTGGACCAAATCGGCTGAATTTTCAGCAGTATCAGGCTGTGGACTCCAGCGACCGCTGCAGATTGCTCCATCCACCTCGACATTGGACTGAGTTTACAACCAAACAAAAATTTTCTTTTTCCTCCTGTAAAAGTTTCCAAACACACGATTAAGATCACCCATAATACAAAAAACCCGCAAACAAGCGAATTGGCCACAAGTTGGAACCCCACGCAAATTAAGAGAGAAAGAAAAGCACATGAAGACAGGATAACTTTCTAAGGAAAAAAAGAAGGTGTGTGCCAGGAATAGGATCACGTCATGCCACCGCCTACCTAGTGGCCGTTTCATCCTCTCCAACTCAAAGCCGAAGGGATGGGCGGTGACGTCAGCGCACAGCACAGAAAGAAAAACAACACTTACGGATTGTGGTTTGGGAGGGGAGGCCTGCTGCTGCATAGATTCCATCAAGAGCAGAGCAGTGCAGTGCATCACAATGAATGGCTGGTTCCCTCACTTGGAACCATTCCATTCCACTCTCTATTTTCTTAATTAACAAGTCTGTCTCCCTTCTTATTTCATCCTCAGTATTTGTTCCTCGAACCTAGCAAAGTTAGAACATTCACAGTGGAAATTAATTTTAAATATTATATCAGCCCAAGAAAGATGGCATGGGCACCGCATTCTTCTTCTTCTTCTAGAAGGGGATTGAAATTACAGGAGACGGTGTCCAGCCAAAAGTTGGTTGCTAATGGAGGAAATGTTTTGATTATGCCTTGCCACAAAAACATGTTCTTTTTCTTCTTTTTCTGCATTGTTTTTTTCAAAAAAAAAAAATTAAAAAGAAAAAAAAGGAGTGGGGACCGTTTCGTGGAATTGGCTTAAGGGCAAACTTTCACAGAATTTGTTGGAGTAGGCCAATACAGAGTTTAACATTTTTTTATAACAAATTTGTACTTTTCCCTGTAACAAATTAGTTTTTCCATTCTTAATGAGTTAATAAATAAAATATACAAAAAAATAAAAACTATCTCGCAAAAATCCTTCCTACGAGCAGAGTAATCTAGCAAAGGAATACTTGTAAATAGTCTCCCCGACGGAACATTCCTCGCATGATTAGTACTCTTCCGACGGGGGTTCCTCTCTACAAAATTGTCCCATCACATTTAATGTCTCGTAAGCGCAGAGTCCGATGTGACAGTTGACAGAGAATCTCGTAGATTTCGAAGCAGACTGTCAGCAAGCTATCAAATCGTCCACCAAGTGGATCTACATAACGACTACGTGGCAAATTGTTGAAAACAAGAAGCTCCTTCTGGCGAAGAAATAAAAAGTGTTGTCTGCAGGAAATTCCTTATGGCGAAGAAGAGTTTCTCTGCAACAACTTTCCTCCCGCAAAGTGGCAATTCCTTCATCAAAAATATCACTTCATGCGAACTCTGCTTCCGACGAACCATGCTTTCTGCAAAGTCGTACGATATGACAGTGTTCACGTGATAGTGCACAGAGAACGCGAAGAATATTACGGAGATCGAGGCAACTCTTCGACAACTATCAAATGTTGCGTTTGTCGTAGTGCGTGAAGCTGCAGAAGCAGGAAGCCAATTGGTAGAACGTGGATTTGATTGTGCAAGAACGTGCCTCAATCTTCACATAATTTTGTCACACGGCAGCGTTTACTTGTAGGTCGCATGAACATAGAGTCACGTGAAAACCCGTCACGACCCGCATCCGAAATAAGGGCACGAGTAGTGAACAACGCTCAGCCTACGCCGCAGCATCGACGGCAGAACGCTTTATGGGTCAATATAAATATCTACACATCTTATACAATATAGGAAAGGGTACCTGTCATGCTACCTCAACTCCAAAAGGAGGAACAATATGGTATATGATAATGGTAAACAATACTCAATCACAATATAAAACTAAAGGAGAATGAAAGCACGATATAGAATAAAAGAGAGAAAATAAGAGTCACAATACATCCACAAGTCCAAAATAATATATACATGCCATGAGCCTATAATGACACTAATATAATGTCCAAAATATATAACTAATCCTTTTGAGACACTGTCACTCGGTCCTCCTGCTCTATGGGAGAATCCTCTAATGGCTCGCCGTCCTGTGGCCCGGAATAAGTGGGACACTGGTCCACAAGCCAATCATCTGTAAAATATATTCAGTCAGGATTGGAGCAAAGTACATACATCTGAAAGCAGTTCCAACTACATAGTAGAGCATATATGACAAATAATATAAAAGAATACAAGATAACTATCAATAGAAAATGGGATGAAGTAGAGTAAACATGTAATGTACTGGAATGAAGAACATACAATATGAATAGCTGCAAGTGATAAAAATAGATAAACTAGCTAATGTGCCATAGAGTACAAGTTCATTATGTGATCGGTTTGGGTTGAACACGAATACAATATGGTAACTCGATTACACATGTGATATGTAATCGCCATGTACACGAATACAGTTGGGCTTGATCACATAACCAACTCCTACTCCCCCGTCCCCAACCAATACTCATGGATCCAATCACGACACGTTACAAAAAAAAATATAAGCACACTGAACATGAGCAGTGTGTGAATACGAAATACACGATAATCAATACTCGATACATACGATAAAATACATGTGAAGGAGTACCCGCTGAACACGGTAGGAAATAAAAGCCTATGATAGGATCCATATAGTACCAGTCCGTGTAATCACTGTATCGGAATCAAGTATACAGTTTTAGAACATGCAATATATACACTATTATGAAATAAAAACTAACAGAGATATGTACTCGCCTCTAGTCCTGAGCAATGAATGTCTTTCGATGTCCAAGCTGGTTTCACACAAACCTATATATGAAATATCATGTCACTTGGGTGAAAAGAAGTGATAAATATGCTACATGAGTCAAAATATAATTTTCTAGGCCATTTCTATGTCGTACTAGTCAACTAAGTTAAACTAGTCCAATATCTTGATTGTTTGGTCCATACCTAGCTTCTAGGTTGATTTTAAGTCTAAACTAATGAATACTAGGTTGTAGCTAGGTTTCTAGGTGATACTTAACTAACACCTACACTAGTTAGTATAACTTAATTAATAACTTAGGTTTGAAACTAACAGTCGTACACTTGACTGACATCAATATTATACTAATTAATACTTAACTTATACTATCACATCTTACTATATATAGTACTAACTGACCTATGGAGACATGCTAACTAACTGACTGACATCAATATATATACACACTAACCAATTAACCATTCTACTGATACTGGCATCACTAGTTGATAGTAATTTCTATATATACTGACTGACATACACTTTAACTTATATCCTGTACTACAACTGATACTAACTAATAATGAATACTCTAACTTTACTGATATTATAACTAATAATTGATATCTAATTGGTAGCTATCCCACTTAGCTTAACTAATTATCAAACTTGGGATATCACTGATACTTCTCCACAATTCCTCATTAATACACTGTATATTAGTGCAACCTCCTCTCTCTGTAGGTTGTTCCCTTGCTGATACCAGCTGTTGTTGGCCACAATTCAAATAAATTGTTGTTGCTGATGCTCTAGTGTGCTGTATCAGGCAACACCCCCACCTCTCACTCACAGCAGTGTCATGCACCCAAACACCCACTGAACACTCACTGCAATTTAAATGTATCAACATACACCCAACACATTCCTCTCGTTATCAGATTTATATCTTAACACAGCATCATCATCCCTCTATTCACCAACACGGATACTGCACTAACATGCCAACTCGGGTCTAAGAAGACCTCCTTCAACTTTACTTCACTTGTCTGATACTGCTGTTGTTTCCTTCTTATTCACCACACAACACATGCCCAAATGTCTATAACCCGACCCCATCTCAACTGGCACTCTAAGTTATTGACTACAAACTAATACTGAAACATGAACGTATATTAACTGAGATATTAACTAAGCTATTATACAAACTTGATTCTAACAGCAATGTAAAACCCCTAATTCTGAAAACCGTATTAATTATTAATTTATTTCATAGTTATGAGCTAAATAGAGGAAATAGATTTTATTTTAATTTTATTTGAGGTATTTGTGCACTTAGGGGATTTATGGAGTCATTATAAATTTTTCTTAATTTATTCCATGTAGGAGACCCTTTGGACAGTTGCTAGCTTAACCGTATGCACCAATATAATTTTTAGAATTTTCTATGTATAGATATGTATATATATATATAATTAATTAGAAAAGAAAATCCTATTGGACCTCAACCGGAAACCCAAATACCCTACCCGCCGGAACCCACTACCCGTTTAGCCCTACCCGGACCGTTAGGAGAAGAAATATCAACAACAGCAGTAGCAAAAACCAACTTCCCTTTCTCTTCTCCGCGTGTGTGAGCCTTCTCATTCCACCGCTTCTTAACCCTAGTATTACTAAACTCTCCTCAACTGAAACCCAAAAACAAAGCAAGAAAGAAAGAAAGAAACAGCAGCAGCAGTGGCTTTTGAGACCACTAAATATTCTCCACCGTCTCTTGATCTCTATATATATATTACAACTCTCCCAAACCATAATCCCACTTCTTCCATCAAACTTAAACACCATATTGGACGCTGGCACTATACAGAACTCTTGCTCGGCAAGTATACCTTGCAATAGTACTATAATTTACATTCCATATGATGTCTGCATAGTTTAATTCTGCTTATTTAGTTCATTTATTGCTAAATAAATTGTGCATCCAAGGAAACTTGGGTGCAACGACGATGTCATCGTATCATGTTTATTTATGTAGATTTTTGGACCTACTTTATGAGACCACCCCAGTATTATGGAGTATCATTAGATTCATTGGCCAGGACACAATTGTTACACGAGTTGTGAGTCTCATATAGATCATGGATTACGTGACAGGTCTGGCCTCCTGTACGCATGGGCTGTGCATTAGGGATGACTGTTAATAGAAACTTTGTATGCTAGTAGACCTAGCAGTTATTTAGAGATTTTATCGTATCATGGATATGGCATGCTTAGAGCATGGGATGGGGAGAACAACAAGTAAGACATTTAGGCTCCTTTGCACTTTCCTTTTATGTAACCCGTACGCTCCACCGGAGATATGCGGTCATGATGACCCCTATACTACTTGGCGGCCTATGCCGTTCAAAAGATGACATCTTGGTAGTCCCCTGATTCTCCGAGAGAATCATGCCAATCCCACTATATGGCCAGATAGCCCACTTGGTGGAAAGTTGTTCTCAAACTACATTCACTTAGACGGTTAGGCGACCCATTGGATGTTTATATTTCAGTACTTTATTGGCATGTTTATATTTATCTTGTTACGTCCCTCTGAGGATATAGTCCCTTTCCAGATATGGACGAGCAGGAGTTTTCGCAGGAGTATGGATCTGGACCTGACACTACTTACCAGACTGAGGAGGTCCTACCCTCGGAGTATCTGTGATTTTATTATCGCTGTTTAGATATCCATGTTGCTACTTCAGTATAGTCATTTTATAGTGGATTTGTTTCCACCCGACTATCAGACTAGATACTCATCTTTGATATTCAGATATTATTCAGCTCTTTATTCCTACTTATTATTTGTACTGTGGATGAGTTATAGATTGTGTGTGACTTGTTGTGACAATATATTACCACTGGTGGATTAAATATTCATGTACAGCGTACGTGTGTATATGGTTTTCATATATTGGATTTCGTATACATACGGCTGGGCGTGTTACGTATTCCTAGTCCTACGTATTTTGGGACTGGGGCGTGACATATTTTTGGTGGTGGCCCATGCAGGTCAAGAATATATTGTCTTGGTTACGTAACTGTACCAAACAAGCCTGCGTATAGGAATAGAGTATAAGAATCTCATCCACGCTTGACTAAAACCTCATTCTTCCTTTCAACTATCCTATGTTTGGATAAACAAAGTTTTACGCCAAAACCCTTTACCCTGTGACCAGACCCTCTACCCTTGTTGGCGTAAAAGCCAAATGACTGTTGTTGGCGTAAAAGCCAAATGACTGCCTGGTTGGCGTAAAAGCCAATTGACTATCTTGTTGGCATAAAAAGCTAAACTATGGAGAAGATTGACTACTTTACGCTGCGGTTATGACAACTGCTACCCACGTTCAATCTACGTATGACACGTATCCCTTTATAAGATCATGGCATGCAAGCCACGTAGGTAACCGTCCTGCGTAAACTTGATAATTTATGAATAATAGATAACCAGCGTATAATAGCCTGATTAGGCGTAAAATGTAAGGATGGTGAGGTAAGCGTATTTGGCACAACTTTAGCTTTCCCAGTCAAGAACAAATCTCATGCATTAAATGCAGAGATATGCCTTGAGCCCTGTGCAAGAAACAGATTTTGACATGGCATCTGATTTTGTCTCATCTTGAGCGTAAAAACTCATTTCTATAGGCAGCGTATTTAGAAGACTCTATTTTTTTTCTTTTGATGCGTAAAAACGACGTGTATCCAATATGTCACTAAACGACAACCTGGGTCTCTCTGCAAAATCATCATCACGGCCGTCCTCTCGATCATCGTGTAGTACTTTTGTCAGATGTCAGGTTCACTAATTTGTCTGACAAATTCATCCGAAGAATACGAAGAATTCCTCGTACAAACTTTATGCTGTAAAGTATGCTAGAGTTTACGCAGGCGGGCTTTTATACAAACTTTACGTACAGAATTTTTACGCAGATTTTACGCGCAGATCTTTTACGCGCAGACTTTACGCAGCAGATTTTACGCGCAGATCTTTTACGCGCAGACTTTTACGTGTAGACTTTTTACGCGGACGGTTCTGAAGCCCTACTTTACGCTTCTCTATTTTACGCAGACAACTCTGAAACCCTACTTTACGCCAAACTTCCTTGAACCTCTGTTTTACGCCAAACTTCCTTGAAGCTCTGCTTTACGCAGCTAGCCTGTAGTGCCTCAAATCCCGATCCGACCGGGATGTGCACTATATAATTGGGCTTGTGGCTAGTCCGTCTGAGTCATAGCTTAGATCTTTGGCATCTTCTTACCACGGACGAAATGCGATGATCCTTTCCAACTCATGGAAAGGCCTCTATTGAAAGAAGTCTAATATTTTCGTGTTTGGTTGCTTGGTTTTCTTGATTGCCACTTTGGAATTTTGATTTGGTGTTGCTTTCGATTTGCTTGGTATTCGCTGCTGGTTTTATCGTTTGGAGCTTTGATTCTTGGGGAGTTCGGAAAGGAAGGATAGGCAAGAATTCTAATTGGTGCTCGTGCTGTGCAGGTCCGCGTAACTGACGTTTGATCGTCGCTAGGCGGGATTCCTTGTTTTAGCTACCTTTTCCCTTAACCAGTGAGTGGTTTGGACCCTTCTTTCCTACTTTTTCATGCCCACATCTCTAATATTTCAAACGTTCACTCGATGATGCCCGGTTGGACGCCTAGGAAACCCTTTGCCACAATGCATGCCAGCCACTAAGAAAGGAACATGGGAATTGTAGACTAATTTTACTATATGCTTGCACACCTTATAACTTGAGTTTGTTTTTAAAGAAAATTGGTTGTTGGTTGCGGCCTAGTGCCTCGGATTGAGTTTGGACCTATGGGATACCAAAAATCGGAACACCGCATTGAGAAAATATGAACTGTTGCATGAGATATATGTTGCTGCTTTACTTCTTTTGTTTATTTCGATGCATTGTATGATATCTGAATTGTTCATGCATTTGTATGGTCTGGGACAACTTGTGCACAAGGTTTGGCATTTTCTCGAAATGGCATTCCGGGGCACTGGAACCATATCGATCCGGAGGGAAATATTTGATTCGTGCTAGTCACGATGCATTGCGGGACCTCCAGCAGGGCTTGCTACCCGGGCTGATAGAGCGCGTCGCTAATGCTTGGAATATGTCCCTAAGGTGTCGATCAAACCAATGACCGCATAGAATAAAACACATGCTAATCTATTGTCTTGTGCAGATGGTAAGTATACTTGTGTTTCGTTGCAGGGAATGCGTGCATCGGTTGAGTAAGCAACCGATGTGCTGGTTGGATTCTATGTTATTTTCATTCCTATCAAAACATGCAACTGATATGAATTGAATTCACTTGCTTCTTTATAGAAGATTATCTTAATGCATGCTCGCCCCTAATAAGCTAGTGTTGATTTAGTCGAGTGGGTTCATCCCGCTCACCAGTACAAGTTGAGTACTGACCCACGTTGTGGGCAACTATTTCAGGCACTCAGACGGTGCAACGCTAGTGGATAGACGAGGAGGCGTTAGGAGCACCTCTATTTTGAAGTATAATTGGAGTCAGATCATTTTGGAGGCTTGAACTTTCAACCTATACAAGGGCGTAATGTATGAACGACGTGGACTATCTGATGGAGCGCGCCCTGCCTTTTGAGTTATCTTTTGTAATGCAAATCAAGTAGCCGAGAGGCGCATCAATGTAAACTCTATGTAAATTACTCTGAATTACCAATGAAAAAGCATGTTTCTTCCTGCACTTGTGTTCAAATCTCTGTGAATGTGTTTTCTAAATTGTGTTTCAAAATGGGTTCCTATCACTGCAAGTTCTTGTCTTGTGTGAGCGCAACTCCAGGCTTGTACGGCATCACGCCCCAGCGAGGACGAATCAGTTCCGTAAAGGATCCAGCGAGGACGATTGACCCTTTCGGGATCGGGGCGTGAGATATTGGTATCAGAGCTTAGGCTTCACTTCCTTGGGATTTCAAAAGATTATAAAGGAGTTTGATGCGCCTCTCAATTGAGTTGCGTTCGGCGTCCGCTGCATGAGATGAGTCGCCTATACAATGAGCCCATAGATATAAAATCTATCATTTTTGGAGTGTTAACAAGCTACTCTCTTTTGTAGCCATGGCTAAGAAAAATACTGCAACTGCCAGCAGTGCTCAGCCCATTCAGGGCGATCCAGCAAGTTCAGGAGAATCCGGAGGAGCGGGTTCAACCGGTATGGCGGAACAGCTTATGCATCTCATGGAGGTGCAGCAACAACAAGCCATTACTCAACAAGCGCAGTTTGCAGCTCAACAGAAGCAGATGGATACCATGATGCAACTGATTGCATCATTGGTACCCAGCAACGGGGGAGCCACAGTGACGCCTATCACGCCGCCGGCCGTGGCGGTAGAAGATGAGTCAGAAGAGACTCAGCCTCCAGCAGGGAACACCTGCTGTGCAGCAGAGTTCACTAAATTGCATCCACCAACGTTCAATGGACGAGCAGAACCGGACGTGGTGATGGGTTGGATTGCTAATCTAGAAGGACTCTTTAACCTGGTTGGCATTAGGGGATCCAAGCGAGTGGCCTGTGCATCGGTTCAGCTGGAACTGCGTGCGCATGATTGGTGGGAGTTCACTAAGCAAGGGATTTATGATGCCAATTCCAACTGCAAAATTACCTGAGAAATGTTCAAATCTGCATTCATTGAACAATATATCCCCCGGGCCGTGCGGCAACAAAAAGAAGATGACTTTATCAATCTAGTACAAGGAAGTTTGTCTGTCGATGATTATGATTCAGTGTTTGCTAAACTGGCTAAGTTTGCTGGGCACTTCTTGCCTAACCAGCAGGCGTGGTGCTATCGTTTTCAGAAATGTTTGAATGATGAGTTGCATAGGGACATCATCAACCAGAAATGTCAAACCTACAGGGAATGTTACGAAGCTGCCCTGAATAGCGTGCGGATCTTTGGGCGCATTCCCCCAAAGGTCAATGTGTAAAACCCCTGTACCAACAATAGCAAACGACCTCAGGAAACAGGAGGGTCTGGAGCACAAAAGCGCCCGTACACATCAGAACACAGGGGTCCATCCCAGGCACCGCACTGCCATATGTGCAGCAGATTAGGGCATCGAATAAATGAATGCCGTGCTAGAGGGTGTTTTAAATGTGGTCGTCTGGACCACAAACATTTTAACTGTCGGGAGGGAAGACCGAATCAAAACAACGGGAATCAGAATAATGGAAATCAGAATAGGGGGCCTCCAGCAAGTGATGCCAATGCTGTGCCAGTGAACCCACGACGCCAGGGTGCTCAAGGCCGAGTCTATGCACTGACTCGGGATGAGGCATCTGTATCCGATACTATTGTGACAGGTACTTTACTTTTCATAGAATTGCCTGCTAGATTCTTATTCGATTCAGGTGCTTCGCATAGTTTCATATCTGCTAAATTTACTGTTGAGCATAAATTAGCTTCTACTCCTTTAAATATGAACCTTTGCGTGAGTACCCTTTCGGGAGTCGACATACGATCTGTAGGGATGGTTATATTTGCATCGGAGGAAGGAAGCTTTCCTTAGATGTCATTGTACTAGACATTAAGGATTATGATATTATTCTCGGTATGGACTGGTTGGGTGCTTGCCATGCAACAATCGAGTGCGCGGAGAAGCGAGTCGTATTCCGTCTACCCTGCGAGGCAGACTTCTACTATTCGTGCAGAGCTGCACCGAAGACGGCAATGGTGATATCAGCAATTTCGGCTAGGCGTATGTTGCATTCGGGCTGTGAAGGGTACTTAGCTTCCGTTCGAGACACCCGGCAAGAATGTGCAGTTGCAGGTCAGGCTGAAGTCATAGCAGATTTTCTCGACGTGTTCCCAGACGAGCTGCCTGGAATGCCTCCTGATCGTGAGATCGAATTCAGCATTGACACTTTTCTGGATTCACGACCGATATCAAAGGCACCTTATCGAATAGCCCCAACAGAGCTTAAGGAACTTAAGGTTCAGTTACAAGATCTGTTAGACCGAGGATACATTCGTCCAAGCGTTTCTCCGTGGGGCACTTCGGTGCTGTTTGTGAAGAAAAAGGATGGATCCATGCGGCTGTGTATTGACTACCGAGAACTGAATAAGGCGACCGTGCGGAACCAGTACCCATTGCCAATGATATATGACTTGTTTGATCAGCTTGCAAGGTGCAACAGTTTTCTCTAAAGTTGATCTCAGGTCAGGGTATCACCAGTTGAAAATTAAATCAGATGATGTACAAAAGTCTGCTTTCAGAACCCGATACGAACACTATAAATTTCTTGTGATGTCGTTCGGCTTGACGAACGCCCCTGCAGCTTTCATGGATCTGATGAACCGCATATTTTGGCCGTTTGTGGTCATGTTCAGAGACGATATCCTAATCTATTCCAAGAACGAGGCGGAGCACAAGGAACACCTGAAGACCGTGCTACAGACATTATGAGAGCATCAGTTGTTCGCTAAGCTCAGTAAGTGTGAGTTCTGGTTGAACAGCATGGCGTTCCTTGGTCATGTCATCTCGGCCGAAGGCGTCGCCGTAGACCCGAAGAAAATAGAGGCGGTGGTGGACTGGAAGCAGCCTACGTCAGCCAGCGAAGTTCAAAGCTTTCTGGGCCTAGCGGAATACTACCGTAGGTTCATGAAGGATTTTTCTAAACTGGCCTCGCCTTTGACTCGCCTTACTCAGAAAGGGATTGCATATATATGGGGTGATGACTACGAAGCCAGCTTTCGGAAACTTAAACGGCGTCTTGTTTCAGCTCCGATTCTTGCACTTCCAGATGGGGTAGAGGAGTTTCAGATATACAGCGACACTTCAGGACTCGTCTTAGGGTGTGTGCTCATGCAGAGGGACAAGGTAATATCGTACGCCTCCAGGCAACTGAAGCCGCACGAGAAAAACTACCCGACACATGACTTGGAATTGGCGGCAATTGTGTTTGTACTGAAGTTATGGAGGCATTATCTTTATGGTGTTGCTTGCAAAATCTTTACAGATCACAAGAGCCTCAAGTCTATTCACCCAGCGGGAATTGAACCTCCGGCAGCGGCGTTGGCTAGAACTGATTAAGGACTACGACCTAACGATCGCGTATACACCGGGCAAGGGAAACGTCGTTGCTGATGCTCTGAGTCAAAAGCACGTGGGCTCGTTATCTATAAACAACTATTTACTTCGAGATCTAGAGGCGATGGGCATCGAGTTTCGAGTTCGGCATCAAGGAGTGCAGCTGGCACCACTCCATCTTGAACTGGGTTTACGTGATAAAATCAAATCAGCTCAGGAGGGCGATCAGTTCTTAGCGAAGGTACGCGGACTGATCTCGGCAGGAAAGACGTCTGACTTTGTGGCAGGCGAAGATGGGGCCTTACAGATGAAAGGAAGGCTATGTGTTCCTAGCGACCCAGAACTCCGAAGAGAAATTATGGCGGAAGCACACTACGCGAAGTATTCTTTGCATCCGGGGAGCACTAAGATGTACAAGGACTTACGCGGGACCTTCTGGTGGCACGGTATAAAACGGGATGTGGCGACCTTTGTGTCATAGTGCATGGCCTGTCAACAGGTGCAAGCTGAACATCAGAGGCCCGGCGGGGAGCTGCAGAACCTCGCTATTCCCGAGTGGAAATGGGACAATATCACTATGGACTTCATTGTGGGATTTTCGAAGACGTCGCGGGGGCATGATGCAATTTGGATCATAGTTGATCGTTTGACCAAATCAGCCCACTTTCTTCCTATAAAAGTTACTTGGAGCGTCGATCGGTTAGCACAGATTTACATAGATGAGATTTTTCGATTACATGGAGTACCTGCCTCAATCGTCTCTGACCGTGATGGACGTTTCTTATCTCGTTTTTGGACTAGCCTACAGTCTGCTTTGGGAATCAAGCATCAGTTCAGTACCGCATACCACCCGCAGACTGACGGACAGACGGAAAGGACAAATCAGATACTTGAAGATATGTTACGGCTGTGTGCAATCGATTTAAAGACTAGTTGGGACACGCACCTTCCATTGGCGGAGTTTGCGTACAACAACAGCTACCAATCGAGCATCCAGATGGCACCGTACGAAGCACTATATGGGGGCAAGTGTCGATCTCTAATCTGTTGGGACGAAGTCGGCGAGCGGTAGGTACTCGGGCCAGAGCTGGTAGAGCAGGCAGTTGAAAAAGTTTGCTTGATTCGGGAAAGACTCCACACAGCGCAGAGCCGACAAAAAAGTTATGCTGACGCCCATCGAAGACCTTTGGAGTTCATGGTCGGGGATCATGTCTCTTGAAAGTGACGCCGATGCGTGGGGTGATGCGTTTCGGCGTGAAGGGCAAACTGAGTCCTAGGTTTGTCGGCCCCTTTGAGATACTGGAACGAGTGGCAGTTGTGGCGTACCGGATTGTACTACCTCCCGCCTTGGCTGAAGTACATGACGTATTCCATGTTTCTCAACTTCGGAAGTATGTGCATGACCCAAGTCATGTGGTTAGTTTTGAACAATTGGAACTGCGTACGAACTTGTCGTACTCAGAGGAGCCCGTATAGATTTTAGATCGAAAGTATAAAGTACTTCGCAACCGTACGATGTCCTTGGTTCGAGTGCTGTGGAAGAACCATTCAGTTGGAGAATCAACTTGGGAGATGGAATCGGAGATGAAGGAGAAGTATCCTTCGTTGTTCATTCAGTCGGAGTAGGGCCTTGTTCTTAAGTTTCGGGGCGAAACTTTTTCTTAGTGGTATATTATGTAGTGCCTCAAATCCCGATCCGACTGGGATGTGCACTATATAATTGGGCTTGTGGCTAGTCCGTCTGAGTCGTAGCTTGAATCTTCGGCATCTTCTTGCCACGGATGAAATACGATGTTCCTTTCCAACTCATGGAAAGGCCTCTATTGAAACAAGTCCAATAGTTTTCGTGTTTGGTTGCTTGGTTTTCTTGATTGCCGCCTTGGGATTTTGATTTGGTGTTGCTTTCGATTTGCTTGGTTTTTGCTGCTGGTTTTATCGTTTGGAGCTTTGATTCTTGGGGAGTTCAGCAAGGAAGGATAGGCAAGAATTCTAATTGGTGCTCGTGCTGTGCAGGTTCTCGTAACTGACGTTTGATCGTCGCTAGGCGGGATTCCTTGTTTCAGCTACCTTTTCCTTTAACCAGTGAGTGGTTTGGACCCTTCTTTTCTACTTCTTCACGCCCACATCTCTAATGTTTCAAACGTTCACTCGATGATGCCCGGTTGGACGCCTAGGAAACCCTTTGCCACAATGTATGCCAGCCACTAAGAAAGGAACATGGGAATTGTAGACTAATTTTACTATATGCTTGCACACCTTATAACTTGAGTTTGTTTATAAAGGAAATTGGTTGTTGGTTGCGGCCTAGTGCCGTGGATTGAGTTTGGACCTATGGGATACCAAAAATCGGAATACCGCATTGAGAAAATATGAACTGTTGCATGAGATATATGTTGCTGCTTTACTTCTTTTGTTTATTTTGATGCATTGTATGATATATGAATTGTTCATGCATTTGCATGGTCTGGGATAACTTGTGCACAAGGTTTGGCATTTCCTCGAAACGGTATTCCGGGACACTGGAACCGTATAGATCCGGAGGGAAATATTTGATTCGTGCTAGTCACGATGCATTGCGGGACCTCCAGCAAGGCTTACTACCCGGGCTGATAGGGCGCGTCGCTAATGCTTGGAATATGTCCATATGGTATCGAGCACACCACTGATCGCATAGAATAGAACACATGCTAATCTATTATCTTGTGCAGATGGTAAGTATACTTGTGTTTCGTTTTAGGGAAGGCGTGCATCGGTTGAGTAAGCAACCGATGTGCTGGTTGGATTCTATATTATTTTCATTCCTATCAAAACATGCAACTGATATGAATTGAATTCACTTGCTTCTTTATAGAAGATCATCTTAATTCATGCTCGTCCCTAATAAGCTAGTGTCGATTTAGTCGAGTGGGTTCATCCCGCTCACCAGTACAAGTTGAGTACTGACCCACGTTGTGGGCAACTATTTCAGGCACTCAGACGGTGCAACGCTAGTGGATAGACGAGGAGGCGTTATGAGCACCTCTATTTTGAAGTATAGTTGGAGTCAGATCATTTTGGAGGCTTGGACTTTCAACCTATACAAGGGCGTAATGTATGAACGACGTGGACTATCTAATGGAGCGCGCCCTGCCTTTTGAGTTATCTTTTGTAATGCAAATCAAGTAGCCGAGAGGCGCATCAATGTAAACTCTATGTAAATTACTCTGAATTATCAATGAAAATGCATGTTTCTTCCTGCACTTATGTTCAAATCTCTGTGAATGTGTTTTCTAAATTGTGTTTAAAAATGGGTTCCTATCACTGCAAGTTCTTGCCTTGTGCGAGCGCAATTCTAGGCTGGCACGGCATCATGCCCCAGCGAGGACGAATCGGTTCCGTAAAGGATTCAGCGAGGACGATTGACCCTTTCGGGATCGGGGCGTGACATAGCCCTGAAGCCATGTTATACGCGGGCAATTCCCCAGCATATTTTATGCTTCTACATCATATTTAATGCTTGCATCCTGTTTGATTCTTGTACTTTGTCTAATCGGTGTGTACATCACCTGCAGAGAGATGGATATGCATAAGGGATATACTTTCATCGATGGTGACACAACCCCTGGAGTCAATGGTCAGACTCATGGAGGGACCTCCACAACTCCTAGACTTCCGGGACCAGATAGACAGATTCATAATCCAGTTCCATCTGATCTTCCCGTTCCACCTAATAGGAACCTTCCAGTCTCATCGACACCGCAGGATGGCCAGGCACAACTGTTCCAATTCTTCCAGATGATAATACAGGAACAGCGACAACAGGCTGCCACACTAGCTGCAGAGTAGAGGCAGCAAGCAGCAGAACAGAGACAAGAGTTCCTAGCAGCACTTGAAAGGATGGATGGACAGACTACTGTACCAGCTCAAGCACTAGCTCCAGTACCTCGAGCTAGAGTTGGTTCAGTAAAGGACTTTATACAGATGGGTCCGAGGCCGTACAAAGGCATTGAGAGCCCAGAGAAAACTACCAACTGGATCACTCACACTCGGAAATTATTAGAGGCATCGCAGCTACCTGCAGATCTATGGATGACGAGTGTAAGGACACATCCAGGACCAATAAGGACACAACAAGGAGGACCTATCAGACGTCCTTTGGAACAACAACAGTATCAATACAGAGCCGGACCGTACCAGATTTCGGAGAAGCCCCAATGTAATTATTGTGGGAGACGCGGGCACATTTTAAGAAATTATCGGAATCGCTTAGGACAATGTATAAGGTGTGGTTCCGAACAGCATTTGGTAAGAGACTGTCCAATGCAGCAGAAAGTGATACTTTTATCGCCAGTACAGGAGCTAGCACTTCCAGCACCGAAGCCAGCTCAGCAGATAAATAGACCAGGAGAATCAACTTGGCAGCGCAAGGACGGCAGAGGCGCGAACGTTTTCTGAACCTAGTCGTTGACCAAGGTATAAATTTACTTTGTTGATTTATACCTTATACTATCCTTGACTTTCTACCGTGGCTTAATTTTAATTTCGAGGACAAATTTTTTATAAGTTGGGTAGAATGTAAAACCTCTAATTCTGAAAATCGTATTAATTATTAATTTATTTCATAGTTATGAGCTAAATAGAGGAAATAGATTTTATTTTAATTTTACTTGATGTGTTTGTGCACTTAGGGGATTTATGGAGTCATTATAATTTTTTCCTAATTTATTCCATTTAGAAGACTCTTTGGACATTTGCTAGCTTAACCGTATGCACCAATATAATTTTTAGAATTTTCTATGTATATATATATATATATATATGTATATATATATATATATATATATATATATATATATATATATATATATATATATATATATATATATAATTAATTAGAAAAGAAAATCCTATTGGACCTCAACCCGAAACCCAAACACCCTACCCGCCGGAACCCACTACCCGTTTAGCCCTACCCGGACGGTTAGGGGAAGAAATATCAACAAGAGCAGTAGCAAAAACCAACTTCCCTTTCTCTTCTCCGCGCGTGTGAGCCTTCTTATTCCACCGCTTCTTAACCCTAGTATTACTAAACTCTCCTCAACCAAAACCCAAAAACAAAGCAAGCAAGCAAGAAAGAAACAGCAGCAGCAGTGGCTTTTGAGACCACTAAATATTCCCCACCGCCTCTTGATCTCTATATATATATATTACAACTCTCCCAAACCCTAACCCCACTTCTTCCATCAAACTTAAACACCATATTGGACGCTGGCACTATACAGAACTCTTGCTCGACAAGTATACCTTGCCATAGTACTATAATTTACATTCCATATGATATCTGCATAGTTTAATTCTGCTTATTTAGTTCATTTATTGCTAAATAAATTGTGCATCCAAGGAAACTTGGGTACAACGACGATATCATCGTATCATGTTTATTTATGTAGATATTTGGACCTACTTTATGAGACCACCCCAGTATTATGGAGCATCATTAGATTCATTGGCCAGGACACAGTTGTTACACGAGTTGTGAGTCTCATATAGATCACGGACTGCGTGATAGGTCTGGCCTCCTGTACGCATGGACTGTGCGTTAGGGATGACTATTGATAGAAATTTTGTATGCTAGTAGACCTGGCTGTTATTTAGAGGTTTTATCGTATCATGGATGTGGCATGCTTAGAGCATGGGATGGGGAGAACAACAAGTAAGACATTTGGGCTCATTTGCACTTTTCTTTTATGTAACCCGTACGCTCTACCGGAGATACGCGGTCATGATGACCCCTATACTACTTGGCGGCCTCTGCCATTCAAAAGACGACATGCTTGGTAGGCCCTTGATTCTCCGAGAGAATCATGCCAATCCCACTATATGGCCAGATAACCCACTTGGTAGAAAGTTGTTCTCAAACTGCATTCACTTAGACGGTTAGGCGACCCATTGGATATTTATATTTTAGTACTTTATTGGCATGTTTATATGTATCTTGTTACGTCCCTCTGAGGACCTGGTCCCTTTCTAGATATGGACGAGCAGGAGTTTCCGCAGGAGTACGGACCTGGACCTGACACTACTTACCAGACTGAGGAGGTCTTACCCTCGGAGTATCTGTGATTTTATTATCGCTGTTTAGAGATCCATGTTGCTACTTCAGTATAGTCGTTTTGTAGTGGATTTATTTCCACCCGACTATCAGACTAGATACTCATCTTTGATATTTAGATATTATTCAGCTCTTTATTCCTACTTATTATTTGTACTGTGGATGAGATATAGATTGTGTGTGACTTGTTGTGACAGTATATTACCACTGGTGGATTGAATATTCATGTACAGCGTGCGTGTGTATATGGTTTCTATATATTGGAGTTCGTATACATACGGCTGGGTGTGTTACGTATTCCTAGTCCTACGTATTTTGGGACTGGGGCGTGATAAGCAACATGTCCAACTCCCCTACCTGGATAACCCACACACCATGCACACCTAGCTACCATAGCAATTGGGTCACTCCCCCTTGTCTATCTGTTTGACTTACTAAACCAACACTCACCACAGTGCATCCACTGATGACTAAGCCCGAATTCCAACTCATACCCGAGCCCCCAACTCACTTGACTGCACCTTCAAGTATCAGTCACACCATTGCAATATATGGACTCATATTATAATCTACATACAATAGAGGCATTTAATCAAATATTAGATGTTCACTATAGGATACTCTATGAAACACATTCAATTAGAATACAAAAACTTCCCAATATTCCACAAGGATCACCGCCACATATCAATAACTATTCACGCATGTCAAATACACAAAATAATAGTTATTAGAACTAATAAAAATAGGAATTACAGGAAATTGCACACAAACAAACAAATGAGCTCCATATCGTACCGTATCGCGATACGGCCTACTCGTGTACAATTGTGAACACGTAGCTAGTATACCAACCACGATCTAAGTCCATTTTGACTAAATTAAGCTCATGATACACACTTGATGTGTCCACCTCGTAAGTCCTCCAAAATACACACAAATCTATGTAGGAACCACATTTCTTAACCACTTAGCCTAGAACTTGTTCCTATAGGTAGATGTATGCCATGGGAGGGTTCCTAATGGTCAAATGTATGATTTGGGAGATAGAATGAAGAGAAATTTAGAATTTACCAAATGAGATATGAATTTTCAATGAAATGCTCAATGGACACGATCTGGACACGATTTCTCCACCAATGCTCCTCCTCCTTATGCTCCTTGTTTCTCCAAGATCCAAAGCTCCTTGAGGAATGAAAATGAGAGAGAATGTGAAAGAATTGAGAAAAAAATTGATGGAGGAAATGTGAGAAATTGGGGATCTAGAATTTGAGATCTAAATTGGAATGAACAATTGGAGAGGAGAGAGAGAAAATGCTCATATAGTGGTCGGCCCTATGTTTTTCTCTCCCAAGTAATTGACAATGTCTAAATTGCCCCCACTAGATGAATTATGAAGAATAATTAAGGATGGCTATGTTGAGAAATTTTTATACTAATGCAAATTAGTCTTAATCCTCCTAATTAATTAAAGAAAAATGGTCTAATGGGCCTAGTCCATGTTGGGCTCAATAAATTGTCATGACAAGTCTAATTGGGTTCACAAGTGTCAAGTCTAACTAATAGGCTAGGCCACTAATTAATAATTATATAGCACAACCACCAATATTAATTATTACCACAATATAAATAAATATTAATCTCTAAAAATAATTATATGCAAATTGACTAAATTACCCTCATTTGAAAAAGTGGGAGTGGCAAAACCTCTCCTTTAGCCCAGTGCAAATGTGGGTTAACCAACTCCACATGATGCCTATGATCGCTGGATAATGCTTCCCGCGAGAGATCTTCTCTTGCGGGACAATGTCTCCCGTGATAATCTAGCAATAACTATTTTTGAGACTTTTTACTATAAATAGTCTCAAATTTTGTGCTTCAGGGACACCAACAGAGCAAAGTAGCATATTGTTACCCTGTTATAAGTAGCCTTAATAATTAATTTCTAGAGCACTCTGTCTAATAGTGTTTGCACACATCGAGAGAGCTTACGAAAGTATGTTAGATCGTCAATGGAATAAGGGAATAACGTGCCTATTCGACCTCCATCACTACAATCTCAAGACTTTTACTTAATTTTTTTATATTCAAGTGTAATCAGAATTTTTGGTATTGCACAAGTCTTATAAAGTTTTCTTCAAAAGAATAGCACTTATTTTCTTTGCAAGAACACAAATGTCAAACATCATGACAACGATATGAAATTATTGAATTATGCCTCGGTTTTAACTCAAATGTTAGAACAATTTATTTTAAATATGTAATTTATACATGTTATATAAAATACAAAAAAGTATAAAAAAAGAAATAAATCAAAAACATATAAAAATGAGGTAATGTTTGAGATTTGAATCGAAGAGATTGAGCCAATCACCTCTATCTCAAGTGGCCAAGGTGGGAAGGAATTCATCTCATCTGCATGTATTTGAGCTAGGAAGGAACATATTGTTCATTCAATTTAATAAAATAAATAGTAAGAGTGGTACAACATCGACGGAGCTATGAATCAGAGTTGTGTAATAGCTACTCTTCGAGAATGTGAAAAATAATGAAAAATTTGATCGTTGTCCAAATTAGTTTGGTAATTTGGCCTTCTTTCTTGATAGGGAACCCGGTCAACTGTGTAGCACGGGTAGTGCCTTGCCTACTTTACCAATAGAAGTTATATATAATTATTTAAAAAAATTGTTAACATGTGTCCTAAGAATAACATGCACAATAATGAATATGTAATTTAGATGGGTACTCTCGTCGGCCTATATTTAAAACATGTAATGATAAATATAAAAAATATATTAATAAATATGCAGATAGAAAAAAATAATATAAAATATATATTTACAGATGAAATTAATAATGGATGTTAACAAAAGCCATTATTTAATCAAATAAATTAATAATGGACATATCCTTATGCGGATCCATCCAAATTGTAATAATATATCCGATTGTGGCTGGGATGGGAAACATCTCCAACGTAAAGTCCCATACGGACCATGTGACCTGTATATGCGTACTGACGAAAATGCCCTCGGATTTTAAAATATCAGTTAAGATTTGATGGCCTGTCTATGGGTAGCACTGGAAAAGAGGAGAGGATATGTATTTTTTTATTTATGTGTTTTTTGGGGGGTATTTCTATGTTGAGAAAGGAAGTGCATGCTCCCGCACGTGCGGCTTACTGTGTGGGAGTGCAAATTCACGTGAGACCGTCCTTCCGAGAGATTTCCTGTGGGAGAATACTTTGAGTTTCTCAAAAGTCAGAGAACAGCTGTCAACGCGTAACCGCTGCACACTGAACATACGATTCTCCTAGATCTGGTTTGAATTTTTTTTTTATTATCTTTATTTAATTTTTAAAATCTATCAACTACAAATTAATAATGTAATTGCGATCAATTAATACATTACTAAGTATGATTTTACGGTTTATAAGAAGAAATTCACACTGACCAATGATTCGTTGGATAGATCCATGGATAAGAGCATCAATAGTGGGACTAATCCCATTTTCTTCTAGATTCAGAACTTATGAACTCAATTTGTAAAATACTAAAGTTTAATTGGAGTTCCTCTCACACCACAAGAGCTATAATCGGAATTTCATAATTTCTAAGAATGTAGGAACTCATTTTTTAGACTGCTAAAGTTCAATTTGAAGTTCCAAAATATATATATATATATATATATATATATATATATATATATTTTCTTGTCATATAATTTTTTGATATTTAATACCAAAAGTTATTTTTATGTTGTTTGATTATTTTCTACTACTTTTATACAGATCTAACATATTCTAGAGTTATTTTATTTCTTGTAAATTTAGATCTCAAAATGCATTGTTGAGCCCCATCTATTGTGAATGTTTTAATCGACAGTAATTGTCATGGAATGTGGGAATTATTCGGTGGTCTCACCACTATGGTTCAGTTAGGAAAAATTTTCGTTCGGTTTCGGTTTTAAAAATACCAAAATTATTTATTCAGTTTTTTGTTTTGATTTCGGTCCAAAACCGAAAACCAAATAAAACTTATGAAAATATCGTTATACATATTTTGTAATTAAAATATGAATATTTTGAAAATAACAATTGTATGTATGTGTTTTGAAGTCAACTTTGATAATTTAATAAGTAGTCCAACTTTAATTTGGACGCAATTTTGAAATACAACAAATATATGTATAAAAATTATAATTTTAATATAATTTAACCATGATTCCAACTTTGAATTCGGACTATTAAATAATAGAAATAACATAACTGAAGAGTAAAGTACAAAAAATCTCTCATCCAATTTGCCTCGTTAGCAAAATAAAACTTGATAGACGAATGTAGCAATTAAACCCTCCCGCAATATATGACTCGATCAAAATGTCCCCTACGGTCTTAAAACCGTCAGATTTGACCGTTAGTGACTGTTTTAAAAAATAAAATAAAATAAATCCAAAATACCCCCCTCGTTTTCCTATTCACCCTCCCCCCTCCCTCACTATCACGCCCTACTCCAAAAATACACGGGACTGAGCCACGTGTCAATGGCCAGCTACGTCTATCGTGGACTCTTATCCAACGGTAAACGTATAAGTTGTCTATAGTTGGGTATTCTAGCATGCATAACCTATGGTTGGCCTATTACTGTATCTCAATCCACATGGGTAATGAAAGCAAGACAGAACATATACCACTAAAGTTGGCCATACGATAGCATTTATGTTCGAATATGTCCGAAACACAAGACCGTGGATATATAAAAAAACTAAACTCATAAGAGTAGAATACCAAAGGTAGCACATATCGCTCCTCGTGAAAAGATACTAAAAGTAAATACAAAAGATAAAGATAATGATACGAGGTGAGGGTACCCACGGCTGCTCGGGTACTGACGCCTCAACCAGACTCCTCGGTGGCGTCGTAGCTGGATCAATCCTCTGTCACTCACTTCCCTGAAACCTGGATATACGAATCTAGCCCGTCAATTCGGGGAGAGCGAGGGTCCAAAGGAAGCCGCAATCATAACAGTACATCAAACACAAAAATATACTTAGGTATGTAACTAAGTCCATCCTATCAATATAATCATAACAAGAGCAAGCTACGATAAGGTACGGGTATGAAGTAAATACAATGTAACTAAAGACATGAGTTAAGAAATTTGGTAGGAGGTTCATACATGCGTGCGGATATGCCTGTATATGAGTTACATAAAAATAATACATATACACATAATGCATGTAGATAAGAGAACATCCAAGTATCACATTGAACCACGAAAGTGCAAACATCAAAGATAATCGAGTTATCCAAAATCAAGTTGTTCTAAATATACAAGTCAAGCAAGTTGTTTCCAAAATACAAGTCAAACAAGTTGTTCCAAGTCAAGTCAAGCAAGCTTTTCCAAGTCAAGTCAAGCAAGCTATTCCAAATCATAAATTACTTAAGTTCCAACTATCAATCAAACATGAATCTTTTTAATCACGAATTAAGGAAACCAACATATAAGTTATTATGAGTACAATTCAAATAAATGTCTAGGTCGTAAAGGAAGGTGAATCCTAACTGGTATCCAACTATCAAATTAAACTAGAAAAGGTAGTACTCCCTAAACTAAGGTGCTCTCTTACATCTACGTTCCATATTTATTCTAAGGGTTTTCGAAAATTTCGGCAGAGTCTCCTTTATATTTTCTATATTTTTAACCCTGCAAACACATCAATATTCACTATATTTTATCCCATACCCAATCCATGTCTACGACGCAACCCGCCAGACTCTCAAACTCATATCGAATAATAATCCAAGTCACGACGCATCCCGTCGGACACACAATCCCGTATCCAATAATAACCCAAGTCACGACGCAACCCGTCGGACACATAGACAATACCAAAGAGTCAAAATAAGTGAAAAGAACATAAGTATATGAATGCAAGGTTATATTGGTAATCTCAAGCATATATGAGTTTAGCTATCAATAAAAAAAAATTGCATTTGTAAATAAGAATCCGACTACAGGTAAAATACAAAATCAAGTAGGGGTACATATATCAACTAAGGGTTCAACAAGTGTGTTGTCTAACTAGCATGCAAAGCAAGTGTTCAGACCAAGTTTATGTCATTAAGGCATTATCTACACTGTCTCGAATAAAAGCAAATAAAGTAGAGGTACAACTAATGTAAAGATAGCATAATTCTAGGAGTGTCTAACCATAACCTCACACACATACAATTTATGCTATCGAGCAAACGCTACCTAGTAAATATGATCCAGTTGCAGAAAAATATGACAATTGAGGGATACTATTGTCAAGTAAATACTAGGTATGATCTATAGATGTCATGCATAGCAAGGGATATTGGGATAAACTGTGAACATTGTGATCCTTATCAATACTATGTCAAAGGAAAGTAAGTAATCGAGGGGTTGTCCATATTATTAGCTAACATAGTGATTTAATTAGTCATTCAATTCTAAACCAAAATTTACGCTAAGGATAAGAAAAATATTTGAGTTTAATATACTGTTACGAGTGCGAGTGACCGCTCTCCTGAGCGTGAAGGGTGCAATCGCGTCCTTGGTTGGGAGGCTCTAGTCCACTCTACGATCGATTCATCCAATGATGTATCCACAGAACCCTTAGAATAAATTGACTAAATAATAAATACGTGAAATAATAATATAGCATATACGAAGAAGTAAGTAGAGATAGAATTATAATGAGTCAACGTCTCAGACACAGATGCCCTGCTTGGTGCCGATGCGGATGCAACTACTGTGTAGTTTCTTATTCCTCATCCAATTAATGGTGTTACTGTCACGCCCCGAACCCGCCCGGGCCGCCGCTCTATATGGCCGAAATTATCGAACCGGGCACGAATCACCGTGCCTCGGTGCGCCGGACGCGAATCACCGTGCCCGTCCTGCGGGTGCGAGGAAGGAGAACGTGGATGTGGCCCGCGCGAGCGTATCGAGGGACGTGATGCCGCACGGGCCTAGGGTTGCGCCCATGCAAGGCCATATCGTTTAAGTTGATAGTTGGCTATCATCGCATCAATCGAGTAAGCAGCGGAAAGGGACTTGTGGCAATGCAATACATTTAGCCAACTGAGTATTCGGGACAATCGAGGCAACTTGGGTTCCTTTAGCAAGGCATTCGTTCGTTCCATACATTATGCCCCCTTATACAATAGCATCTCGGGGCAACAATCGAAACCAGGATTCTGGGTCTTAGGGACTGTGGCACGCCTATCGCTCCCTCGGACGATCAAGTACCTGCAAGCAAGTAAACTGTTGGTGGGTCAGCACTTTATACAAGTACTGGTGAGATAAAATAACTGAACAGAAACAAGCATTCACTCAAACCAATACTAAGTAATCATGTTATAAAATATTACATTACTAGTGATCTTTCTAGTTTTACCTAGGTTCGTTTCATGCAGTTCTAGCAGAGTCATATTACATTATTTGGAAACATCTTTGGAAACAGAGTTTCATATGCAATAAGCAAGACAAGCAATCGTTCATGTTCCAGGGTGTGCGCAGCGTGTCTCGTGAGACTCCAGGGTCAGATGCAAAGCTAGACACACATGCACGATATTAGGGGCAGTCATCTATCCAAGCCAACACAATGACTTAGCTATATGCAGGGCGATTCCTGAGTATCTCAGGATTGGCAGCTGGTGGTACAGTATACCAATGACTCATTCCTCTGATGCTAATGGCAGCTGTGACCCATGGTGGCTATGACGCATGCAGTTCAGCTCTCCACCAAAAGCCATTGTCCGACCGCGTGCGAATGCATGGAACACTATCAAATAAACTCTAGTATGCAGACGAGACGAACCATCAGAACACAATCTTTGGTGCGGGGCAATCCGACTTATCACTTGAACACATTCAGGCACAATATGGTTCTCTCGAAGCATAGACGATAGTGAACATGTTCATGCACTCTAAGCAAGCGTTCCGGGATTCTCGTTAAGCAGACATGTTTGTTTCAAAGACAAGCTAGGTGAGTTCGTTCATTAACATGCAAGGCAGGTTCTATCATTCTCTTTAGAAGACATCGCAAGCAAAAACTCAGGTTATTATTAAGGCGTGCAAGAATCAGAGAACGAAGTTCTGCCCACTCACCTGATACATAATGTCAACGCGGAACGGGGCATTAAAGTTACAGCCTTTCAATCCTTGTACAGGGGACACTGGCTTTATTCCTCTTCTCTGGGTGTTACTCATACGACGAAAAAATGGAAGGGCTTCTGGTTGCTGGTGGTGTTGTGCTGGTGGTGGTGGTGCTGAAGGTAGAGGAGGAATGGTGGTGGTTCGGTTGTAGGGAAAGAAGGAGGTGGTGGTGATGTTGGTTGTTGGTGTAGGAGGTGGTGGTACGGCTGCTGCTGTGTGTCAAGCAAAAGGGTGAGAAGGAGTGTGGATGAAGGTGGCAGTGATGGCTGGAGTGGTGGTGGAGGTCTAATGGAGATGGTGGTGTTGTGAATGAGATGAAGGTGATGGTGATCCGGTGGTGGTGGTGTGACTGCTGCTGTGTGGTTCAGCGGAGGAGGAGGTAGAAGGGATGGTCGAGGAGGAAGAGGAGGATAATATGGTTGTTGGTCGTGGCAGTGGTGGTTACTGGTGGACGAGGTGGTGCTGGTGTCATTGCTGCTGTTAAAGTTGATGGTGTAGTCGAAGTGGTGGTGGTGGTGGTGGTGCGGGTGTAAGGTAGCTGTTGCTGGTGGTGGTGGTGCTGTGTTGGGGTGGTACAGTTGGGTGCTTAAGGTTGAGGAAGGGTCGAGATGGTGGTGGTGCTGTGATGGAATGGAGGTGGTACTGGTGGTGTGTGGTGATGTAGCTGCTATCGTTGGTCGGAAGGGGTGGAGGTGATGGTCGAGGTGATGGTGATGGTTTCGGTTTGGAGAGGGGAGGATGGTGTTGGTGTCGATTTTAATGGAGAGGATGATGGCTGAACTTGAGAGGGAGAGAGAGGGTATTGTTGAAGGAGAGAGAGAGAAAAGGGAGCTTGGGGATAAGGGTCGGCTGTTAGCTATTTCTAGGAGGGTGTGTGGTGTCATAAAGGGATGAGTGGTTGTGATGGGTAGGAGTTTCAATGGAGAGTTGGGATTGAGTGTATAGGTGGGTTGAGTGTTAGACTAGGTTTTCTTCATAAATGAAGTGAGGTGAGGTGTCTTAATAAGAGGAGAAAGGGGGTCAAGTCAGCCCACTTTTGTGTGTGCCAAAAAATGGAGGGATTTTAATCAGGGGATTGATATGGAGGTGAAGGGAATAATACCTAAATAGGCAAATCTGAATTTGAATTCTTCATTGCGTTTAAGAGAATATTTGGGGTTATGAACATGGTGTTTGGTGTTTATAAACCCCTTCAACCAAAATTAGGCTTACTTGGCTTAGATAGAGAGACTAGGGTTAGTTTGAATCCAATTAGAAATAGAACACTGTATTTTAGATAATTTTATAATATTTATATCACTTAGTGTGCCTTACCGTTGCTTCGATAATTGGAGCACCTCACTAGCCATTGCCTTCCTATAAATTTTACACCCCTGCCCTAGACGTGCCAGTCTTCCATCCTGACCTTTGTGTAACTTATAATTATGCTCTCTTGTGCTATATTTTAGTCACACAACATTCGTCGCAGACGTTTATATTTAATTCTAAATAAATTCAACATTGTATCCTTGTGCGTTCCATTCGAAATTGGAGACACAATCTTGACCCATTTTGTGCAACCTTAATTATGATGATATTCTATTCTGAGTCCTCTATGTTCATGATGCTTGTGTCCCACATAATTTTAATCCCATGTACTTCCAATTAATTCAAGAACACCATCTGCATTAATTTTAATTAAATTAATCCAATTTCCATCTTTGTGCAATTTTTTAATTGTTGGACGCTTTTATGCAAAAGTGCATTAAGGTGTCGCCATCCTTGGACCAAACACATGAAGAAACCCATTTTTCCTTCATATAAATTTTCTCCATGATTTTTGGGATGTGCAACGCACAACATCACCCCTCATCTAATCCTAGCCATGCATTTTAAACAAGGTAAATCCTCGCCCTCCAAACATCCCCATGTGAAGCCAAGCCCATCCCAAGTAGGATGTTGACCAACCCAACTACCTAGGTCAACACCCAACCCAAATTCTACATGTATATATACAACTTTTTCTTTCTTTTTCTTTCTTTTTTTCCAAACCCAAACCCTATGCTACACCTAGCCGAATCCCCATCCCCCCTACTGTTTATCTCCTTCCTCACGACCACCGGAGCAACTGAGTCACCGGAGAAGCCCAACCCCGCTCGTCCCTAGCCCGACTGCACAGCCACCGTTCCTCCTCCGCCGCACCACCTCTTCTCTCCTTCATGTTCTCTCCTTCCCCGATCTCCTCTCTCCACCGACCGGACCATCACCACCATCACCATCTGACCACCCCGACGTCCCCGGAGCCCGGAGCACTCGTCGGAGACCGCAGTCCCCTTCACCTCCATGTTCTCCTCCTCGGCCTCCATTGACGCCGTTCTCTCCGCTCGACCTCGCCTGAACCTGGTGACCTCGACCTCGACCTGAACTACCGCCATTAACCTCCTTCCATCGTCATTGTCCCCATCACCACCATCACAGCCTCCTCCACCTCCTTCTCTGGTCCATCATCTCGACTTCCTCTCCTCCTCGGCTGACACAGCCGCACACCTTTGCCGGAGCCGCCGGACTCTGGCAGACATCATCACCATTATCATCTCATCATCTCATCATCATTATCTCATCACCATCATCCCTATCATCATTCTCATCATAATCATCATCCCCTCCATCATCATCATCATTATTACCCTCGTCATCACAATCATTAACCCAATCATCATTACCCTCGTCATCACCATCATCGTATTCATCGTAGACCCGTCACCCTCGCCAAAGACAACCTGCAGCAGTCACCCCCGATTCCCGTGCATACACGCTAACCCCGAGGTTTGAACCTATCCCTCTTATTTCATTTTATATGCGTGTTTGTGTGAATAACATCTAGGTTAGCATATTGGTTCAATTTAGTTGGTTGATAGGATTGCAGACCGTGTCGGTTAACCTAGTGTGCTCATACGTGTCTGTGCGTATGCACATAATATTAGTTTGATATATGTAAACCCCCTCGACCAAAATTCAGGTTTAATTAACTTAGTTAGCATGATTAGGGTTAATTGGTTGCAATTAGGATTTATTATACAGAGTATTGAATATTTGTGCAGTATTTTATTACTTAGGACACCTTACCGTTGTCCCAATATTTAGGACACTACCCTAGCTGTTACCCTGAAACAAATTCCATACACTTGGCCTAGACATACCAACCCACCATATTGACCCTTGTGCAACCCCCAGATGATGATTTTTGTGCCCGGTTTTAGTCGCACAAAAGTCGTTACAAACGTACGTACGTAAATTAAATTAATTGTATATTTACGTTCGTTGTCCGTCCCAATCGAAATTGAGACCCAACCTCAACCCGTCTTGACCAACCCCAGTTATAATATTATAATACTCTAAGCCTACCACACACAGGACGCTTGTGCCACCCCATTTAGACCCCCGGTATTTATTAAATTAATTTAGGGACACCCGGTGCATTAATTATAATTTAATTAATGTAGTGACCCAACCTCACTCAAATTAGACCCAACTCCAACCCAAACCCACACACACACCCACAAGCCTCATACTAAACACCATATACCATTCTAGTCAAATACAAAATACCAAACATGGTGTTTTGTCACATCAAATCCCCAATTCCTGATTTTGTGCAATTTCCTATTAGTTCAGGGGCCTTTGTGCAATTTAGCAATGAGGTGCCCCCCTCTCATTGGCCCAACCACATGAAGAAGAGAGCCCTATTTATTTGACCGGTCCACAAAAGAATTCCCCCCATTTTTTATGTACTTTACACCAATTTTTGGAGGACACATCATGACCCTACATTTGAAATACATTTAATCCTAGCCCCATGTCCAACATGTGGAGACCCTCACACAACCCTAGGCACACTACCAACCGGCCCTAATCCCAAGGCAGCCCCCCCTCTCTCTCTCATATATATACAACATGTTACATCACATTTAATTGCACACAAACCCAAAAACCACAACTCAAAACCCTATTTCCTAAAACCTCACAAACCCGCAGCCATCCCATACCCGACGTCCCGCAGCCTCCTTCCGGCCAGCCCCCACCTCCGGCCACCCCGGCGACGACCCTACCCCCTCCGGCGACCCTTCCCCCACCTACAACCACCGCCCTCAGCCACCTCGCCGCCCACAGCCACCCCCAGCACCCCCGTCCTCACCTGCAGCTTCACCCCCCCCCCACGAACTCGAGCCGACCACCCGAACCCTCCGTAGTCCGCCACCTTAGCTCGCCCGGCCGCCGTGCTTCACCGACGCCACCCCCGGCCAGTCCACTCCTCCCCGTCGCGTATCGCCCCCAGACGACGCTGCAGCCGGCCGCCACGACCCTCGTAGCGCCGTCGAGTGCTAACGGCTGCTGCTGCTGCCAACTCCCCCACGCGCTGCCGGAGCTCCGCCCGGCCACCCACGCCGTCGACGACCTGTCCGGCGGACCCCCCTCGACCCCTCCTACACTTCGGTATGTATAAATATATATATATACTGTATTTTATACGAGTATTAGGGACTGCATACTGTTTGTATATGAATATATATATATTCTGTAATTTGGGAATTATATATATATATAGTATATTATATATATACTTCTGTATAATACAGTATTCTATATATATAAATACTGTATTTTGTATGTTTTATTATATACTATATATATATATATATATATATATATATATATATATATATATATATGTATAGTATATACTAAATACTTGTCATTAAATACCTAGTATGTATTAATATCTATTGTGTATATATAAATATATATATGTATGTATATATATACGTAGTGTATTTAGAATATTATATACTTAATATATATTGTGTATATATATATGTATATATTCTGTAAATTAGTATATTATATGTAGTATATTAATTATTAGTATATTATATATAATATATAATTTATTGGTATATTATGTATGGGTATTAAAATACATATTACGTATTATTCACATATATGTTGTATATATATATATTGGTATTTAGTATATTAGAGTATTATATAAATATATGAATATATATATATATATATATATATATATATATATATATATATATATATATATATATATATATATATATATATATACTTTGTGTATTAATATAATGTATGTTAGTATATATTATAAATGATTACACTTTCTATTTTTGTACATATAAATATATATGTATACTATATATATACACCTGTTGTATATATGTACTTATATATATAAATGGTTATATAAATATATGTAAATATATGTCTATGTAGTAAATTAATATATATGGTATTGTGTATTTTAAATATGTTAATATATTTAATAAATGTGTATGTGTACATATTATTAAGTAATATGTAAAGTGCTATTTTAAATGTACTATTAAAACATAAGTATTTTTATTATTACTTTAAATATGTATTAGGGTACATAAGTATATATGTTATATATATAAATATATGTCCTACAAGGCCCCACTAGATGTACAGTCAAGATCTACATCAGTGTATTGCTACACGTAGTATGTCTTAGTCATCCTATTGTAAGTGTCTGATGTTGATATTATTATATCATATATAGGATTGTTGGACCGTACAGCCGAGGCTTCAGGAGCAGGACATTGGCATTCGCAGCTATCGGACACAGGTAAGTATACCTTGCTGGATTACTGTTTAATTTAAATAATAAAATGTTGAAATATACATAAACTATGCGCGTCCGAGATTGACTCGGGTGCAGTCGACGAATGCGTCGATGAGTAGTGTACTTGACCTAGCTGCTAGCTGACTCACCTACTACTGTGAGGATATTCTGATATCTTTCTAGACCGTGACACTGTACACGTATCACGATGGTAAATTCATATTGGGATGCGGGTCCGCGTACCCGACTCGCTATCGGTGCGTATGACATGCATCACGGATTAGCACGTAAATTAGAGTAATTTAGTTAAACGAGACCTGACATCTAGATACGGGATACTTACGTCGTGTATTCGACTTGTGTATCCACATTGGGCGGGGAGAACAACTGATAAACGTATGGGATACACACATCGGACTCCTTAGTATCCAGAGGAGCCACGGATCCGATGACTTCCTATATTCAGATAACGCACTCTTCGGAGTGATACGGACGTATATATATTGCAGATACCTCATTCTTCGGAATGATGGACGTTACATGATCAGATACCATGCTCTTCGGAGTATGGACGTTATGCCTACACCTACCTATACGTTCTAAGGTTGTCCTTACATTGCATTCACTTAGATGGTTAGCACACCCCCTTTATTTTATTCAGTACTATATCTGGCATGCATTTTGTATCTTGTTACGTCCCTCTGAGGACCTGGTTCACTTCCAGATTTGGACGAGGCATACTACCCCACTGTGTACGGGCCTGGAGTAGAGACGAGGTACGCTCTAGAGGAGGAGCTTGAGGTGTTACCGTCGGAGTTCCCCTGATTACTTGGTAGGCCTTCCGCCTAGGACTGGAGCTTCTTATCTAGATAGCAGTTGCTCTAGTTGCACTCTTTATTTCTGTTTCAGTACTCTATTTCATCATTTGTAGTGGGTTTGTTCCCACCGGACATATTTCCGTTTATACTATGACATTCGACTCTGTTCGTATTTTCCAGTATTTTATTTCAGTATTTCTTGTTGTATTTGTGAATGAGATTAGACTCTGCCTGTTGTATGATATTTATAGACTTGTTAGATTTAGGAGAGCGTAGCACGCTTCGTTAGGATCCATTAAATTGGGATATCCTCGGAGACGTGTCAGCTGGCCAATGCCACGTGGCCTGGTCCCGTGTATTTTGGGACTGGGGCGTGACATAGTTTTAGTGGTGGCCCATGCAGGTCTCTAATCAAATGTTTATCGCTTGTGGTATGGTAACATGCCCAGCGAGCCTGCAATAGGATAGAAATTACTAGGTCTCATCCACTTGATTACACCTTTGAACCTCTTCCGTATTTTAAACATCTGCATCATGTTTGATTGATTCTGTACTCTTTTTAATAAAGTTCTATCTCTTACAGCGAGATGAACCTACGTAGCAGACACGAGGCATACGGTGCCATGGTACCTTCTGCTACCGCACCGAGGGAGGGGACTTCCCAGGGACCACCCGGAGAGCAGCCTCAGTCACAGGCCCCGGTGATCCCCCAGGCCCCGATGATACACTGGCACCAGACGTCTCCCGACGACAGGACGCAGCAGCCAGAGGGCCAGACTTCGCAGACGGTCCCGATGCAGCACTTCGAGGGACAGACCTCGAGGGCTACGCCGATGCCGCAGTTTAAGAGGCCAGCATCCGAGGAGACGCCGATGATGCAGCAGGAGATACCACTACCACCACCTCCGCCTTTTCCGCCTCAGATTCCACCATCGGAGGGACAGCCCCAGATGTTGCAGTTCTTCCAAATGATGATGCAGGCACTGTGGCATCAGACCGAGACCCTGAGGCAGAGCCTGATGGCGGTACTAGAGAGGACACCTGCCCCAGCACCAGCACCAGCACCTGCACCTATCCAGCCAGTGCGCACTGTACGAGGTTTCCGCCAGATGGGCCCGAAAACCTTCTCGGGCAAGGAGACTGCGGAGGAGATCTCAGATTGGGTCTCCAACACTGAGATGCTATTGGAGGGTTTGCAGCTACACCCCAACCTCTGGATGACCGCATTGAGGGACCAACTCAAGGGTAATGCCCATCACTGGTGGGATTCCATGGAGCGCAGCATCGGCAGGACGCAGACTTGGGAGGAGTTTCTGGAGTACTTCAATGCGAAATATTTCCCCGCTACGGTGAGGAACGCCCTATACTCTCAGTTCCTGCACCTGGAGCAAGGGAACTTGACCGTGGACGCCTACGACGCGGAGTTCAGCCGACTCAGCCGATTCGGTGCAGCCCTGATCCCCAACGACCTAGAGAAGGCCAGAAGATTCCACCACGACCTTTCCTTCGAGCTGCAGAGGTACACCACTACTCAGGCGAGGATCTCTTATGAAGAGGTCCTATCAGAGGCGAGGATCCAGGAGGCCATAGGCGGAGGAGCGAGACGTTCCAGCACGAACGTACCAGCCAGAGTCCAGCATGGAGCAGAAGGACCGATCCGCCGTCCAGGAGCACAGGCACAGCAGAGGACAGTGCCGTACCAGCAAAAGGAGCTTCCGACTTGTCACCATTATGGCAAGAGGGGACACATCATCAGAGACTGCCGGAAGAAGCTCGGGCTCTGCATGATCTGTGGAGCGAGCCAGCACCTTGCCAGAGACTGCCCACAGCGAAGAGATGCAGCACCGCAGGCCGGACAGAGGGAAGCTGCACCACCCTTGAGGATACTACCCCCTACCGGAGGACAGCGTCCACCAGCTACCGGAGGAATTCAGAGAGGACCACCCTTGGTCCCACAGGAGGCACAGTTCAACCAGGCCAGACAGCAGGCTGGAGGGCAGAGGCACGGGCAGGCCTTTGCTTTAGCTACTATCGAGGAGGAACCAGAAGGGGAGGCTATCACAGGTACCATTTTAGTTGCATCATTACCTGCAACTGCACTGTTTGATTCTGGAGCTACACTGTCATTCATATCTAGTAGCTTCGTAGCCATGCATAGAGTAGCAACTTTCCCTCTACCTAAGAGTTGGAAGATTCTTACTGGAGGAGGCATCGTACCGGTTACCAGCACTATTAGAACGTGCTCGGTAGTAGTTTGTGGTAGAGAGATGAGAGCGCAATTTTTGGTACTCCCAATGCCAACTTTCAACGTTGTTTTGGGCATGGACTGGTTAAGCCAGTACAATGCCGTACTAGATTGCCGGAAGGGTAGTGTTACTTTTAGACTGCCAGGTCACCCGGAGTTCGAGTACATGCGAGGCACCATCGAGCGAGGAGTAGGACACACAGTTGGAGCTTACATGGCGATGGAGACGGCACCCCCAAAAATTATTGCAGAGTTCGAGGATGTTTTCCCGGAGGAGTTGCCAGGCCTACCGCCTGATAGAGAGGTGGAGTTCACTATCGAGTTATTGCCCGGAGCAGCACCGGTATCATCAAACGTGTACTGGTTGGCGAAGAAGGAGCTCGACGAACTGAAACTACAGTTAGAGGAGTTGCAGATCAAGGGATTTGTCCGTCCTAGTGCATCACCCTGGGGAGCACCAGTGTTGTTTGTACCAAAGAAAGATGGGACATTCTGGATGTGCATTGATTACAGATCCCTTAATGCTTTGACTATCAAGAACAAGTACCCTCTACCGCGGATTGATGATCTGTTCGACCAGCTGACAAGAGCAGTAGTGTTCACGAAGATCGACTTGAGATCGGGCTATCATCAGGTGAAGGTGCGAAGGGAAGACATTCCAAAGACAGCATTCAGGACTCGTTATGGTCACTACGAGTTCTTAGTGATGCCTTTTGGATTGACAAATGCACCTGCTGTGTTTATGAACCTGATGAACAGAGTCTTCCACGAGTATCTGGACCAGTTCATGGTAGTCTTCATCGGCGACATCTTGGTGTATTCGAAGAGCCACGAGGAGCACGGAGAGCACTTGAGGCTAGTGCTAGAGATGCTGAGACGTGAGAGGCTTTATGCCAAGCTGAGCAAGTGCGAGTTTCTCCTAGATCGTGTCGCTTTTCTTGGACATGTTATCTCAAGAGACGGCACTTCGGTAGATCCCGCGAAGATTTCATCAGTAGAGATGTGGCCGACCACTACCAACGTCTCAGGGGTGAGGAGTTTCCTAGGACTTGCCGAATATTACCGGAGGTTCGTAAAGAACTTCGCAAGGATCGCAGAACCGATGACCCGCAAGGATTAGGAGTTCACCTGGACAGAGGAGTGTCAGACGGCGTTCGATGAGCTGAAGAATCGTCTGACTACAGCACCCATCTTAACCATACCTTCTGGACCTGGAGGATTCGTGATGTATAGCGATACGTCCGGGAAAGGATTAGGATGCGTCTTGATGCAGCATGGGAAGGTTGTGGCCTATGCCTCTAGGCAGCTGAGGACCCATGAGAAGAACTACCCCACCCACGACTTGGAGCTTGCCGTAGTGATCTTTGCTTTGAAGCTTTGGAGGCACTATCTATACGGAGAGTGCGTGGAGATATTCACCGATCACAAGAGCCTGAAATATGTCTACACCTAGAAGGACCTGAACCAGAGGCAGAGACGTTGGCTCGAAGTGATGACGGACTTTGAGATCGAGCTGCAGTACCATCCGGGAATGGCCAATATGGTAGTCGATGCTTTAAGCAGGAGACCCATGGCATTTTTCCTGACTACCCAACAATATCTGTTGAGAGATATAGAGTAGCTGGGTATAGAGGTCATTATGCCCGGAGTAGACGGCCCGATGTCGAGTTTCCAGTTGCAATCGACATTGGTGGAGAGGATCAAGGCTGCTTTGCCGACAGACTCCAGATTTCAGAGGCTTTGACAGAGGACAGAGGCTAGGATACAGACGGGACTGCGTATACATGACGACGGAACTTTAAGATGTGGAGATCGTCTCTATGTTCCGAATGGAGAGCTTCGTCAGGAGCTGATGACGGAGGCACACAGTTCGACCTACTCTATTCATCCAGGAGGCACGAAGATGTACCGAGACCTGAGGCAATACTACTAGTGGCATGGGATGAAGAGGGAGATAGCACGCTTCGTGGCAAAGTGCCTGGTGTGTCAGCAAGTCAAGGCTGAGCATCAGAGGTCTGCCGGATTACTTCAACCGCTCCCGATACTTGAGTGGAAATGGGAGCACATCACCATGGACTTCGTTACGGGTTTCCCGAGGAGTCCTAGTGGTCGCAACGTGGTATGGGTAATCGTAGATCGACTCACCAAGTCTGCCCACTTTTTACCCTTCAGAGTCGGGCAATCTACGGAAGTCTTGGCAGACATGTATATGAGGAAGATCGTGCGACTGCATGGAGTGCCAGTCAGTATAGTGTCTGACAGGGATACGAGGTTTACATCGTACTTTTGGCGGAGTATGCAAGAGAGTCTTGGTACCCGTCTAAAGTTCAGCACTTTGTACCACCCGCAGACAGATGGCCAGTCCGAGCGTACCGTTCAGACGCTGGAGGACATGTTGAGGGCATGCATGCTTGACTTCAGCGGTTCATGGGAGGACCATTTACATCTGGTCAAATTTTTCTACAACAATAGCTATCAGGCGAGTATCCAGATGGCTCCCTATGAGGCATTATATGACAGGAAGTGTCGTTCCCCAGTATGTTGGAGCGATGTAGGCGAGAGGCAGATTCTAGGGCCAGAGTTAGTCGTCCGTACAGTGGAGAAGGTGAAGAAGATCCAAGGGCATCTACGAGCAGCACAGGACAGGCAGAAGCATTGGGCTAATGTGCATCGACGACCCCTAGAGTTCCAGGTTGGTGATCATGTGTTCCTGAAGATCTCACCGACCCGAGGGACCATCAGATTTGGAGGCAGAGGGAAGCTGAGTCCGAGGTACATCAGACCATTCGATGTGTTAGAGCGCATCGGAGAAGTTGCTTACAGATTGGCCTTGCCGCAGACACTGGAAGGAGTTCATGACGTCTTCCATGTATCTCAGCTGAGGAGGTACATACCGGATCCGAGTCATGTGCTTGACCATTCAGAGATCACCGTCGGACCATGCTTGTCATACCAGGAGGAACCAGTAGAGATCCTAGACCGAAGCGAGAAGGTACTGCGAGGCCAGACTATCCCTCTAGTTCGTGTCGCATGGAGGCATCATGCACCAGGTGAATCAACCTGGGAACGAGAGGATGATATTCAACAGTGCTTCCCCATCTCTTCGAAGGCCTAGGTACGTGATAGCATTTTATTTCAATCAATAGTTTTTCCATATGTCTGTTTTAATTTCGAGGACGAAATGCTCTAAGGAGGGTATGTTGTAAACCCCCTCGACCAAAATTCAGGTTTAATTAACTTAGTTAGCATGATTAGGGTTAATTAGTTGCAATTAGGATTTATTATACAGAGTATTGAATATTTGTGCAGTGTTTTATTACTTAGGACACCTTACCGTTGTCCCGATATTTAGGACACTACCCTAGCTGTTACCCTGAAACAAATTCCATACACTTGGCCTAGACATACCAACCCACCATATTGACCCTTGTGCAACCCCCAGATGCTGATTTTTGTGCCCGGTTTTAGTCGTACAAAAGTCGTTACAAACGTACGTACGTAAATTAAATTATTGTATATTTACGTTCGTTGTCCGTCCCAATCGAAATTGAGACCAACCTCAACCCGTCTTGACCAACCCCAGTTATAATATTATAATACTCTAAGCCTACCACACACAGGATGCTTGTGCCACCCCATTGAGACCCCCGGTATTTATTAAATTAATTTAGGGACACCCGGTGCATTAATTATAATTTAATTAATGTAGTGCCCAACCTCACTCAAATTAGACCCAACTCCAACCCAAACCCACACCCACACACCCATAAGCCTCATACTAAATACCATACACCATTCTAGTCCAATACAAAATACCAAATATGGTGTTTTGTCATATCAAATCCCCAATTCCTGATTTTGTGCAATTTCCTATTTGTTCAGGGGCCTTTGTACAATTTAGCAATGAGGTGCCCCCCTCTCATTGGCCCAACCACATGAAGAAGAGAGCCCCATTTATTTGACCGATCCACAAAAGAATTCCTCCCATTTTTCATGTACTTTACACCAATTTTTTGAGGACACATCATGATCCTACATTTGAAATACATTTAATCCTAGCCCCATGTCCAACATGTGGAGACCCTCACACAACCCTAGGCACACTACCAGCCGGCCCTAATCCCAAGGCAGCCCCCCTCTCTCTCTCTCCTACATATACAATATGTTACATCACATTTAATTGCACACAAACCCAAAAACCACAACTCAAAACCCTATTTCCTAAAACCTCACAAACCCGCAGCCACCCCATACCCGACGTCCCGCAGCCTCCTCCCGGCCAGCCCCCGCCTCCGGCCACCCCCTCGATGACCCTACCCCCTCCGGCGACCCTTCTCCCACATATAACCACCGCCCTCAGCCACCTCGCCGCCCACAGCCACCCCCAGCACCCCATTCCTCACCTGCAGCTTCACCCCCCCCCCAACTCGAGCCGACCACCCGAACCCTCCGTAGTCCGCCACCTTAGCTCGCCCGGCCGCCGTGCTTCACCGACGCCACCCCCGGCCAGTCCACTCCTTCCCCGTCGCGGCTCGCCCCCAGACGACACCGCAGCCGGCCGCCACGACCCTCGCAGCGCCGTCGAGTGCTAACGGCTGCTGCTGCTGCCAACTCCCCCATGCGCTGCCGGAGCTCCGCCAGGCCACCCACGCCGTCGACGACCTGTCCGGCGGACCCCCCTCGACCCCTCCTACACTTCGGTATGTATAAATATATATATATACTGTATTTTATACGAGTATTAGGGACTGCATACTGTTTGTATATGAATATATATATATTCTGTAATTTGGGAATTATATATATATACAGTATATTATATATATACTTCTGTATAATACAGTATTCTATATATATAAATACTGTATTTTGTATGTTTTATTATATACTAGAAATATATATATATATATATGTATGTATAGTATATACTAAATACTTGTCATTAAATACCTAGTATGTATTAATATCTATTGTGTATATATAAATATATATATGTATGTATATATATACGTAGTGTATTTAGAATATTATATACTTAATATATTTTATATATATATATATATATATATATATATATATATATATATATATATATATATATATATATATATATATATACATATATATATATATTCTGTAAATTAGTATATTATATGTAGTATATTAATTATTAGTATATTATATATAGTATATAATTTATTGGTATATTATGTATGGGTATTAAAATACTTATTACGTATTATTCACATATATGTTGTATATATATATATATTGGTATTTAGTATATTAGAGTATTATATAAATATATATATATATATATATATATATATATATATATATATATATATATATATACTTTGTGTATTAATATAATGTATGTTAGTATATATTATAAATGATTACACTTTCTATTTTTGTACATATAAATATATATGTATACTATATATATACACCTGTTGTATATATGTACTTATATATATAAATGGTTATATAAATATATGTAAATATATGTCTATGTAGTAAATTAATATATATGGTATTGTGTATTTTAAATATGTTAATATATTTAATAAATGTGTATGTGTACATATTATTAAGTAATATATAAAGTGCTATTTTAAATGTACTATTAAAACATACATATTTTTATTATTACTTTAAATATGTATTAGGGTACATAAGTATATATGTTATATATATAAATATATGTCCTACAAGGCCCCACTAGATGTACAGTTAAGATCTACGTCAGTGTATTGCTACAAGTAGTATGTCTTAGCCATCATATTGTAAGTGTCTGATGTTGATATTATTATATCATATATAGGATTGCTGGACCGTACAGCCGAGGCTTCAGGAGCAGGACATTGGCATTCGCAGCTACCGGACACAGGCAAGTATACCTTGCTGGATTACTGTTTAATTTAAATAATAAAATGTTACAATATACATAAACTGTGCACGTCCGAGATTGACTCGGGTGCAGTCGACGAATGCGTCGATGAGTAGTGTACTTGACCTAGCTGCTAGCTGACTCACCTACTACTGTGAGGATATTCTGATATCTTTCTAGACCGTGACACTGTACACGTATCATGATGGTAAATTCATATTGGGATGCGGGTCCGCGTACCCGACTCGCTATCGGTGCGTACGACATGCATCACGGATTAGCACGTAAATTAGAGTAATCTAGTTAAATGAGACTTGGCATCTAGATACGGGATACTTACGTCGTGTATTCGACTTGTGTATCCACATTGGGCGGGGAGGACAACTGATAAACGTATGGAATACACACATCGGACTCCGTAGTATCCAGAGGAGCCACGGATCCGATGACTTCCTATATTCAGATACCGAACTCTTCGGAGTGATACGGACGTATATACATTGCAGATACCTCATTCTTCGGAATGATGGACGTTATATGATCAGATACCATGCTCTTTGGAGTATGGACGTTATGCCTACACCTACCTATACGTTCCAAGGTTGTCCTTACATTGCATTCACTTAGATGGTTAGCACACCCCCTTTATTTTACAGTACTATATCTGGTATGCATTTTGTATCTTGTTACGTCCCTCTGAGGACCTGGTTCACTTCCAGATTTGGACGAGGCGTACTACCCCACTGTGTACGGGCCTGGAGTAGAGACGAGGTACGTTCTAGAGGAGGAGCTTGAGGTATTACCGTCGGAGTTCCCCTGATTACTTGGTAGGCCTTCCGCCTAGGACTGGAGCTTCTTATCTAGATAGCAGTTGCTCTAGTTGCACTCTTTATTTCTATTTCAGTACTCTATTTTATCATTTATAGTGGGTTTGTTCCCACCGGACATATTTTGGTTTGTACTATGACATTCGACTCTGTTCGTATTTTCCAGTATTTTATTTCAGTATTTCTTGTTGTATTTGTGGATGAGATTAGACTCTGCCTGTTGTATGATATTTATAGACTTGTTAGATGTAGGACAGCGTAGCACGCTTCGTTAGGATCCATTAAATTGGGATATCCTCGGAGACGTGTCAGCTGGCCAATGCCACATGGCCTGGTCCCGTGTATTTTAGGACTGGGGTGTGACATGGTTTTAGTGGTAGCCCATGCAGGTCTCTAATCAAATGTTTATCGCTTGTGGTATGGTAACATGCCCAGCGAGCCTGCAATAGGATAAAAATTACTAGGTCTCATCCACTTGATTACACCTTTGAACCTCTTCCGTATTTTAAACATCTGTATCCTGTTTGATTGATTCTGTACTCTTTTTAATGAAATTCTATCTCTTACAGCGAGATGAACCTACGTAGCGGACGCGAGGCATACGGTGCCTTGGTACCATTTGCTACCGCACCGAGGGAGGGGACTTCCCAGGGACCACCCGGAGAGCAGCCTCAGCCACAGGCCCCGGTGATCCCCAAGGCCCCGATGATACACTGGCACCAGACGTCTCCCGACGACAGGACGCAGCAGCCAGAGGGCCAGACTTCGCAGACGGTCCCGATGCAGCACTTCGAGGGACAGACCTCGAGGGCTACGACAGTGTCGTCGTATTCTATTTTTATTATGTATGTACATGTTGACCTAGTTTATGATACCACCCTATTATCATGAGGCATTCTTAGGTTTTTTTGGCGGTGACACAGTTGTTACATGAGTGTGAGTCTCATGTAGGATACAGACTTGCGTGACAGGCTGGCCTCCTATATGTATGGGACATGCGTTAGGGATAACTGTTGTTAGGGATTTGCATGCTATAGCAGTTATTAGAGGTATTATCGTGTCATGGATATGACACGCTTAGAGCATGGGGTGGAAAGAACAACAAGTAAGGCATTTGGGCTCCTTTGTACTTTTCTTTTTGTAACCCGTACGCTCCGCCGGAGATGCGCGGTCGTGATGACCCCTATATTACCTGGCGGCCTCTGCCGTTCAAAAGACGACATGCTTTGTAGGCCTCTGATTCTCCGAGAGAATCATACCAATCCCATTTATGGCCAGATAGCCTACTTGTAAGAAAGTTGTTCTTAACGTGCATTTACATAGATGGTTAGGCGACCCATTGGATGTTTATTTTATTACTTTATTGGCATGCTTCTATGTATCTTGTTATGTCCCTCTGAGGACCTGGTCCCTTTCCAGGTATAGATGTTCATGAGTATTAGCAGGAGCGCGGATCCGGACTAGCTACTTATATTTCGAGGAGGTTTTCTCTTCGAGCCTTATTGCTTATTAATGGATGTACTTGTATTGTTTCTTTTATATTCTAGTTTGGCAGTAAATTTGTTTCCACCCGACTGCCATTCTTTGATACTTTATATTGAGATTTAGTTACATAGTTGATTGATTATTTATCTATTTATGATTTCTGTGGATGAGATTTAGTTTTACCCTGTGACTTGTGACATATTTACCACTTATGGATTTGATATTCATAATACAGCGTACGTATGTGTTATGGTTTCCATATATTGGAGTTTTCATATACATATGGCTGGCATGCTTACGTGTTCCTAGTCCTACGTATTTTGGGACTAGGGCGTGACATATTTTTTAGTGGTGGCCTATGCAGGTCGAGAGTATATTGTCTTGGTTACGTTACTGTACCAAGCAAGCCTGCAAATATGATTAGAATATAGGATCTCATCCACAATTGACTATGACTCACCTTTCTTCCAATCTGTTCTATTTAAATAATTGCATCCTACTTGATTCATGTGCTTCCCTAATAGTTCCTTGAGTATAGCCCTCTCCTAGAATATAGGAATCCTTGTTGTTAGGATGATAATTAGGATAATATTTCTATTAAGAATACAACTAGAATATTGACACGTCACTAAGTTTAGAATACTTAATGAGCCCTAGCATCCCTTACCTGTAGATTACTTGACCATTATCCCTTGATATATTCATGGACTTGAAAGTAGTATAGACACTACTAGAGTTAGTTAGAAATTTGACCATAGTATTTGACCCTAGTATTGAGGATACAATAGAAATCCAAGGTTGAATATTAGGACTAAACCTAACTTTCATAGTGAGATAGTATTAGAGAACTATAAATTTAGATTCTTGTCTTGATATTAGCAGACGGTACCTTAGGAAACCAAGAAGAATGAATAGAACATTTTCCTTGATCATACCTCGAACACAGAGATTAGCATACCACCTTCCCCTTAGAAAATTATGATATTATCAAGAGTCTCTTTATTTTAATTTCATATCTTGTTCCTCCGAAACCTTAGCGCTCGCTAATTGGGCGACAACTAAAAAATTTCTTTCATCTTTCAAGTCATGCCACCTAACTCTTATGATTGTAGGCCAAGTAATTTTATTTTATGTTAGGATATATAGTTTGCTAGGATTATAGTTGTAATTCTTGAAGTTTGAAATTTTGTGCTTAGTAGTTAGAACTTGATAGTTTGGGTTGTTTCTTTTAGATTGTTACTTGATGATTATCCTTTAGTTTCAAATCACGTAATTGTACCCATATCTCCATATAGGTTACATCCTCTTTCACGTGAGAGCCAGTAACTTCTCCATTCTTAGTATTAACACTTTTGTTCTATAAACACAATGATTAAGACTTAAGATGACCATTACCTATATAATGCAATAGGAGACCCTAATAAATACCAAGATATTTTCCTCGTGTATCCCAATAAGAGTTCTACCTTAGTTACAAGGACAAGGTTAATTTGTAGGTTTCCCTTAAGGCAGTTACAGTATTAGTTTATTCTTTTAAGTGGATAGTATGCCTCACAACCTAGTATCATATAGTCCTTTTGACCCATTAATGAAGTGTAACTGAATGACACTAACTGTATGCTAGCATAAGAAGATAGTAGTTATCCAAACTGTAGAACTTAGAGGCCCATACCTCTATTTGGTCGACTAGCGACTTAGACAAAGAGTTCGTATGGCAACTGTAGAGGCACAACATCGGACGAGTCTCATCTTCTTGGTGAACTTGAATTATTTTGTACCTTCTTTCATCATAATCCAGCGTACTTATATTTTCTGAACTACCTCGACCTATGCTGCTATTATAGCCTAATTTTGCAAGCTTATTCTTTTATCGAGCTTGTTCATGACATATGTGTTATTGGGGTCTGATCAACCACACTAATACGTTGTCTAATCAGAATCAGTATATTATGGTCTGATCAACCTTAGTGCATTTGGTTCGCCTTTCACATGACTACTTTACGTGGATAGAGATATATAGTCGACTAGTAGACGAATATACTTGCCCTTAGACATCTTTGAGCATATCGTATCGGTTACATAACTGTACTAATATGAGCATGTGAATAGGAATTACCCAAAATAGGATTTCAATCCACAACTGCCTTGACAACTCCCTTTTAAAAAAAAATTTATCGCTTTGAATTCTATACTTGTATTCTATTATCTCCCCCTTGAATTCTTTATTATTCCTCTCCATCTTCCCCTATTTTGAAAAGACGAACCTCATGCTTGGTATAAGTTTGATACACAGAGAGTACTAGATATACCCCATAGGCCAACTGTATTACTTGGTGACTATCTTTTATAATTAATTAAGGGCATAGCATAAGTGATATATTTGGTGTTAAAACTTTGAGGATTGAATAACATGATTAAATAATTTAAGGATTAATTTTTCTTAAATGTATAGCCTTATGTGATAGATAGGTAAATTCTAAGTTTGGTAGAAGTCGCATTGTTAACTTGAGGTAAATTTCTTTTAGATTATAATCAAGTAAGATTAGATAGAGAAAACCATGCCTTATTTTAATTTCGAGGACGAAATTATTTTAAGGTTGGATAGATTGTAAACCCCCTTGACCAAAATTAGGCTTACTTGGCTTAGATAGAGAGACTAGGGTTAGTTTGAATCCAATTAGAAATATAACACTGTATTTTAGATAATTTTATAATATTTATATCACTTAGTGCACCTTACCGTTGCTTCGATAATTGGAGCACCTTACTATATATTGCCTTCCTACAAATTTCACACCCTTGCCCTAGACGTGCCAGTCTTCCATCCTAACCTTTGTGTAACTTATAATTATGCTCTCTTGTGCTATATTTTAGTCACACAACATTCATCACAAATATTTATATTTAATTCTAAATAAATTCAATATTGTATCCTTGTGCGTTCCAATCGAAATTGGAGACACAATCTTGACCCATTTTGTGCAACCCTAATTATGATAATATTCTATTCTGAGTCCTCTATGTTCATGACGCTTGTGTTCCACCTAATTTTAGCCCCATGTACTTCCAATTAATTCAAGAACACCTTCTGCATTAATTTTAATTAAATTAATCCAATTTCCATCTTTGTGCAATTTTCTAATTGTTGGGCGCTTTTATGCAAAAGTGCATTAAGGTGTCCCCACCCTGGGACCAAACACATGAAGAAAACCATTTTTCCTTCATATAAATTTTTCCCATGATTTTTGGGATGTGCAACACACAACATCACCCCTCATCTAATCCTAGCCATGCATTTTAAACAATGCAAATCCTAGCCCTCCAAACATCCCCATGTGAAGCCAAGCCCATCCCAAGTAGGATGTTGACCAACCCAACTCCCTAGGTCAACACCCAACCCAAATTCTACATGTATATATACAACTTTTTCTTTCTTTTTCTTTCTTTTTTTCCAAACCCAAACCCTATGCTACACTTAGCCGAATCCCCATCTCCCCTACTGTTCATCTCCTTCCTCACGACCGCCGGAGCAGCTGAGTTACCGGAGAAGCCCAACCCCGCTCGTCCCTGGCCCGACTGCACAGCCACCGCTCCTTCTCCGCCGCACCACCTCTTCTCTCCTCCCTGTTCTCTCCTTCCCCGATCTCATCTCTCCACCAACCGGACCATCACCACCATCACCATCTCCCCCTTCCTTCACTTCCCTGCCATCAACCCCTGACCACCCCGACGTCCCCGGAGCCCGGAGCACTCGCCGGAGACCGCAATCCCCTTCACCTTCACGTTCTCCTCCTCCGCCTCCATTGACGCCGTTCTCTCCGCTCGACCTCGCCTGAACCCGGCGACCTCGACCTGTACTACCGCCATTAACCTCCTCCCATTATCACACTACCGAAAAAAGTCAAATTAGCGACGTCTAAAAATGTCGCTAAATAACCAAAAAATGTTGCTAAGTAAGTTTAGCGACGTAATTAGCGACGTTTTAAAGAAGTCGGAAAAAAGCTAGTCGCTAAAATAAAAAAACGTTGCTAAACGTCGCTATGCCGACATTTTTTAGCGATTTTAATGTGTCGCTAAATTTAGCGACGTTTCTTAAAGTCGCTAAACATCGCTAATTAGCGACTTATATAGCGACGTTACACCGACGTCCTTAATGACCTGGCAATACTGCCATGTCAGTAGTTTGCGACGTACAGCGACGATTTTAGTGACTTTGTTAGCGACGTCATTAGCAACGTTTAACAGCATCGCTAATTAGCGACGTATTTAGCGACGTATATGAACGTCGCTAAACGTCGCTAATTTTACAGAAAAAAAATACTGAATTGCATTTCTGAGTTTGCCAACCCCCTTGGGTTCATTATCAGGTATATGATAGTAGTAGAAATAATTGAATAAGGGACACAGTAGCAGCAACAAAGGGAAAAATTCTAGTGCACTGGGTAAATACAGGCCAAGTATCAGTCATCAGTTGTAAACCAAAATATATTAGGAACTGTGTGAATATCAGTGAATTAGGACAGTACTATCTGTGTTGTGTGTTGGTCTTAATGTGCTCAGAGATAGGGAGAGTGTGTGTATTATAATTCAGTGTTTGAGTTTGTACAGGGACTGTGTATTATATTGCAACTTGTATCATTGAACTGGAAAAAAATATGGAAAAACAGGCACTGAACACTCAACACCAGTAAAATAACATATTTAATATGAATAATATAATAAAATTTGAAGAAAAGAAAGCATCCAGCAAATCTCATCGTAAAGAATATGGCAAATTTATATCCATACAATCGCATCCTAAATAATAATAAAAATATAAATATCCAGCAACTAGCTATACTACTGCGGATCTGCAGGAGGCTGACCATCGGCGCGCCTGAAGGATAAGAACTGCTCATACTCGTCCCGTGGAATAGACACCGATGTCGATGGAGAAGGCAGTGACGTCGGTGGAGTCTGTGTCGATGTAGGCGCACCAGGAGGCCGTGCTCGCTCCAAGTCTGCGAGTCGCTGGTTGTAAGAATCCATGGTAGATAACAGCCTCGTACTGCTATGAACCATTGAATCCTGCATCATCGTTAGCCTCTCGCCCATCATTAGCTGTGATGCATGCAGCTCCATGATGTTGTGGTCTGTCGAGGCTCTAATATCATTTGTCAAATCCTGGAGTTCCGTCATGCTGCGGTCGAGCATATCAAATCGTGCGATGAGCGTCGGATCGTCCGCCTGCGGCTAGGACCGGGGATGCTCCTCCATCCTTCACCGTAACTCGTCATGGAGAGACGCAATCTGATGGTCAACGGCCTCCTGGATGGCCTCCTGGACTCTAGCCAACGACTGCGAGGGCTGCGACTGCGAGGGCTGTGTGGAATACGCAGCTGTCGTGGAGGCCCTAGATGACTGCGTCGCAACCAGGGCGCCATAGGAGCCCGTACCGTAGTACGTACCCCTCTGGAGACCACCAGCTGCGGTCACCCACAGGTCGTCCGCCGACGGAGCTGGAGCGGGCTGCGATGAAGTACCAGCCTCTCCAGGTGTAGGTGCACTAGCAGTCGCCCGCTCACGCAGCCTAAGATACTCGGCCTATAAAGGTTTGGAAACTCGATAATTGCCTAAGTTATATTAAAATTAACACAAAGTAAAGTAATACTTACATAGGTCTGCCCCTCTCATCAATGAGATTTCCGTCCTTGTGATGGGTGGCCAAGAAGACGGTCACCATGTTTGCATCCTCACCCCTCTGTACCTGTTAAAAATATATTATTTATTACTAAACTTAAACATTTTTTCCAAGTACCATTTTATGGTACTTACATTAAAATAATATATTTTAAAAGAAAAAATATACCAAACGACGGAAATATTCCGTCATCGGAATCGAGCCACCACACCACTTGGCAGCATTCCGCCTAGCCGCCTTGGCCTTCTCAGACCTTTCCTTGTAGCTCGGATCGTCGATTCTAGCCCTCATCGCAGTCCACTGCTCAGGCATGATCCAACCTTGGATCGGTTTTCCAGCACGATCATGAGCCTTCTGGTCATCCAGAGCATCTCGGATAAGCTTAGCGGCAACGGTAGAAAAGAGCCGCTCGATCAACTCGGCCCGGTGCGGAGGATAGAAATACGTTTGCTACAATAAATAATTTAGTAAGTGAGCATCACGCATAAGTTATATAATATGCATAAATTAGAGGATTTATTTAATATACTTTTACCTGGAAGTGCGCAAACCAGAATGCCTTCCTCTCCTCCGGAGCCTCAGAGTAGTTGATCCAAGGGCCACCGTAGTTGTTCCTCAGAAATTGGCCCAGGCGTCTCTGAACCGACGATGGACGATATCTATACAGAGAAAATTATTTAGAATACTGAAAAAGTCAATATACGATGAATAAAGAAATACACGATATATATTATACTAAACTATCTAATTGACTTACTTTGTACCGTCGGCCCAAATCTCTGTCCTCGTCTCCTCCGGAGGTGCGTATGGAGGATCTTGCTGATGCTGGGACAACATGGGCACGACCTCCTCGACATGCTCATCTGTCCCCATGGTTCCGTTAGCAGGAGGAACGCTGGACGAGGGTGTACTATCACGCCTGGAACTACTCGTCCCAATAGTCGGAGATGTGAGTGATCGATATACTCGAGTACTGGGCGACGATGATCCGGAACCAACAGTAGGCAGTACCGGAGGAGCACTCTGTCTACCTCGGGACCGGCCGAATCCTCCGTGTCGTCCTGTCATATCTGATAACAACATATGATGAATATAGAGAAACACAAATATATAGTACATTCTACAGTCGAAATGTGATGCATATCTCAAAGCATTCTACAGTCAAAATATAATACATATATTCGTTAAAATAGTACATCTACTTCTTCAATTTTCCAACCTTGATCTACATTCTACAGTCAAAATATAGTTACATTCTACAGGCAATATATTTTATTTTCAATCATCTTCAGAAAATTCATCTTGTTCGTCTTCCTCGTCCTCCTCTTCCTCTTCCTCCTTCTCGTCTTCACTTTCATCTACTTCGTCTTTCTCTTCGGATAATTCTACATCTTCTACATTATTACTCGTGTAATGAGTAACTTTCGTTGAGTCCACATCTACAATATTTGTTACAAGAGATAGATCGTCCTCCTGATAAGCTATTTCGTCAATGTCAAAGGTATTTCTAGCTTTAGTCTTGTATACTGCCCACCAATCCGACCTCGCTGTCCCCCGTCTAGGATAAGTTGTGAAGTATACGAGCTGAGCCTGACTTGATATGATAAATGGTTCGTAGCCTTGATATCTACGCTTGTAGTTTATATCCACAAGGCCATGCTTGTCAATTTTCCAACCTTAATCTTGAATCGGATTGAACCATTCACACCTGAATAGCACGATATTAGCAGGTTCTGTGCCATAATTATATGTCAACTCCACAATATCTCGTAAGATGCAAAAAAAATTATTGCCCGGATTGACGTCTTTGTAGTTCGAAGATTTGATACACAAACAACTATTTTTCGTGGAATCAAGTTCCAGAAAGCTGTCTCTGATAGGAGCATTTGTTGACTTGAACCTGAACCCATTCACACAAAAACTTGGCCATATTCTTACGGCAGTAATTGGTCCCTTGGCTAGAGTTCTAATAGATTCAGTCTCGGGTGTTATTAGACGATCGACCTAAATACCAAAGTAGCGATAGTAAGTTATTTGTTTTACAAGTGCAGAAATAAAAAGTAATTACCAAGCATCTTACATATGCACTCAACCAAGAAGGAAAATGGCATCTCATATCTTGTTCTACTTCTTCGTCTGTTATGTAGGGTCTAACTGACCTCAACTCATCATTATATGTGCTGAAAAATAATGAAGCAACTGCTGATTAGTAGCATAATAGTATATTATACTATTACATTGAGATGACTTAAACGTGGACGTATTAATTACTTACCCCTATAGCTTCTCCACTTTATCCTCGTCGCAATTGAGTAATATATACAATTGAGCAGCCCTTAGCTCATCGTCATTCAAATATCTCTTCTTTATTTTTCCCGATGGCTTTCCGGACGCATTGAATACTTTGAGTATTGTATCATTAGATTCCTGATATGCGTCGTCGTTTCTGGGAGCTTTTATCATATTATTAGCAACATGCGGTTTGAAATACGTCGAGCAAAAGTTTGTAATCTCCTCGAGAACATAAGCTTCACAAATAGAGCCATCAACCCGTGCCTTGTTTTTCACCTTTCTCTTTAGGTGATTCAGATGTCGCTCGAAGGGGTACATCCACCGATAACCGACAGGACCACCAACACGTGCCTCATAGGAAAGATGAATTGGCAAATGCTCCATAGAGTCGAAGAATCCAGGAGGAAACACCTTCTCGAGCTTACATAGTGTTACCGCAATGTTCTTCTCTTGCTTTTCTAGACGATCGACGAGCAACTTAGTACAACAAAGATCTCTGAAGAATATGCTCAGCTCTGTATCAGTTCACTTCACAGCACTGTTGTTCTCTAATTGAACTGCACTGCACTGATCACTCTTGCTAATTAAATCCCTGATACCACAGTATCAGTTAATGGCTGTATTGTCATGCAACAAGTGACCTGTGAACACCTACCCGATACTTGGCTATACCTTAACCCAAACATATGCCTGCAGACCCTAACTAAGTCTGCAACCTCTGATACTTTGCACTGCTGCTGCAGTGGCTAAATCTTCCCTTCACTTAGTTGTTTCTAACTGTCCTTAGATACTGCCATGGCTCACAGCAGTGCTTGCTGCTGCCTTGCCATTGCTCAAGCATGCATGTGTTTGATGCTGCTCAAGTGTGCACCAACACTCTCCCACTGCAGAAGATGACAGGAACCAATCCCCTCCTCACAGTGCCAACCCGACACCACTGCAACACATTGCCAGCTTGCCTAATGCACTAGGCCAAACTGAATTGAGTTCAGTTCCTGAAGCCTCATAGTTCAGTAGTGACACCCATACACAACTCGACTCTTTTACCCTCTCCCACATCAAGCACAGCTAGAAGACACTATGAACACCAACACAGATAACAGTAGCTATATACCTATATATATATATATATATATCGAGATACACCTATATATGCATATACTCTCTCATATGCAAAAAAATAATACACCAATTTACATATACATATCATATGATACTCTAAGGCATAAATAGACACACACATACAACCACTAGTCCAATTCACAAACATTTGGTGTGCAACACCAAGATACTCTAGGGTACATCCTCCATACACCACACCACCATGATACCAACCGTCAATTCACATGGACACATCCAATAGATCAAATATTGTATGAATAAACTAATAGTTGACAATATTGAATAAAATAGATGTATAGGAATCAATCCTGATCAAAAACCCTAACCCTAACCCTAACCCTAACCCTAGGTCCTGGTCAGTATTTGTGTCAGTGTGTGTGTGTTTGTGTGTCATGTCTGTGTCAGTGTCTGTGACTGTGTGAGTGTGTGTGTGTGTGTGTGTATTTGTGTGTGTGTGTCGTGTGTGTCTGTCAGTGTCTGTGTGTGTGTGTCGTGTCTGTCAAGTGTGTGTTGTGTCAGTGTCACATGTGTGTCCTGAGAGAGAGAGAGAGAGAGAGAGGGTTTACCTAGAGCTCGAGGAGGAGGAGGGGGATGCCGGAGTAGCCACAGCCGTGGAGAGCCGGTCGCCGGAGAGGGGGGGTGGGGAAAATCGAAAGGTTTTTAAAACTTTCAAAATTTTCGACAGATGGGGGAAAAGAAAACTGAGCCCTAATTAACCAAAATTTAGCGATATCAAATAACAACGTCGCTAAAATAAGATTTAGCGACGTCAAAGACGTCGCTAAACACGTTGCTAAATATTTTTAATATATACGTCGCTAAATACGTCGCTAAACGTCGCTAAATTAGACATATTAGCGACGTTTAGCGACCTTAATTGAACTTATAGCGACTAATCTTTTAAAATCTTAATAAAAGTCGCTAAACGTCGCTAAATGTCGCCATTTAGCGACGTCTAGCGACGTTTTTGATGGAGTCGCTAATTTATCTTTCGATAGCGACGTTTTTACATGGAGTCGCTAAAATGCGTCGCTAATCCCGCTTTTTCTAGTAGTGTCATCGTCCCCATCACCACCATCACAGCCTCCTCCACCTCCTTCTCCGGTCCATCACCCCGACTTCCTCTCCTCCTCGGCTGACACAGCCGCACACCTTCTCCGGAGCCGCCGGACTCCGGCAGACATCATCACCATTATCATCTCATCATCATCTCATCATCGCATCACCATCATCCCTATCATCATTCTCATTATAATCATCATCCCCTCCATCAGCATCATCATCATTACCCTCATCATTACAATCATTAATCCAATCATCATTACCTTCGTCATCACCATCATCGCATTCATCGTGGACCCATCACCCTCGCCAAAGACAACCTGCAACAGTCACCCCCGATTCCCGTGCGTACACGTAACCCCGAGGTTCGAACCTGTCCCTCTCCTTTCATTTTATATGCGTGTTTGTGTGAGTAACATCTAGGTTAGCATATTGGTTCAATTTAGTCGGTTGATAGGATTGCAGACCGTGTCGGTTAACCAAGTGTGCTCGTACGTGTGTGTGCATATGCACATAATATTAGTTATATATATATATATATATATATATATATATATATATATATATATATATGAGTGATTAAATGCTAAGAAATAATTATGATTATATATGTATTTATTCTGTACGGCCCTAGGTTAATTATGGATATTCCATATTTATGTTTGACCAAGTAACCCTAAGAACATGTTAGTTGACTGCCTTGTGTACATTAACGTACAGGCTTAGACACATGTTAGTTGACTATCTAATTTTGATAAAGCATTTAATATAGGACACCCGCGTAATTAGACGCACAGTTGACCCTGTTAGTTGACCAGTGTCACCCTAGCGTACCCTCTGAGTCCAGTATAATTATGGTTGTGTATGTGCTAGTGTAATGGCTGATATTGTATTATATTATATTATATTATATTATATGTATATAGGACTATCGGATTGTTCTGCGAGACTTCAGGAGCAGGTTATTCGTACTACACAGCTTTCTTGCCAGGCAAGTATACCTTGCCATTGTACTGTAATTTATATTCCATATGATGCATGCATTTTATTTCTGTCATTTAGTTCATATATTTTAACTGCTATATAAACTGCGCGTCCAAGGAAACTTGGGTGCAACGACGGTGTCGTCATATTCTATTTTTATTATGTATATGCATGTTGACCTAGTTTATGAGACCACCCTATTATCATAAGGCATTCTTAGGTTTCATTGGCCGTGACACAGTTGTTACACGAGTGTGAGTCTTATATAGGACACGGACTTACGTGACAGGCTGGCCTCCTGTACGTATGGGACGTGCGTTAGGGATAACTGCTGTTAGGGATTTGCATGCTAGAAGAATTGGCAGTTATTAGAGGTATTATCATGTCATGGATATGACATGCTTAGAGCATGGGGTGGGGAGAACTACAAGTAAGGTATTTAGGCTCTTTTGCACTTTTCTTTTTGTAACCCGTACACTCCGCCAGATATGCGCGATCGTGATGACCCCTATATTACCTGGCGGCCTCTGCCGTTCAAAAAATGTCATGCTTTGTAGGCCCCTGATTCTCTGAGAGAATCATGCCAACCCCATTTATGGCCAAATAGCCCACTTATAAGAAAGTTGTTCTCAACGTGCATTTACATAGATGGTTAGGCGACCCATTGGATGTTTATTTCAGTACTTTATTGGCATGCTTCTATGTATCTTGTTATGTCCCTCTAAGGACCTGGTCCCTTTCCAGGTGTAGATGTTCATGAGTATTAGCAGGAGGGCGGATCCGGACTAGCTACTTATATTTCGAGGAGGTTTTCTCTTCGAGCTTTATTGCTTTATTAATGGATGTACTTGTATTATTTCTTTTATATTCTAGTTTGGCAGTGGATTTATTTCCACCCGACTACCATTCTTTGATACTTCATATTGAGATTTAGTTACATAGTTGATTGATTATTTATCTATTTATGATTAATGTGGATGAGATTTAGTTTTACCTTGTGACTTGGGACATATTTACCACTTGTGGATTTAATATTCATGTCACGACCCGCACCCGGTGTAGGGATGCAAGTCGGGAACAACGCCCAGCCTACGCCGCAGCATCGGCGGTAGAACGATGTCTTGGTTAACTATACTATCTAAATATCTCACAATAATATAAAATCTGCCAATAATATCTCAACACAAACTCAATCACGTTCTAAATCACGAGAAGATATCAAGGAAGTCTAACATAACTATCCATTCAATATATATAAACAATAATAGAAACAATATCCAATCTCATACTCTATGCCGGAAACAAATCCGGTACCAAAATGCTAAAGAGACTAACTATGAAAACTAGTGATCCGGATAAACCTTCCGGCAATCACTCCAGAACTAGTGGATCCAAGTCTGCACCATCTATAAGTCGAAGTCCATAGTATGTCGGACACCAATCTCTCGGATCCTCTGAAAAATGTTTTCCAGTCAGGAATGGAGCGAAGTACATACCTCTGAAAGCAGTTCCAATAACATAATCGAGTATATATAACAAGCAATAGAAAAAGGATACAAGATGCACAAGTAATAAGAATGTACAATACAGGAAGAACAGGCAATAAGCACAATAAGAACTGAAAAGTAAATACGGGAAATAAACTGCAAGTAGAAAACAAGAATACTAGCTATGTGATTTAGAGTACAAGTTCGTTATGTGATCGACTTAGGTTGCACATGAGGTATAAAGGTAACTCAATTATACGTGAGGTATATAATCAACATGCACATGAGATCAAGAGGGCTTTGATCACATAACCAACTCCTACTCCCCCTCCCCAACCAATACTCATGGATCCAATCACGACACGTTACGTACATGATCAAGATATAGTCACACTAGCACACGAAATAGTGGATGCACAAGAAGCACATGAAAGTCAATACCCGATGCACACGATGAAATACATGTGACTGGGTACCAGTTGCACACGGTAGGGGATAACACCTCCTGACGGGATCCATCTAGCACCAGTCCGTGAAATCACTGTGTCAGGAATCAATGTATACAATTCTAGAACATGCATATATACAATATTATGAATTGAAAACAACCAGAGAAATGTACTCGCCTGTGGTCCAGAGCAATGTATGTCAAACTGTCCGAACTGGTGTCACACAGACCTATATATGGAATATTGTATTAATACAAGGTTCTGGAAAGAAATTAAGATAAACTAGTCAACATTTAGGTCAACAAGCCATTTCTAAGTCAAAAGTTAAACTAGGTCAACTCTAAGTCAAACCGGTCAAACTATAGTCAAACTATGGTCAACTATGGTCAACTACCTATGTCTAGGTTGCATAAGTCTAACTCAAAGATATTGGGCTCACACACTATGAATCTAGGTCATACAAGCTACAACTTAGGATACTAAGATACCGTATCTCAGGATACGCAAACAATAGGTAAATATCACATATCTATAATAAAGCAATATTAAATATATAAATCATAATTACAAATGTTAAATGATTATCATGGTTTTGAACCAACTTGGTATCGCAATAGTAAACCTCTATCTTGATACACAAACCCAATACCTTGGATATCCTTAATACCTTGGCATTTACCTTGGTATCTCAAGGTAATGTCACTCTAGTATATATATATATTAACTATCCAACTATAACTATAAACTACCATATATTTAGTATTTATACCATACTATATACCTTATTTTAGTCACCTAATACCCACCCATAATTAGTTTACAACTATCATATTACTATGCCAATACCTATTACTCATACCTTGGTATATCTTGATACTTATCTTGGTATCTCAAGGTAATTGCCAAAACTTCATATATGTACTAACTACCCAGCAATAATTACATATATCAATCCAATATAACTCTAGTATGTACTAATAGAATAAATACTAACTACCAACTACACACTAACTATTAATACATATATACGTACATATATACCTAAAAATATATAATATATAAAAGATACTCATAACCATTGATAACTAAAATATACTAACTTACTCAATAATATTATGTGCTACAACTAAATATATACATATTTAGTATAATACAAATAGCAATTAGGAACATATTTATATATATATTAATTACCATATATATATATATATTTAAATATATATATATATAACCCACCATATATATTTATATAATATATATTTAAATACATATATATAACCCACAATATATATTTATACAATATATATTTCAATACATATAATCCACAATATATATATATTTATACAATATATATTTAAATACATATATATAACCCATAATACATATTTATACAATATATATTTAAATACATATATATAACCCACAATATATATTTATACAATATATATATAAAACTATATATATAACTATACATACACTTATACATAGTAAATTGTATAAAATATCACATAGTAACATACACACACATACATATTAATATGTATATATAACTATACATATATGTATACGTATATAAAATCATACACTATATAAATACATAACAATATATAATATAACTATATATATAACCACATATAAATATATCTACTATATTATAAATACATATCCTACCACTTATAAATATATATCTACATGTAGAAAAATAGCTACATAATAAATATACACATATAGTATATGCATAGGTACATAGATCTAAGACACAACATTACATAAATATATATACACAATATTATATGTATATATATATATATATATATATATACATATATATAATTACACTTCTCCATGAAATAAGAACACAAAAGAATTAGATCTATAATTAAATTGCACATACATGGACCGTATCACCCCGTATCCCACTAGATTTAGGATACGCATGCGACACGAGTCCACCACACATCCAAACGTACCCCGAAGGACACGAACAAGTCATATATATTATTTATGAACAATACGAAGAGTCAAATATAAATCTACGTGTCCGTGTCAAAATATGACATGCTCAAAGTCCCGTGTCAGAGAAAAAAACCTCCAAATCAACACGTATCACCAAATTGATGGGATACGACCTATACGTACCCAATTATGGATACGACACTAGCCCCAAACACACAAGCACATGCCAAATTGATCTATAGGACCAATTGACACACACGACAAATGTCAATCTCGAAATTCTCCCAAAATTGACACAAAAAGTACCATAACTTTCTCAATAGGCCTCCTATGAACACAAAATCAAAACCTATGGGTAACCTATGCATATGGATTGATTTTTCATGGTTAAATCTCAGATTTAGAACCTAAACTAAGGGAAAAAACTAAATTATACCTATTGGGAGATAGATTCCCAATGAAACCTCCAAAATTGGTGAAATTGGCCTTCAACTTGTAGATCCTTGCTCCTCTTTGTAGATCTATGCTTTCTCCTTGTAGATCCATGCTCTAATAGCCTCCAATGGTGATTTGGGAAATAATTGGGTGGAAATTTGGTAGGGATTTGGTTGAGGGAATTTCTAGATCTATATTTGAAATGAAAAATAAAGAGAGAGAAAGTTTTCATCCCCTTTATATTGGCCTCACTTGCCCCCTCCCTCAAGCTACTATGTAAAGTCTAAAATACCCCTTGGGGCCTCTCATGAAGAAATTAATTAAGGAGGGAAGCTTCTAGTCTAATGGTTTAACATAATTAATCATCCTCATAATAATTGGGCTTCTAATTATTGGGCTCAATTATAACTAGAATTAAATGTTGGTCCATGAGTCTAAACTAAACTAGTTAGGTCCACTGACACAAGTCCAAAAATAGATCTAACATGCTAATAATAAAGAAATAATATAATAAATAAAATTTAACATGCACAATATTTAATTAATTACCGAATGACTAAAATACCCTTTCCTAGAAAATGTGGTAGTGACAATTCATAATACAACGTACGTATGTGTTATAATTTCCATATATTGGAGTCTCCATATACATACGGCTGGCATGCTTATGTGTTCCTAGTCCTACGTATTTTGGGACTGGGGTGTGACAGTGTTGTGTATAGAAGAGAATTGACTTTGGGTGTTTGGTATGACTCATGTGAGGGTGTAAGAGAGTTCGGGTCGGGTTTGGACTCGTTTCGGGCTCGGTCAAGTTGGTTGACCAACATGAATTAAAATTGTGCCTCCGGTGTTTGACAATGAATTTGAAGTGCATAGGATCTCAATTGGGGTGACACAACTGTCATTGACGTAGTAGGCTCGGAGTAGATTATTGTCATATATTGGGTTGCAAGAAATGGGTCAAGGTAGTGTCTCCAATTTCGATTGGAATGGACATAGGTACGAAGTTTGGGTTTAAAATTAGATATTATGCGAAGAATGTTGTGCGTTTAAAATAAATCACAAGAGAGTAGGTTTGTCAGTGACAGAGATGTCCGGTGCATAGATTGGCTCGTCTAGGTCAAGCGTGAAAATTTTATTGGAAGGTAAATGCTAGTGTTGTGCTCCAAATATTGTAGCAACGGTAAGGTGTACCAAGAGTTACAAATATAAATAGGTTTTTATTAAACCCTATTTTCTAACCCTATTTGAATCTAAATTAACCATAATATCTTTCTATACCAAGTATACCTAAAATTTGGTTAAGGGGGTTTCACTCACCCCCACCTCCGCGGTGGTAGCCCCCTCCCCGCGCGGCCACCCCCCCTCTAGACCTGTCAATAGATAGTCAAAAATTCGAATCTGATTCGATTTCGTGTCCAAATTTTTGGATATTATTCAAAATTTCAGATATCGAATTCAGATATCCGAATATTTTTCGGATAGTACCTTTTTCGGATACGAATTCGGATATTATAGTATTCGAATCCGTTAATATCCGATCCGATTTTAAATTATAAATTTCGGATATTGGATTCGGATATCCAAAATTTTACATATATAATAGTATTATGTATATATAATATATATTAATTATAGGGAAGATGAAACAATTTTCATCTTACTGACTTTTCATCTTATTGTTTCTTAAAGAAAGATATTATGCATGCATTATTTTTGACTTGTGTGTCCGTTCAAGTTGGGTGACTTTTCATCTTCCAGCTCTACCCTGACAGACTACTGTGTATATTAATTAATAGTTTTTTTTCCATGGAACCATTTTCCATATTGTTTTATTAGTCCTTATTAGTCTTTATTTTCCAAGTCAAGAGAAAGTTCCATCTGACTTCTCATCTTCTCCATCTCACTTATAAGTATCACCTAGTATCCAAATTCATATCACCCTCAACCATTCTTTTCTACCAACGATCAGAGGCTTAGAAGATGATGATGATTTCAGTCCCCCTACTCTCGTCCCTCTTTCGGAAACCCTAGCCCCTAGATTTCCACCAATTTATCTACTCCATACAAAAATCATCTTTATATTGAGGAAGGTATGATCTCAAAATCATTTTTTAATAATCTCAATTCTCTACTCAGATTTTTTAAGGTTCTTCTTTTTAATTTCTCAATGTGTAAATTTTTTGCCAGATTTGGCTCAATAATGAGCAAAAATAGTGAAAACGAGCAAAAATAAGTTTTTTTTTTGCCAGATTTGCAATAGATTTATATTGAGGGTCCTTTCTTGTTCATATCACTTGTCCTTTCTTTTTTTTTGGACTGACAGTCTATACAAAATTATTAGTAGTGGCAATAATTGTTACTGATATACTGATACTCATCAATGACACTCAAGTAGGTTTTTCTTGAAAGATTGACTATATATGAATATTAATTTGCTCTATGAGTAACATCAACATGGCATATTATCTCTTTTGTTTATACAACAATAGTAGAGGCCTTATATTTGAGCTACTATCTCTGTTTTGTTAGTGATACCCTGATATCTCTGTTTTCCATTTGAGGTACCGTCTTTAAGTTGTTGTCCTTATTTTTTTCTTCATTGTAACCATGATAGTACTGGAAGTCAATAAGAACTTTGGCCACTACTTTTGCTTCTTAAATAAGTTCTGGCCACTTTATCTAATTTATATAATCTTGTTACTTTGTGCTCATCATTGTGTGATTTATATATTCTTTGTGCATTATCAGATTTGGTTCAGTAATAGCAAAAAAAATTTGTATACATAAATATAAATTACCATTATTTTTAAGATATATAAGTATTCTATTGCAACTCCAGTAGGATACTGAGGAGATCTTTGTGGTCCATAGTCACTACTCAGTGGACATACAGTCTCACATGACATTATACTACCAGGATTTGAGATTATTTTTGTAATTTTGCTTAGATATCCAATTTTCTAAGATTTCTATTTACATATAATTATTTCTTTTGAAGAAAATGTAAAGCTGACACATATTTACATGTTATGGTGATATGTAAAATTAATATGAAATATATGCTCATATGTGAATGAAACATTTAAGTTAGCTGTTTCTTGCAAATTTATTCTCTCAGAAGAACTAACTCGATGCATCAAATGTCTGAGCCTTTTTTTTTTTTCCTCTTCACAAATAGTTTTTTTATAATAGGTTTAACTCCTTTTTTGGGTTTTACTTATACATGTTGGTTTTATTTTTTTAAATTTGTAGACTGACAAAGATGTCAGAACCATCATCTAGTATTGCTGGTAGTAGTGTTGCCTGTGCACCTGGTCCTATTTTATCATAAACACCTGTTACTGGCACTAATTGTATTTCTACTAAGAACTTAAGTTCTAGTGGTGTTGGTGAGAAAGAAAGTCAATCAACAGAAGAACCAAAAAAAAGAAAAAGGAGATCTCCAGTATGGTAGGATTTTGATGATCAACACTTAGCAGATGGTAGTATTAATGCCATTTGTAAGCATTGTGTCACTACCACATTTCTAGAGTAGGGGCATTGTCGTCATTTGTAACATTTATATATATTGTGTTTGTAGTTACATAATATGTATAATATGTTGTATTATTAGTATTAATGATATGGGTTAGTGGACTAAACTTGATATGACCATTAGACTCAACCTTAGACTAGACATTTTTGGACCCACTAGTTAATCCCTTTTTATTTAATTAGAAACTTTTTAAACCCTTACTTGGGATAAAAACTCCACTTATTTGAATAACTCTTCATAACAACCCATAGGGGCATTGAGGACATTGTGCATTATACAAGCCCTAGGTTATGTGGCTGGCCTATATAGGAGAGAGGGAGCCTCCCTCTAGTTCATTCATTAGCTCTTGAAAAACCCTAAGTTGAGTTCTTCCCCAAAGCAATCCATTCCTCCACCAAATTCCTCCAAATCAAAGCCTAATCCCTCTCATTTTTATCCCCAAGGAAAGCTAGAGGCTTGAAGATTTGCAAAAGTCTAGTAGAAGGAGAGTTTGGCTAAGGGTTGGTGTTCATTTCTCATCCTTGTGCTCATTTGAAGGAGTCACATTGGGAATCTATCTTCCAATAGGTAACACTCTCAAAATCCCTCTTAATTTATTTCTTTTGCATTTGACCATTATGAATTCACCCATGGCTTATGACTATCCATAGGAAGAAGAACTAGGTGCATATGAGGCCTATGGTGGAAGCTAGATTAAATTTTGTGTCCATTTGAAAAAATTCTGAGGTGGCACACCAAGTGTTTGATGAAATACCTAGTGGGTTATTCCTCATTATTTCATATTATATTTGGTGCATTAGGATGTTGTTCATGTATTTGGAGTAGTGGTATCATATGTGATAGATTTTTGGGGAGTGTATCATATGTATCATGAGTATCATAGTATTGTGCTCTAGGTGTTTGACATTATGTGTCTGTGTATCCCTTAGTGTATTTGTTTAGGGGAAGTGTTGGGTTATAGTTGTGATATTGAGTGTGTTTAAGAGGGAATTTTGAGTGTCATGGGTGTTGGTGTGTGTGTTGCCTGGGAGCATCTGGTCAGGTAATGCATATGTGTGCAGGCTTGGGGAGTGCTCGAGTTGGAGCAACAGCTAGTTGTTGTTGCTCTTAATGATGTTAATGTTGTAAGTGTTGTTGATTGGATGAAGGAGATTAGGATCCCGGGTACCTGTGTATGAGTATAATATGGGGATTGTTATGTGCATGTGTGCACAGATAGTTAAGAGTTAGGGCAGTAGCATTAACCCTGGGCTATGGAGAAAACATGTTCAGGCATGGGATTGCTTTCAGTTGCAGTAAAGTAAGGTGTAGTGCAGTATCTTTTGTGTGTATGGGATTCACATGTAACAGGGGAAAACATTGATACTCTTGTATCAGTGAAGGCCAGTGGTGTTAGTAGTGAGCACAGTGAGGTCGGGTAGGCTAGTGTTACAGTTGGGGATAGTGCCAGTACACTCAAGCAGCAGTACACTAGGCTATTTTTTAAGCAGTTAAGTGATAGAAGGAAGAGCAGGAATATAGAGTATGTAGGTTGTAGTATGAGTCTTGAGTATGCTTAGTTTTAGTTTGGACTGATACCAGTAATCGGTGTTGGACTGAAGTTTTGTGGTGTGGTGTGCCAATGAAGTTAGGAAATGGTTGGGTCTAGAGTTGAGGGTATTGCAGAGGAAAGGGTGACTGGATGTGGCAATGAGGTATCAACTGAAGGCAGTACAAATCTGGGAATTCATGTGCCAGTGAGGTGCTGCAGGCAGTGTACTGATGCACTGGTTGGGTTTGCAGTTGTTGTAGTAGCTACAAGGTAGGCTCAAGTTATTAATTGTAGAATAGGAAAGTATGGGGGTTAAGTTGTTGTTGCAGTATGGCCATAAGGGATGTAAGTCTGCAGTTGGTAAGGTCTGTTTGCAGACTTTAGTTGCACAGGCTTGTGCTTTGAGTGCATGTGTCTAGGAGGCTAACTGAGTTTAGGATTTGGGGTAGACTGATCAGCAGTGTGCTGCCAGCTCCTTGCTCATTATAACATTTGAGCAGGCAGTGTGTAAGTGGGGGATGGGGTATCAGTGATAACTTGGGTGATTAGATGTCAGATACAGTGTGTATCACTGCACTTCTAGTACAGTTAGTGCTGGAGTAGAGGGTTCAAATGTAGGGGCAGTTACTATAGGTATTATTGAACATCAAGACTGATACCAGGTTGAGTAATATAATATCCTATTGATTAGTGACTGATACATGATGGTATCAGTAGGTATCAGACCTATGGTTAGTAAATTAGTTAAGGGTACACTAAGGTAATAGTTAAGGTATATTAGATATAGATAAGTTATATATGGGTGATGGGGTTAAGGTAACACCTAGATATTAAATTATAGAGTATATATATGAATATATATACTAGTGTCTATAACCTAGTGTGAACCATAATAGTTAGAGTGGCCTAATATTGACCTAGTATCACTTTTGAAACCAAACTCCTAGGTAGTTATAAATTCTAACCCTAGAATTGACCTAGTATGCTACCAAGAGACATAGAAATGACCCAAATACCGAACCTAGAGTCAATTATACATGTTTATTTCCCCATATCACAAATTAACATAAAAATTCATATATAGGTTACTTTGACTCCAATTCAGGCACAGTTTGATATTCATTGCACCAGACCTCAGGCGAATACATTCTCTGACAGTTTTTATTATTTTGATTATTACTATAATTCTAGTTGTAGTGTACACTTGATTCCGACACAGCGGATACACGGGCTAGTATCATAGATACCAGTCATGAGGAGTCGTGATTGGAATCCATAGTACTAGCTGGGGACGGAGGAAATATTAGCAAGTTATGTGATCATACCCCACTTTACATGCATCATAGCTTACCCCACACATCACGTTGGGTGAAGCCTGAACATTATATGCCTCATAGCCTGTTATATATGATTAGCCTGACTTTTGCTCGCATCATAGCTAACCAGATGGTTAGCCTGACCTCACATGTATCATAGCCAATCATATATAACAAGCCGGATCTACTCCCAAGTCGATCACATAGCAAACTGATATTTCACAACACTTAGCTAAAATTTATATTCTTTTATTTCAATACATTCATTTATAGCATTCACATATATCTGTTCATTGCTGGTTAGTTTTATATAATGATTAAATGTCTCTCCAGTATTCCTTATCTTCCAATATTTCTTCCATCATGTATTTCTTTATGCTGTTTTATAGTTCTTATCAATATAATTGAAATTGTTGTTAGTGTTGTGCTTCGCTCCAATCCTGACTGGATAATATTTTTCAAGGATCTTGAGAATTTTTGTCCTACCCATTATGGTCCAAGAGTAGATGGAGATTATATCCCGGAGATTCCAGAGGATCCACTCTCCTTAGAGGAGACACCATCCGCAGTTGTTTAGACAGCACTTAGCCTAGTTTATTTATATACTGGATTGTTTTAACTTTGAGATTTTGGTTGTATTATGTTGAGACCTCATTTATGTTGAGATAGCTAGACTCTAGACTTTTGTAAATTGAGTTGTCTTCTAGACTTATGTCAGAATTTCTTTATATCTTTCATATCTTATCATGCCATTTACCTTCTTATAGTTATTATGATTGAGTATCTTATAAATTGATGATCATATGCATATTCATTGTCCTCCTTATGGAGTTGAGATCATTGACAGGTTATTTTGTGAGATGTGGTAGTATTTTGAGACCTAGACAACGTTCTACCACCGATTCTGCGGCATAGGCTGGACGTACCCACGACTCATGTCCAAATTTTTGGTGTGGATCATAACATATTGTAGTGGTGGCCCGCGCAGTTTTAGACTATGGAAGAGTAAGATTAGGTTGCAACTAGTGCAGTATCGTAGTAGTGCTCAGACTTAGAGTGCTATTACGAGCATGAGATAGGGTATAGATGAGAGTATGTTCAATCACAACTAGAAAATTTCTAATTTTATTTTTGCTATTCTGAATAATTGCTTCTTTTAAATTTTATTGTCCTTCTTTGATGATATCGTATCTTTTGCCTTAATTAATTTCTTTTTCTTGTTTTAATCTGTCTTCAGGATGCCACCAAAGACTAGGTCGCTGAAATTGGGATCCACAGCTTCCAAGAGGTCTGCTACCTCTCGACCTGCCTCCCAAACAACTGGAGTTGTTCCTCCTACTTCACATGTTCATGTAGGAGTTTTCTCAGTTTTTGGGGGTCCTCCTTCCCCACCTGTCCAGAGGGGTTGTCCCGACTATTATGGAGTATATTCCACCACCACCGGTTTTGTTTCTAGGAGGTGTGCCCGCTGACGGAGCACAGATGTTCGCATTGATCCAGGGCATGGTGGATGCTCAGAGGACGTCGGCAGAGGCTCAGCGAGTTTAGGCTGAGGCACAGAGAGTGCAGGCAGAGGCACACCAAGCGCAGACTGCGCTGATGAGGGAGATCATGGAGAATGCTCATCAGGTGGCTCTCCAGGTAGTGGTGAGAGTCGCACAGCAACATCCTGGCCAGAAGCACCAGCAATAGAGACCAGGCACTATAGTTGACTTTAAAAGGATGATGCCTCGAGAGTTCAAGGGTTTTGAGGGTATACTCTACGCTGACGACTGGCTGGAGGACATAGAGAGGAACTTGCGCTTGGCTCAGATTCCAGAGAGTCTGCAGATCGAGGCCGCCGACAGCCAGATGTTCGATATCACACTGACTTGGTATCATACAAAGATAAGACTTACTGCTAGAGGACTTACTTGGGAGGATTTTAAGGAGAATTTCTAGGAGAATTTCTTTTCGATGTGGCCTTGGGAGCCTTGGAGAGTCAGCTCCATGACTTGGTCCAAAGGAACATGTCGATCGACAAGTACGCCGCAGAGTTTTGCCGCTTGAGTCATTTTGCACCGTCGATAATTCAGGACCCAGGAGAACGAGCCCAGAAGTTCAGAAAGGGGCTGATGAGAGAGATCAAGTCTCATACTTCTAGACGTCGCACTGCTACCTTTGAGGGTATTCTGATGGATGCCCAGATTGTTGAGGGTGATTTGGACCTCAGGCCTAAGAGAGGACATAACATTTCTGGAGGAGCGAGTGGTAGCGCGGGACAGTCCAAGCGTCCCCACTTTCAGCAGTAACAGAGGCCGTATCAACACCAGCGACACTAGGCACCAGCTCGAGGAAATATCCAGCAGTAGCCGCAGAGGCAGACCCAGCCCGCTATCCAGTGTGCTTACTACAGGAAGGCGGGACACACGAGAGACATCTGTAGAAAGAAGCTGGGTACATGTTTGTCTTGTGGATCGTCAGAGCTCTAGTTGAGAGACTGTCCATCTATTCAGACTCGTCCAGGTCAGGGTGGAGCTGCCTCTCAGAGGGGACCTACCAGAGCACCTACTGTACTAGGAGGCCAGCAGAGGGGACCACCACTTCTGCCAAAGCAGCAGAGGTTTGCCCAGTACCAGCAGCAATAGAGAGGTGCACCCTAGGGACGAGTGCATGCCATGACGGTCGAGGAGGCCCAGCCAGCAAGAGACGTGATATCATATTCAGGTCTTCTTGATTCCATTCCAGCACTTGCATTATTCGATTCTGGCTCTTCCCATAATTTCGTATTTGTATCTTATACTCTTAAGCATCGTTTAGAGGCAGAACCCTTACATAGGACTTACAAAATTACGACTGACGGTGGCATTATCCTAGTCAGTGATTTTTGCAAGGACCGGAGAGTTTCATTGGGAGGCCGAGAGTTGAGTGTGTGCTTACTCGTAATGCCACTTCCCGGATACGATATTGTACTCGGAATGGATTGGTTGAGTAGGCACCATGCTACTACTATAGATTATCGTGGAGGTAGAGTGATATTTCGACCGCCAGAATAGCCAGAGTTCGAGGTCGCTCGAGGATCAGTGGAGCAGAGCATGGGAATATTTTGTGGAGCCAGGATGGAAGAGAAGAAGTTGCCACATCCTTTGATAGCGGAGTTCCTTGATGTCTTTTCAGAGGAGTTTCCAGGTTTGCTGCCAGACAGAGATGTCGAGTTCTCTATAGACTTGGTGCCAGGTGCAGAGCCAATATCACAGCACGTCTATAGGATCAACAACAGTGAACTAGCGGAACTAAAGAAGCAGGTTAATGAGCTGCAGGACAAGGGCTTCATCCAATCCAGTTCATCACTGTGGGAAGCTCCGGTATTGTTTGTACCAAAAAAGGATGGGTCGGTACGCATGTGTATCGACTATAGAGCTCTGAACAACCTCACTATCAAGAATAAATACTCGCTACCGAGGATAGATGATCTCTTCGATCAGTTGAGCGGAGCGAAGGTATTCTCAAAGATAGACTTGAGGTCAGGCTACCACCAGGTGAAAGTGAAGAAAAGACGACATTCCAAAGATAGCTTTTCGAACTCGATATGGCCAGTTTGAGTTCATGGTGATGCCGTTTGGGTTGAATAATGCACCGACATTATTCATGAACCTGATGAACAAGGTGTTCCACCAGTACCTTGACAAGTTCATGGTGGTGTTCATCGATGACATTCTTGTGTATTCAAGGACCCTAGAGGAGCATGAAGAGCACCTGAGGATAGTTTTGGAGACTCTCGATAAAGAGGGGCTTTACGGGAAGCTTTTGATGTGCGAGTTCTTCCTTGACAAGGTTGAATTCCTTAGGCATGTGGTGACGGGTGACGGGATCTCAGTTAACCCGAAGAAGATTATGGCAGTAGAGTCGTGGGCTACTTCCAGTTCAATGCTTAAGATCAGGAGTTTTCTCGGACTAGCAGGTTACTACAGGAGTTTGTACAAGACTTCTCCAGGATTGCAGAGCCGATGACTAGGCTGACCAGAAAGGATATAAATTTTGTCTGGACGGAAGATTTTTATGTCGCATTTGATGAGCTGGAGAAGAGATTGATGACAGCTCCAGTATTGACATTATCATCGGGGACAGGCGGATTCACTATCTATAGTGATGCTTCAGGAAAGGGTTTGGATTACGTTTTTCAACCGTACGAAAAGGTGATTGCCTATGATTCCAGGCAATTACGTCCTAATGAGAAGAACTACCATATCCACGATTTGGAGTTGGCAGCGGTTATCTTTGCTCTAAAGCTGTGGAAATACTATCTGTACGGAGAGCGTGTGGAGATCTTCACCGACCACAAAAGCTTGAAGTACGTATTTACACAAAAGAGCTGAACATGTGGCAGAGAAGGTGGTTGGAGTTGATGAAGGACTTTGATATTTTATTGTAGTACCATCCAGAAAAGGCCAACGTAGTCGTCGATGCCTTGAGCAGGTATTCGATGGCTATGTACTTGACGACAGACAGACACTTGTTGGCCGAACTTGAGAGCTTGGAAATTGAGGTGCTGGTTCCTGGTATCGAGATTCAGATGTGGGGATTGCAGATACAGTCCGAGCTGATGGACACAATCAGAGCTACGCAGTATGAGGATGAGGCTCTAAGGAGTATCAGGACACAGGTTCAAAAATGATTTTCAGAGGACTTTACTATTGCTGATGATAGATCATTGCGGCACGGTAATAGGATATATGTGCCAAGAGGGGATCTACGCGAGGAAATTTTACAGGAGGCACATCACTCTCAGTGCTCAATGCATCCAGGTGCCAACAAGATATATCGAGACCTGAGGGAGCATGTTTGGTGGTATGGTTTGAAGCGCGAGGTAGCGTATTTCGTATCTAGGTGTTTAGTGTGCCAGCAGGTAAAGGCGGATAGACAGAGGCCAGGTTGATTATTTCAGCCTTTACCCATCCCAGAGTGGAAGTGGGAGCATGCGACTATGAATTTTGTTTCGGAGCTTCCTTGTTCTCCAGGAGAAAATGACACAATTTGGCTCATCATAGACGGGTTAACCAAATCAGCCCACTTCTTACCATTCAAAGTGGGTACATCAACGGAGAAGCTAGTGGAGATATATGTGCGGCATATTGTCAGATTATATGGGGTTCCTGTGAGTATCGTCTCAGATCGGGATAGTCATTTTACTTCCCATTTTTGGAGGAGTTTGCAGGCTAGCTTGGGCACTCAGCTCAAGTTCAGTACCGCATATCACCCCCAAACAGACAGGCAGTCGGAGAGGACTATTTAGACTCTCGAGGATATGCTAAGCACTTGTGTTCTAGATCTCGGAGATTCTTGGGAGGATCGTCTACACCCGGTAGAGTTTGCTTACAATAACAGCTACCGGGCCAGTATTTTGAGATGTCATCATTCGAGGCTCTATATGGACGGAGGTGTCGCACACCATTATCTTGGGATGATGTCGGAGAGAGAGCCTTGTTGGGACCAAAAATGGTCGTAGATGCAGCGGAGAAGGTAAAACACATCAGAGATTGACAACAAATGGCGCAAGACAGACAACAGTATTGGACCGACAGCCACTGTAGACCCTTAAAGTTTGAGGTATGGGTTTTATTAAAATTGCTTGTGTTTTCTTTATTTTAGATTGCGTGTTAAGGCTGTATTATTCTAGATTGTCGATTTGGTGTTTTTGCGAATTTCTTCGATACGGGGCACGATTCGCTTTGGTGGAGGCGGGAAGCTTAGTCCACGGTACATCGGACCTTTCGATATTCTTGCAAGGATCGGTACAGTGGCCTACAGGCTAGACTTGCCGCCTGCACTGGAGGGAGTACATGACGTGTTCCACGTGTTGCAGCTGAGACAGTACGTGGCAGATCCTAGTCACATACTAGATCACTCGGAGATCGAGGTTGGTCCGACTCTCGTCAATCCTGAGCATCCCGTAGAGATTTTAGATCGCAGGGAGAAGATATTGCTGGACCAGACTATTCCTTTGGTTCGTGTTGCATGGAGACATCACTCTCCAGGTGAGTCAACCTGGGAGAGGGAGGACGAAATGCGTGAGCAATACCCGTACCTCTTCGAGCCTTGAGGTATAGTTATTATTGTTCTGATATGTTCTTGTGCTAGTTTAGTTCAATTTTGAGGACAATTTTTTTAGGAGGGTAGACTTGTGAATACCACATTTCTAGAGTAGGGGCATTGTTGTTATTTGCAACATTTATATATATTGTGTTTGTAGTTACGTAATATGTATAATATGTTGTATTATTACTATTAATGATATGGGTTAGTGGGCTAGACTTGATGTGACCATTAGACTCAACCTTAGAGTAGACATTTTTGGACCCACTAGTTAATCCCCTTTCATTTAATTAAAAATTTGTTAAACCCTCACTTGGGATGGAAACTCCGCTTATTTGAATAACTCTTCATAAAAACCCATAGGGGCATTGAGGATATTGTGCATTAGCCAAGTCATAGGTTATATGGCCGGCCTATATAGGAGAGAGGGAGCCTCCCTCTAGTTCATTCATTAGCTCATAAAAAATCCTAAGTTGAGTTCTTCCCCAAAGTAATCCATTCCTCCACCAAATTCTTCCAAATCAAAGCCTAATCCCTCTTATTTTTATCTCCAAGGAAAGCTAGAGGCTTGAAGATTTGTAAGAGTCTAGTGGAAGGAGAGTTTGGCTAAGGATTGGTGTTCATTTCTCTTCCTTGTGCTCATTTGAAGGAGTCACATTGGGAATCTATCTTCCAATAGGTAACACTCTCAAAATTCCTCTTTAAATTCTATTTTTGGTATATTTGACCATTATGACTTCATCCATGGCTTCTGACTATCCATAGGAAGAAGAACTAGGTGCATAGGAGGCTTATGGTGGAATCTGCATTGAGTTTTGTGTCCATTTGGAAATAACTCCGAGGTGCACACCAAGTGTTTGATAAAATATCTAGTGGATTATTCCTCATTATTTTATAATGTATTTGGTGCATTAGGATATGGTTCATGTATTTGGAGTATTGGTATCACATGTGATAGATATTTGGGGAGTGTATCATATTTATCATGAGTATCATAGTATTGTGCTCTAGGTGTTTGACATTATGTGTCTGTGTATCCCTTAGTGTATTTGTCTAGGGGAAGTATTGGGTTATAGTTGTGATATTGAGTGTGTTTGAGAGGGAATTTTGAGTATCATGGGTGTTGGTGTGTGTGTTGCCTGGGAGCATCAGGTCGGGTAATGCACATGTGTACAGGCTTGGGGAGTGATCGAGTTGGAGCAACAGCTAGTTGTTGTTGCTATTAATGATGTTGATGTTGTAAGTGTTATTGATTGGATGAAGAAGATTAGGAGCTCAGATACCTGTGTATGAGTATAATATGGGGATTGTCATATGCATGTGTGCATAGACAGTTTAGAGTTAGAGCACTAGCATTAACCCTGGGCAGTGGAGAAAACATGTTCAGGCATGGGATTGCTTTCAGTTGCAGTAAACTAAGGTATAGTGTAGTATCTTTTGTGTGTGTGGGATTCACGTATAAGAGGGGGAAATATTGATACTCTTGTATCAGTAAAGGGTGGTGTTAGCAGTTAGCATAGTGAGGTCGGGTAGGCTAGTATTGCAGTTGGGGATAGTGCTAGTACACTCAAGCAGTAGTGCAATAGGTTGGTTCCTATGCAGTTAAGTATTAGAAGGAAGAGCAAGGATATAGAGTATGTAGGTTGTAGTATGAGTGTTGACTGTGTTCAGTATTAGTTTGGACTAATACCAGTAATCAGCGTTGGACTGAAGTTTTGTGGTGTGGTGTGCCAATGAAGTTAGGAAATGGTTGGGTCTAGAGTTGAGGGTATTACTGAGGAGAGGGTGACTGGATGTGGCAATGAGGTATCAACTGAAGGCAGTACAAATCTGGGAATTCATGTGCCAGTGAGGTGCTGCAGGTAGTGCACTGATGCACTGGTTGGGTTTGCAGCTGTTGTAGTAGCTGCAAGGTAGGCTCGAGTTATTAACTGTAGAATAGGAAAGTATGGGGGTTAAGTTGTTGTTGCAGTGTGGCCATAAGGGATGTAAGTCTGCAGTTGGTCAGGTCTGTGTGCAGACTTTAGTTGCACATGCATGTGCTTTGAGTGCATGTGTCTAGGAGGCTAACTGAGTTTAGGATTTGGGGTAGACTGATCAGCAGGGTGTTGCCCTCAGTATAATATTTGAGCAGGCAGTGTGTAAGTGGGGGATGGTGTATCAGTGATAACTTTGGTTATTAGATGTCAGATACAGTGTGTATCACTGCACTTCTAGTACAGTTAGTGTTGGAGTAGAGGCTTCAAATGTAGGGGCAGTTACTGTAGGTATTATTGAACATCAAGACTGATACCAGGTTGAGTAATGTAATATCCTATTGAGTAGTGACTGATACATGATGGTATCAGTAGGTATCAGGCCTATGGTTAGTAAATTAGTTAAGGGTACACTAAGGTAATAATTAAGGTATGTTAGATATAGATAAGTTATGGGTGTTGGGGTTAAGGTAACACCTAGATATTAAAGTATAGAGTATATATATATGAATATATATACTAGTTTCTATAACCTAGTGTGAACCATAATAGTTAGAGTGGCCTAATATAGACCTAGTATCACTTTAGAAACCCAACTCCTAGGTAGTTATAAATTCTAACCCTAGAATTGACCTAGTATGGTACCAAGAGACATAGAAATGACCCAAATACTTAACCTAGATTGAATTATACATCATCCCAGATCACAAATTAACATAAAAATTTATATATAGGTTACTTGGACTCCAGTTCAGACATAATTTGATATTCATTGCACCAGACCTCAGGCGAGTACATTCTCTGACAGTTTTCATTATTTTGATCATTACTATGATTCTAGTTGTAGTGTACACTTGATTCTGACACAGCGGATACACGGGCAAGTGTCATAGATACCAGTCATGAGGAGTCATGATTGGAATCTATAGTACTAGTTGGGGACGGGGGAAATATTAGCAAGTTATGTTATCATACCCCACTTTACATGCATCATAGCTCACCCCACACATCACGTTGGGTGTAGCCTGACCATTTACATGTCTCATAGCCTGTTATATATGATTAGCCTAACTTTTGCTCACATCATAGCTAACTAGATGGTTAGCCTGACCTCACATGTATCATAGTCAATCATATATAATAAGCCGGATCTAGTCCCAAGCTGATCACATAGCAAACTGATATTTCACAACACTTAGCTAATTTCTATTCTTTTATTTCAGTACATTCATTTCTAGCATTCACATATATCTGTTCATTGCTAGTTAGTTCCGTATGATGATTACATGTCTCTCCAGTATTCATTATTTCCAGTATTTTTTCTATCATGTATTTTCTTACTCTGTTTTATAGTTCTTATCAATATAATTAAAATTGTTGTTAGTGTTGTGCTTCGCTCCAATCCTGACTGGATAATATTTTTCAGAGGATCTTAAAATTTTTTGTCCTACCCATTATGGTCCAGAAGTAGATGGAGATTACATCCCGGAGATTCCAGAGGAGCCACTCTCCTTAGAGGAGACACCACCCGCAGTTGTTTAGACATTACTTAGCCTAGTTTATTTATGTATTGGATTGTACTAACTTTGAGACTTGGGGTTGTATTATGTTGAGACCTCATTTATGTTGAGATAGCTAGACTCTAGACTTTTGTAAATTGAGTTGTGTTCTAGACTTATGTCAAAACTTTTTTATATCTTTCATATCTTATCGTGTCATTTACCTTCTTATAGTTATTGTGGTTGAGTATCTTATGAATTGATGATCATATGCATATTCATTGTCCTCCTTATGGAGTTGAGATCATTGACAGGTTATTTTGTGAGTTGTGCTAGTATTTTGAGATCTAGACAACGTTCTACCGCCGATGCTGCGGCGTAGGCTGGACGTACCCACGGCTCATGTCCAAATTCTGGGTGCGGGTCGTGACACATTTCAAAAAATTATTTGATGGGTCTAGTTCAAAGGGTACTACTCATTTGAAAAATCGCGCAAACACTTGTCCAAGAAAGCCACAAAATCGTCAAGGTCAAAATAATTGGCAGATGATTGTGTACCAATAGATCAGAATTTTTTTGATATATTATCTTGGTGGAAAGCTAATTGCCCCACTTACCCGATACTTGCAAGTATGGCTCGTGATATCTTAGCAGTTCCATCATCAACTGTAGCCTCAGAGTCTGCCTTTAGTTGTGGTGGTAGAGTGATTACTGAGCATCGATCTTCGTTGGCCCATGATATAGTAGAAGCATTAAATTGCATTAAGGTTTGGTTGCCATAACTTAAAAGTAATTAAATTCTTTATTTGTTGAGTAAAATTTTATAATTTTAATGTTTATATTGTTATTGTTCTAATTTTCTTTTTCTTTTTTTTCCCCATGTTTGAGTTATATCAGATAGTGACTTGGCCGATGTGCCAGAAGTTATGGATCTGATTGGTTCTTCACCTGCAACAAGTTAGGTAAGTATATTTTTCTCTGGCATCTTTATTTTTATGTTGCTTTCAATTAATGGATTTCTTCCATTTCATTGTCAGCAATTTTGAGAGTTGCTATTCGAAATTTCTTTGCCAACTTCTTAGAAGCTGATTTGCTATGACTGAATTTGCAGTGGTAATTAATTCTCATTAGGAACTATGAGCAATGACTATCTTTTGGAGAAATTTGGTCTCTACTTCTAATATTGTTGTAATACTTATTATGATATTTTTATTATTGTACAGGTGGACAACAAATTGCAATTATTTCTCACGATCTCACCAGCAAATGCAACACATGGCATAAATTATTGAAGATGGAAGATTATTTTGAGTCGTTGGTTGACTAGTTGTTGATTGAATCCATGCTTGAAGTTGCAAAAGCAATATATAGTAAAAATTAGTTTGTGTTGATGCTTGAAGATGCAATATAGAGCTTAAATCATTTTCTGTTTCTGGTTGATCGATTGTAGATTGATTATTACTTTGGTCTCTGCATAGTGGAATTTATTTTGGTTTTCTCCATTTTCATGAATATTTATTTTATTGTAAAGATTATCATAGTTTATCAAATTTTGAATATTTTGGATTTCGGATATTCGGATAATACCTAAATTTTTAATATTTTGAATTTCGGATATTCGGATAATAACAAGACACTAGGTCCATTCGATTTTTTTAGCTTATCGGATTGAATCAGATTTTATCCGATATCCGTTAAACTGGACGGTTACGAATTCGAAGTGTCAAAAGGAATATCCGTTCGAATATCGGATCAAATTCGGATATTATAAAAAAAATTGAATACGGATATTGTTCTATCCGTACCGATAAGCATCCGTTGACACCCCTACCCCCTCCTCCCCGCGCGACCACCCGCCCCCCTCCTCCTACCCGCCCCCAGCCACCCTCCTCCTCCCCGTGCGGCTACCAAACCACCCCCCCCTCCTCCCTATGCGGCCAACCCCCTCTTCCCCTCCTCCTCCCTGCCCCCCAGCCCCCCTCCTCCTCCTCGTGCGACCACCCACCCCCCTCCTCCTCTCCGCAGGGCTACCCGCCACCGGCACCCCCTCTCCTCCTCCCCGCCCCCACCAGAGAGAGGGGGAGGGAGAGAGAATGGGGGAGGGATAAAATCGTCATTTCAGGCGTATTTTAACGTCTGTTAACCACAAAATTCAAAAATGGGTGTAAATTGAGCCAAAATAAAAATGTGAGATTTTTTTTAAAGCCATGAGTCTTTAAATGCAAAAACACAAATCTAAGGAGGCGTTTTTTTACTCTTTACCTCCCAACTGAATAAACCGAATCGAATAATCGATTCGGTTTCGATTATCGCTAATTTTGGTTTCGATTTTGGATTTTTAGAAATTCGGTTTATTAGATTTTGACTATATTTAGTCGATTGAAACGAATAAACCGAACACTCATTCCTACTCACCACGCTCTTCTCCAATAATACTATGACACATCATGAGAATAGCAAGTGACATGATACTATAAAAATGATTTATCATATTTTTACCAGTGGAGAGTGAGATCCCACCAATGTTATATGGTGAGGCCGGACCATTGTATAATTTTTTCATAGAAAGGACGAACGGAAGAAGAAACGGACCAGCGGTGAGGCTGACCAATGTTATATGGTGAGGCATTGAATAATTTTTCCATAGAAAGGACGAATGGAAGAAGAAACGGACCAGTGGTGAGGCTGGCCATTGAATAATTTCTCCATGGAATGACTGAAACGGAAGATGAAACGTGATACATTCACGTCTGATTTATTATTCGGCAGTAGACTCGAAAAAGGGGCGGGCGCATTGCCAGGCTAATAAAGACAAGAGCAGGTGGTATGGACGGGAAGGTACGGTGTACGAGTATCAAGAGAGAGAGAGAGAGATACGGACGGATGATATCAAGTTGCATTAAATACGGAGATTTGTTGGTTGATTGTCTAATGTGTGTGGGTCTTTACCAACCGGCAGGAACAGCAGTTTAAATTATCTCTTCCTTATCTACTTCAGTTCAATAATCTTTTCTTACCAACAAAACAAAGAGAATAATTCCTACTCCCTTCTTTCAATTATTCGGAGAGCATATTTTGACCGTTGAAGTAACTAACTTTAGGAAAGTTTCCTAATTGTTCTCTATTTTGAAGGGTGTGAAAGGCTTTTCGTTTTCTTTTCAAAATTATATTTAATTGTAAATTATATTTTATTCAAAATTAATGCATATTGTAGCTAAAATATACTAATAAAAAAAATCAAGGGAGAACTCATAAATAATATTTTTTTTTAGATTTTATCGTATAACTTGAACAATTCATCACTTCAAAATGACTCTCAAAACAACATAGGAGACATGACATATTAAATAATATTATATGATATCTAACATGCAACTGACATAACAAATTTTAATTATAAAATTAATTTTAATTTATATCATAATTTTAATTTTAATTTATTTTTATATTTTGTAATGTCAGTTGTCACGTTAACCATCACGTCAGCTACCATATAAGAAGAGATGGCTTGGTGTGACACTTGGAGGATGAATAGTATTACTGTAACAATATATTTATTTTTAAATACTTTGTATTGTTTCAAAATGGATTGTCGTTCAAGTATATATGTTAAAAAAATAAATACAAAAGACACTGCAACTAGGGGTGAGCATTATTAGATTTTGGACCGAGAGCCGAACAGAATAAAAGATTCAATTCGATTTGGAAAAAGAAATTGATTCAGTTTTGAAAATACTAAAATTCTTTTTCAGTTTCGACTTCAGTTTTGGATTTCAGTTTCGGTCCTAATCCGAAACCGAAAAGCAATTATTTAAATATCTCTATTTTATGCATATTTTATGATAAAAAATGTATATATTTTGAAAACAATAATTATATGTATGTTATTTAGCATCAAACTTTAGTAATTTAATAACTAGTCTAACTATGGACCAAACTTTGAAATACAAAAAAAGTATGTGTAAAAATTACATTTTATAATATAATTTACAGAAATTTTCATCCAGAACATTAAATTTTTAGAAAATTAGGGAGAAATAAAATAGTTTTAAAAATTTGCAGAGAACAAAACGTCCTTAGTAAGGACGTTTTAGTTCTTTCCATAATTTAAATAATAACATATGAAAACGTGTACGTTTTCAATTTATTGTTGAAAAAATTTGAGTTGTACCCCACTTTATTTATCCATATTCAAGGTGCACCACATACGATTATCATAATGTATGACGTCCCTCATTTTTAATGGAAACTAACAGTCAACTGCTTTGACTGTTAATTTTTGACCAAAATATTCCTTCCCTCTTCCCAACCCCCTCTCCTCTTTCGTGTACGAAGAGGGATATTTTTGTCCAAATTTTTTTGTCAAAGGAGTTGACCGTTAGTTGGAGACGATTTTCTTCAAAAGTGGGGGTGTCATACATTATGGTAATTAGACCTGTCAATGGTAGACCAAAATTCGTATTCGATCCGCATTCGAACCGATAATATCCAGAATTTCAGATACGGACATGGATTCAGATGTCTTATCGGATATTTATGGATATCGAATGCAGATACGAGAAGTGTCATATCCGGTCCGATAACATCCGACCCGATAATGAAATAACTTAATATATAGAATATATTTTAATTATGTATGAGTTACTAAGTATAGCTGAATCAATCATGTCTTCATATATTGCTTTGACATTAGCTCTGCAAGCAACTTGTAAGTTTCCACGTTTCCATTGGTTTATTTTGAATTAAAAGACTGTATGGAATGTGTATACAAGGATAACCAAATTACAAAGGCTTTGTAATGATTCTGAAATTATTTTAGTGATGTTAATCTACCTAGGATAATATGCTTATTGGTTCAAATATTATCCGATATCCGTTAAAATAATCGATAACGGATATTGAAGCCAAAACTCTCATCCGATCGGATATCGGATAGTTATCGGATGTATCCGATAGCTATCGGTTTAGATGTTGATGTGGTAATGTCAAGATCCGATCGATAAGCTACCATTGACAGCCTAATAGTAATCGTGTGTGGTGCACCTTAAATGTTGATAGTGGGATGCAACTCAAATTATTTATTTATTTAGTTTTGTTACTGAAGATAAATAAATAATGAATGTTTAAAATCTATAACTTTAATTTTCTTTATGCAAATAAAAAAAACCAATTTTTTTTTTAAAAGAAATAAAATAAAAAACGCCTCTGTCAAAGAGGTTTTGGAAAATATATTAAAAAAAAAACTGAATATCATTTACAAAACCGCCTTTGAGGACAGTCGAGACTTCAGAGCAATACAAGTCCAAGTGAGAGGACCACAAAATAGATGAATGGCATCCAATGGTGTGAAAGAGTTAAAAGTCAAATATTCAAACTTCTCATCTGCGCTGTCTTAATTAAAAAAAATGAATTAAGATCTTACTTAGATTAGATATATTTTCGCTTTTAAAACAAAAATTAGTCTCATTGCGGCTGTGTTTGCATCTTGTTCTCCTTCTCTTAAGGTCTCGTATGGTTCACGAAAAGTTTTTTTTTTTTTTTTTTTACTTTTTTTGAAAAATTATAATTTTTATTGATTTTATTTCATGTGTTTGAAAATATCAAAAAAATGGAAAAAAAAATTGAATACTTAAAGGTCGAAAAGTGATTTCTTGATTGGATGGAGGGAATCATTTTCTTCCATAATTTTCTTTTCATTAGGAATCATTTTAATTTCCTCCTCAATTTTTTTGACTCCCAAACATAGGAAAATAATTACTTTTATTTTCCAATTCCATAATTTCACGAACCAAACGAGACCTTAAAAAAAAGTCCCCTTTTTTTAATTTTTACTTTTTTTGTCGTACGAAAAAGAGAATTGAAAAAGTCATGTTATGGATATTTTTCTAAATTGTTTTCATTCATTTTTAGCGGAAACATATAAAAAAAAAATTAATTTAATAAAAAAACGTCCTTATTAAAGGTGTTTTCGATCGAAAAGAACCAAAATATTTTTGTTCTCTCCGAACAATTTATCAAACTTATTTCTCTATACGTAATTAAATTAAAATATAATGCTCTATATAAAAAATTTCATATAGTTTAACCACAAATTTAACTTTGGACTCGGTCCATTAAACAATAAAATTAGTCGAACCGAATAAATTGAATAGATTATCAGTTCGGTTCGATTTTGATTATGGTTAATTTTAGTTCGATTTCGATTTTGGATTTCTATAAGTTTGATATATTCTTTTTTGACTATTTTAGCTTGATTGAATTCGAATAAGCCGAACGCTCACACATACGTGCAATACGTATGCGACTTCCAGTTTGTAATATTGTATATCTGTTCTTGTCGAGCCAAATCGCAGTCCCAAAATAAAAAATTGAGGCACAAAATTATAGTTATGTAAATCCAAAATCACGTACTAATGTTTTTCTAGAAACTAAACCAAATAATGTTACTTATTTAGTTTTTTAGAGAAGTTAGTTAATCAAGATTAGAACCATACTCTATGATTTAATAATCAAGTGTCAGTCGACTGAGATTTACAAGTGAGACTTTTAAACCATGAGTTAGTCCATATCCTAAAATGAGGACCTATGTAAATTTTGGAACGATCTTGAAATTGGAGCACCAATATAAATTTTGAACCGATCCTAAAATATAGACTCATATGTAAATTTAGACTGATCCTGAAAATGGAAGTCCCTATGTAAATTTTTGATCGATCATAAAATAGAGGTCCCTATGTAAATTTTGGATCGATTATGAAAATGGAGGCTTTCATAAAATATTTGAGGCACTAGGCCCATGCTTAGGTCTCTTAGGTTTAGAGCCCGCTCTGATTTCCCCTAAATTTTCCTTGATAAATTTTCTCTACCACATCCTTTTGTTGCACTCGGATGTGGAAGAAAACAAAGGATATTTGCTATTTACTATTATTGATTATGTTAAATATTATTTTAACACTAATTAATAATTAAACAAACTAATAATTACTTAATAATTAATTAATACTTGGTTAATGTTTTAACTACTCAATATATAATATATTTACTTAACATTTTAAATATATATATTTTTTTATTCTTAACTAGTGTTAGTTGTTAGTATAATAAAATTTACTTAAATTATTTTGTACTTAGATTTGGACTAATGTTGCATGACCATGAATAAAATACGACATAGTAAATAAGGACACGATGGACATGACATATATATCGGTGAGTCCATGAAGTGTCACATACTTATTTGTTGAGTTTTTGATACGTGTCGGACATAATAAGGACTAAAAGTTTGGATGTGCCTATACTTTTTAGATTTGGATTATCTAATCGTTAGTAATTAATTAGTAAGTAAGGTAATAAATTACTATTTGAAACAATTTATTATTTTATTATATAATTAGAATATTAATTAATTAATTAATTTTTTAATTAATATTAATTACATGCAACTTCTATTTATTTTTATTTGTTAAAATAATTATTATAATTTTATTATTATAAAATACTCCCACTGTCAAATTTTTTTATATTCTTATCTTTATCAAATATATTTATCCTAAGCTAAGAAAAGAACAACAAAAATTGTATGAATGAATTCCTATATGATTTGTTTTACTAACGTACAAATCCCCAACGACGATTTAACAAACATGTCCTACTAGTAAGAAGCGTTCCATATTAACAACTGTAAATTTGAAATTTATGAAGTGTGTATATCAAGTCAATACCCAAGGAGTAGAAAAAGGAGTCAGTTTTGGCAGTTCGTGGTCACCGCCATAAGAAACCAAAAGAAGGCCGTTGGTTGTGCAGTTGGGTTACAGCCTGTATTGACAGGACGCCACTAAATGGTCCTCCCCCGTCCCTCCTCCAATTCCGCGACCGATACTTGTTTCTATCTGCCACGTCACCCGTTCCTACTCTCCCTCGTGGTCCCCACGAATAGAACTGGTGAGACTGTGGGTACAAACAGTAGTACAATGTACGAATAGACGTCTCTACTCCTCTTATTATAAAAACTAAATAAATTTGAAATATTACCATTTCTATGTACAAACAGGAACAAACCCTATCCGTCTAAATAAAGCAAAAATATCCTAATTATATGACTGCCAGCCTGTCATGTTCAAATAATACTCCCTCCTTCCTTCCTTCCTTCCTTCCGCCCTACTTTCCCTCCCTAATCAAATCCCATTACCAACTAGTACAGATGAATCGTACGTCTCCGACGAATCCCGAACATATGCGGAAGATAAGGATGAACTTAGCGCGGTAAGCTCACCGCAAAAAGACAAACGGGCCAGCTGGATCTGCAGCTGTTACGTACTTCTCTTCCGAAAATCGAAACCCCCAACCATTAAAATAGAGACGACCGCGGTTAGGGAAGTCTAACCGCCTCTTTTTTAAAAGTAAGTTAGCACCGACTGGGAATGGAGTCCTAACCGCCTACTAATTCCACCCGTAACCATCAACCGACACGTGCCCCTCTTGCCAGCTGTTACGGAGGTAACCGGTTAGTCGTCACCGGCCACTCCAGGTCACTTCTAAGCCTATAAGTATCACTCTCCTTCCTTCCCCCTCTTCCTCAACTCTTCTTCCATCTTAAACATCAAATTAAAAGAGGCCTGAGATTATTTCACCCATTTTTGTACCTCTTTGTGATGGCTTCGTCGTCTTCTAGAAGCAATAGAGACATGGATCGGATCAAGGGGCCATGGAGTCCCGAAGAGGACGAGTCCCTGCAGAGGCTGGTCCAGAAGCACGGTCCCAGGAACTGGTCCCTCATAAGCCGGTCCATCCCCGGCCGGTCCGGAAAGTCGTGCCGGCTGAGGTGGTGCAACCAGCTCTCTCCCCAGGTGGAGCACCGCCCATTTAGCCCCGAGGAGGACGAGACCATCCTCCGGGCCCACCGCCGCTTCGGGAACAAGTGGGCCACCATCTCCCGTCTGTTATCGGGCCGGACCGACAACGCCATCAAGAACCACTGGAACTCCACCCTGAAAAGGAAGTACAACTCTTCCTCTTTCGGGGGATCCGACGATGGGACTATTCTAGGGTCTATGGATCTCGAAGACTGCAGACCCGCTAAGAGATCCAACAGTGCCGGACCTGTTATGTCCTTCGCTGCACCCGGGAGTCCGTCTGGATCTGACGTCAGCGACTCCGGCCCTCCGTCCTTGGCTCCTCTGCCGCCGCCTCCGGCGGCGGTTCAGATTTACCGGCCGGTGGCGAGAACCGCTGCTGCTGTGCTTCCGATCGAACTTCCGGTTGTGGAGTCCGCACCCATGGAGGATCCCGTCACCTCCCTGGCGCTTTCGCTGTCGCTCCCTGGAACTTCGTCTGACGATCGGATGGAGAACCGCCGGGAGGAAGTGGTGCGATGTGTTCCTCCGTCGGTGCCGGCGGTGGTGACGACTGCGCCGGAGGTTGTGGAACAGAGGAGAGGGGGACTTCCGTTCAGTTCGGAGTTTTTGGCGGTGATGCAGGAGATGATCCGGAAGGAGGTGTGGAACTATATGTCTGGGCTGGAGAACGGCGGCGGTGGAGTGGTGTGTGTGCCGCCGGCGTCGGTGGCGGAGACCATCGGGAACGCCTGTTTGAAGAGATTAAGAATCGGGAAAGAGTAGATTAGGGTTATTTTGTTCAGCGTCAATTCCTCTCGCGCCGAGTAAAGTAAAAAAAAAAAAGAACAAATCAACTGCCTAGGGTTCTTTTCTGTACAGAAATAGGTTTGAGAAAACAGCAAAAATGTTGTTTCGAGCTTGAAATGAAATGAGAATCTTTTTTACAAATTTGACGTTTTTTTTTGGTTCCCTCTGGGATTATTTGATCGTGATACTGAAACTAATCTTTTTGTTCCCTCTGGAATTATTTGGTCGTGATACTGTAACTAATCTGGTTAGAATAAAGTGAAGATAAACGTTGCCAGTTGGTTCTTTGCTTACAGTGTTAGCTTTGTCCTCAAATTTAACTATTTGGTTGTCTTAACCTTAGTTGCCATCCTACTACTGAATATATTGGCACTCGCTATTCATCCAATCCACCACTGAAATGCAATAAGACTTTAATCCTGATATGAATGTCAAATAGGAATTCTAAACACACCCAAAATTATTTAGGACAGCAAAAATAAAAAAAATAAATTGCTTTTATTTAAAAGTTTATAATCGAAAAAATTTACTTGCAGGTTTCTATTTTTTTTAGGATGGTCAATTTTTTACTAGATTATTAAAAATTTTGACAGTCCAAAAAAAATAATGTTATCTCGTGGCTTGTCAAAATTTGTAACAGTTATTCTAATAAGTAAAATTATCAATTTTTTTTACAGTATGTCTATTTTATGATTGTCAAAATTTTTGGCAGTCTTCTTATTGGAAGTACTGTCAAAATTTATAACAAACAATCCGTCGTCTTTAGGACTGCGAAAATTTTGACAGTTCTCTTATTGGAAGGACTGTCAAAAAATTTGACAATTCTCGACGACGATGACTCTCTGCGATGTCAAAATTGGGATATCACAGTCGAGGAGGCTGTCGCAAGCGCCGCTCCGTATCGGGTGTCACGTTCCGATTCTTCGGAATTGATAGTCGTCCCTCGGGTGTGATGCCGTGCGTACCTAGGTTGCACATCTCACAAGGCCAAGGTATTTTTGATATAACGAGCAAGTATTCAGAGTACGCAGATATTTGAACACAATACTGAAACAAGTAAAAGTTCTCTTTATTGATAATGAACATCTTTTACAAACTCTTGAACACGTACAAAAGGTTGCCGCACGACTTACAAAAGCGGATGCAAAATGAGATAGTCGTCTGATACATTACAACCTTTTACTAAAACTTCAAAAGATATAGACACCTTCGGACGAAGCTATCGTCTTGCCACGGAGCTGCATAAGGTATGTGTACGAGCTCCTGGACTTTAACACGCTTCAAAAGGGCACGAACGGGTCGCGCCGGTAGGTGGACTGGATTGGGAAGATGCCTTAACTCCATGCAGGGTCGCCTTGGCACGGAGAACCTGTTGCAACGAGGGTCAGTACATCGAATTGCACTGGTGAAAGCAAGCTAACCTAACTATACCAATCAACATGTTGTTTATGTGAAACATACAAGTTATTAAGTGGTCTTTATATCTTGCTTTAGTTCAAGTTACAAGCAAGCAATGAATATGAAATTTTACTGAAATAAATATGCCACCGCTTGGTGATTTTACCTGCCCGTCTGAACCACCTGCACAAAATATACCATGACCTTCCCTGTCAGGAAGACATTGTTAGCTTACCCAGTTTAAATACACGAGGGGGTCACTGTCACGTTGCCATAGATGACGAGTTATAGTCTCGGGATGGAATGACATGCAACGCAAGTAACAAGGGCGTTATAGGCCATCCCGTCTGAAGCAGGTGACTATCCGAAACTTTTGTCCGGATCAGATCGGTGCTAGTGCCCCATTAACCGTCCGTAGGAACTAAGACCTTGTGCACAAGTTGTCCGTGACCAAGCAAAATCTAACTAAGTCATAACAAGACAACACAGGCACAAGCCAAGTAACATGGCATGATCTGTTGCATAGTCTACCTGCTCAGTTTATCGCATAGTAAAGTGTGTTCTATACATAGCACAATAATAGAAGAACATATATATTCTAACTAGAATTGAAACATGATGAAAGGAAATTCTAAGCGAACTAGCATGCAACAAGGTAATTGTTCACAAGTTGATTGACAAACATAAAGTAATTTAAGTCCATTCCATTTTATTTCGACTTCTTTTAGTTATTATGGTATCGTTTGATCGGAACAAGCAAGAGGACAAGATTTTAGGTATGAAGACTTGGAAGTAGAGCTAGCTAATCGGGATGGTAGCTACTCACAAGTTGGTTAGGGACAGGAAAGGAAAGAGATGCTTCAAGACTCCGCTCGCATGACGCCTACTACACGATCAGCTGCATTGCCACGAACAGACGATCAATACCTCTTCTTCTCTTTCACCCAAAATCGAAACGAAAGCGCAGTTCAACGAACGAAAGCAATGAAATCCATCAAAATCGTTCAAGAAAAAGCAAACTCGAAAGCACGAAAGCAACAAAGTGACGGCGAAAACTAGGCAAAAAAACTTGTAGCGGAGAGGTCCCACTTGACTCTGTCGCTCAGTCCGTCCTTGGGACACGGTCCACTGAATATGATAATCGATTCCGAAGAAGCCAACCCATAACGAGGAAATGATCTTTATTCAAACTATCCCAATCGAACGATACCGAAAGTATATTTTAGCCGCGCTCCCCGAATATAGGGAACGGGGTACTACATCCTAACAAACTAATAGGAAGTTTCGTCCTCAGAACTTTGGAATAGAACCCACCGCTATTAAACAATGAAGGAAACTTGTCCTTCATCTCAGACTCAAGCTCTCATGTCGACTCTTCGACCGAATGATTTCTCCAAAGCACGCGAACGAGAGGAACCGAACGACTTCGAAGCAGCTTCTCCTTACGATCCAAGATCTGTACATCTTGCTCGATATATGACAAGTCCGCCTTCAAGTCTAGTTGACCAAAATCTACCACAGGACTCGGATCGTACACGTACTTCCTAAGTTGTGAAACGTGAAAGATATCGTGCACCTCTGACCAGAATCTACCACAGGACTCGGTGGCAGGGCAATCTGATATACGACTGGGGCGACTCGCTTGAGTATTTCGAATGGACCAACGAATCTTGGACTTAGCTTCCCTTTTGCTCCAAATCTGATGACTCCTCGCATGGACGAGACTTTGAGAAATACATGATCGCCTTCTAAGAACTCAAGAGGTCGACGGTTCCTCTTCAAATGCAATTCCAACTCGGCCAGAGAATCAAAGTGCATATGGTATGTCTTTCTATCCATCCTGATTGTTGGATGGAAATAGAAATCAGACTTTATGCGAGCAAGGTTCAAAACAAATTGTATAATCCGTCATTCTATAAATCGAGAAAAGAACCAAGCTAAAGCTTGCGCGTCTGAGTAACTCTTCTGACGGCTTTATACTACCTTCAATCGCTCGCGGATCAAACAGATATTTTGGACGGTTTGCTCGACAAGTTCCAGCCCAAGAATGTCTTTCACCAACTTCATCCCAACAGATAGGGGACCTACACTTTCGCCCATACAACATCTCATACGACGCTATCTGAATGATGGATTGATAACTATTATTGTATACAAATTCGGCTAACGGTAGATGCATGTCCTAACTTGACTTCAAGTCCAAGGCGCAGACCCGTAGCATGTCTTCGAGGATTTGGTTTACCCGCTCTGTTTGGCCGTCGGTCTGTAGATGGTAGGCGTGTCACGACCCGCACCCGGTTTAGGGGCACGAGTGCGTGGGTACGTCCAGCTTACGCCGCAGCATCGACGGTAGAACGCTGTCTAGGTCATGTAACTATCTAATCAAACTCACGTGAATACCCAACTCCATAAGGAGACGTGGATATCATAAAATAATGCTAGAAATACTTAATTACATAAACTAAAGCACAATGAGATATCAAGGCAAGCAAGAAATACAAGACAAGTCTAACGACAAAATAATCATACCTGCAATCATTAACTTACAATCCCCAAGTGTGTCGAAAAACCAGTCTACTAAGGTCACAGTCTGGAAAAATATTTTCCAGTCAGGAAGGAGCAAAGAACATACACTAACAGCAGTTTCATTAAGTTGACAAAGACTATAAACAGTGTAAGAAATACAAGATGAGAGTATATGCTGAAAATGAGAAGTACAGGAGAAATGAAATAGGCAATAGAGCATCTAGCAATGAACAATAAACATTGAATGCTAGAATAAGTGAATCTGATTAAAAATAGACATCTAGCTAAGTGTTTGAAATATTAGTTTATTATGTGATCGGCTTGGGACTGGATCAGGATGGTTATATATGATTAGCTATGATTCTTTTAGGTCAGGCTAACCATATGGTTAGCTATGGTGCATGTAGTGGTCAGGCTAATCATATATAACAGCTATGGAGCATATAAATGGTCAGGCTGCACCCGACGTGAGAAGTGGGGTGAGCTATGGTGCATATAAATGTTTGGATATGATCACATAATCTACTAATAGTTCCCCATCCCCTAGCTAGCACGATGGATTCCAATCACGACTCCTCATGATGGAGATCTAGGGTGCTAACCCGTGTATCCATAGTGTCAGAATCAAGTATGTAATACACTACAATTTATAGAAGTAATCAACAATGAAAACTGTCGGAGAATGTACTCGCCTTTGGTCCTTAGCTGGTGAATACCGAGGTCCTGTTCCAGAGTGTCGCCTGGAGGAACCCACAGTCCTAATGACATATCAAAATAATACTTGTATCAGATGCTACGCTAACACACAAATCCATGAAGTCAGAGGCTCTGCCAGATATGGCACTGGTCAATCTAGGGTCATCTGGTAGGGATATATATATAAACATACATATTTCTATTTTTAATACTTACAATATTTATACATGCACCAATTTAAATGTATTTATAATATATATATACATATTTATGCCTTTTAAATGCATATTTGATTTATACTAGTTGAACATTATATAGGTATACTCATATATATGTCAAAATACATTTTTTTTAGAATATATATATTGTCAACATTATCATACTAATATTAATACACCAAATTAAATTTATACTAGCATATACTTTTTATTAAATAGTTATTATAAAAAATAAACCAATATATACATATACACAACCAATTAGAAATATTGAGAATATACTAAGTATACAAAATATGCATATATACATATACCAAAATATGTTCTACAAGTACATATATATCAATACTGTTTTATATATATACTATATATATTTACCAAAATAATATTTATACCAAAATAATATTTATACTATATTCAGGTAATTATACCAATTAAATATATATATAACACTTACATTCACATTAATTAAATACATATAAATACATATACATTACATTAATTAAACTCATACATATTAACAAAATATGCACTAAATACGTACTAAAATATATTAGTTAATACTAACACATACATTTATATATATATCTATCAGAATACGTATCTCATACACATTATATTAAAATATACTAATTATATACCAAAATACTGATATTCATATATATGTTTATACATATTCCAAAATACATTTAATACGTATATACTATGTGAAATTATACCAAATAAATATATGTATATTTGTACCCCAAAAACATACATTTATATATATATCCATACATTAAATAATATATACAAATACATGTACATTAACATAGAATACACTAAATACATCTATATACCATATATATACATTATATATATAAATTTTATTATACACATACACAAATAAATATACCTATACATTAATATTTACATACATACATACTTACATACATGTATGATGTATATCCACAGGAAGAAAGGAGAAGGAAGAGAGGAGAAGAAGCTTACTGTGATGGGGGCTGGCCGGAGTACGGCCGCCGGGGTGGATGCAGCAGGGAGGGGAGTTGGCCGAGCAGTGGTGGTGGAAGTCTGGCCGGGTCGGAGGAGCTCGACAGCAGGGTCGGCTGAGAAGAGGGCTGCCGGAGAGGTGTACACAGGGAGTCGGGGTTCTCGTCGGGCCGGAGGAGGATCGTGAGGGGGCCGGAGCAGCCAGCGCCGGTCGGGATCTCGGGTGAACGGCGGGTGGAGGCACAGCGGGGAAGAACAGCAGGCCAGCGGGAATGTGCAGCGGGGTGCTGCTCGCCGGAGTGCACCGAGGGCCGCCGGAGGGTTGACAGAGGGAAGAGCAGCGGCTTCGGCCGCCGGACGCGTCGGGCAGCTGCTGGCCAGCCCGCCGGAGTGGACAGGGACCGCCGGGTGCACAGGTCGGCTGAATGGCCGGGGTGCACAGTAGATGATGGGGGATTGAACAGTATTCCCCCCCCTCCAAATTTGAATTTGAATTCAAATAAAATAAAGAAGAAGGAGAAGGAAGAGAAAAGGAAAAGAAAGAGAAGAAGAAAGGAAGAAGGAGAACTCCTACGTTGGAGTTGAGGAATTGTGGAGGCTTGTGAGGAGGTGGGATTTCCTAGGTTTCTAGGGATTAGGGTTGATGTAGATAGGACATTAAATAGGATGAGGGTGTGGTACATCAAAGGTGAGGATGCACCAAATTAAATGGGTGGTCCAGATTAAACATGAAGAAAATTATTTTCATGTAAAGTAGAGTGGGGGGGGGGGGGAAATGCAATTTGGTCCACAAATAAATAACCTTTCCATTTGGTTTTGGACAATGGGGTGATGACACCTACAATTGAATAATTACAACTTAGCCCCTTAAATTCGGAAATTTGCACAAACACATAAAATGACAAAAATTTGGCGGGCGATTTGGTGTCCGGTGTTTTGTAGGGTCAGGGGGCGCTGTATGTTTGGTATGGGCTCAATTAGCAGGGCACTGGAATTAAATTAGAATTTCAGAATTGGTTTAAATAGTATCCTTAATTTAATTAGAATAAAATACAAGTTGTGTTCCAAAATTAATTAGGAGTACATGGGGCCAAGATCAGGTCAGGTCATCAATACCAATAATGAAGAAGACTCAGAACAGAATATTTCCCTAATTTGGGCCGCACGAAAAAATAGGTCAAGATTGCCTCCAATTTTAATTGGAACGCACAACGATGCAAAGTAGGGATTTATTAAATAACGTCCGCGACAATTTTTGTGCGGCCAGAAATAATGTACAGAGGGCATAATTATGAGTTACAAAAATAGCAGAATGAAAGGCGGGCATGTCTAGGGCAAGATTGTGAAATTTGTTGGAAGACAAAAGTCAGGATAGCGCTCCAAATATCGAAGCAAAGGCAATGCGCAATAATTAATTAAAATACGGTAATTAATTACAATCTCCAATAAATAAATCTAATTAAAACAATAAAATACAGAATTCCATACTTCGGACAGGTTTTCATCTACTGGCTTCTAGGTCAAGTCTACCAGCACAACACAAATGAACACTGCATATAATACTATATTTAATTACACATCTCACATATTTATTTAAAACAAATAATTATCATACAATTACATAATTGTAACTACAATAATATTAAATATTATAAAAAGTCAAAAATATCCCTGTTTTCGAAACGTGGTAGTGACAAGTCTACCCTCCTTAAAAGAATTTCGTCCTCGAAATTTAAAATCCTCAAAGTAGCGTTTTTTCATACAAATTATTATTTTCCCTCAAAGTTTAAATTCATCATCCATGAAATTAGGTAATAATCCTACAATTTTTAAAAATTCTGAATTATTGCATTCCGAAAAAATTCTCGAAATAAAATCAAGTCCTTTTTTTTTTCAAAATTTCCTTGAAAGTTTTAGTTAATAATTCAATACTCGAAATTTAATATTCACTCCTCAAATTTGATTTTTTTTTTAATGCACAAATATAAAATGTAATCTCGTTCCACAAGGTTGAATTTAAACATTAATCCATCAAAAATTTATTCCTTGATTTTTCTCTTCCTCAAAACACTCAACAATGCGACACTTGAAGATTCTCTAATTGCAAGATCCCATATAAAATTCTAAAATTCATATCTTGCAATTGATAAATCTCCCAAAATTTTTAAATTTTAATAACCAATTTAAACATGTCATAATCTTCCTAGAATTAATAAACCACTAATTTTGCCATGTTAATTTCTTAACCCTCTATTTAAATCAATGGTTATCCTCGAGTTTTAACCATCTTGCCTTTCTTGTCAAGTCATAACCCTTTCATGAATCTTCGTCATGGTCAAACCCCAATAATCCTGGTCTAAAATCTTTCCTATAATCATACAACATGCAACCCAAGGGGAATATGTACAGTCATAGTGTCTTTTGTCATGGTATTGCAGTCTCTGAATCAGGGGTACTACTAACTATATTATAACAAGAATCATGCATACAAGCTACGGTACTAAGGTATCAGTCAATCAATCAAATAGATAGGAATAGAAGGAAGGAAAGAACAGAACCTGCTAACACATTACCTGCAGTATCTCCTATCTCTAACAAACACTTAGCTCTAGCAAATTCACTAACTAATTCATATTCCTGTACACCGGTACTCATATCAACTAATCATTAATCCACAAGATCCATGAATATATCAATATTGCACACACTTGTCTATTAATACCAAAATCTGATACCAAGAACCTATAATATAACCATTGTTCAATAATGCATCTAAGTTTGATACCTCTATCTCTTTAGTACCACACTCTCTGTCAGTTCTCGTTCCTACTACAATTGTCCATACTATTTGTTCTCATCACTCCAGAGCACACCAAGTGTAACACCATACTAAGTACTGCTCTTTCCAATACAACTTTAGATGGACACCCAAGTCAGTCTGCGGTGCCATCTCAATCCTGCTCAAGTTATCAGATCCTTACACATGTATATCACCTAGTCATATATTAATATTCATATCTCTCATCTACCATAAAATTAATCCTCAAAATAATCGTCAAGGTTTAACTTCTCGATCGACTTAAAATGAATTGTATATACCTCCTCAAAATTAGATACTCAACATCGAAACAAAATTTAATCACTTCTAAAATCTTTGTAGTCTTAACCATGTTTATTGAATTCATATTTGAAATCCTCAAAAATTTAATGACATAATCTCAACTCCTCAGTTATTCTAAAAATAAAATCTTATTCCCACCTTTTAATTTATAACTCCACAAATGTACATATCAGTGCTCACGGTCTCTGATACTCAAGGTGCACTCAATGCATCTAGTGTCTATAACTGTGTACTAAAATTGTACTGCCTGAATCACTTGCACCATTATCTCCAATGATCAAAGTTATCATCACCTGTATTTTTCTTTCATGATTTTAATTTATGTCAACTGGTATATCATCCAATTATCATCACGCAGAGTGCTTACTGTTTTGAGCGTCGTTCTCGACTAATCCTCGATATAGAACCATTATCACTCTTGGTGTTATATCACTAGCTGCATTAATGGATTATCTCATCAAGCTCATTAGAACTCATGATCACCTGAATCCTCTATTACACTCATGTTTCTTTACTCTCATGGGCATGTATATGGTTCTTCATCTCGATTGATGTATAGGTATTTCCCTTTAACCTTTTACAGCCTGTTAAACTAATCTGTGATACACTTCACAACTTTCATTACAAATCCTAATAATTTTCTATTCATGACATCTCATTAATACCCTTTATGCATATACATCCATTTACTCTTGACACACCCAAGTAATCAATCATCAAATTGAACATCATGCTCCATTAATCTTTAACACAATTCCTTGATACTTAATTGTTTACATAGATCACTTAATTACATAATCATGATTATCCCGGACGGGTAATTGGCTCTGATACTACTCTGAGAACTATCACTGATACTCTTTTCTCCTTCTACTCTCAGTCTCTAATGACACTTATCCCAGAACCATTGTTACAAGGTACTATCCTAAGGGCTAACTCTAGATTTAATCATACTGCTCACATGTCCAACTAGGAAATACTTACAATACTCACAAGTCACACTCAGTCAACTAATACAAAACACAACCAAAATTGCAAGTCACTAATTATCATACTAACAAGGAATCCTCAAAGAAAATAAGCTCAAAAAGGAACTGGATCAAGGACGGAAGGTATCTTTACTGCTAGTAAAGAGAAGAAGCGATGGAACAAAGTCCTGGAATAACATAAATAGATAAGTCTTGAGATGATATTTTAAGAACCAATTTAAGATACAACCTGATAATCATACACGTCTATCCGAAATCATGACACTCAGAATCCTCGCCACGCCAGTAAGCATAGACGCGATAAACGACAGGTTCCGTAACTAAGGTATGCAATCCTATAATCATGTCATCTAGAATCCTCGCCACGCCAACCGATATGGCTGCGAGAAACTCTAAATCTCATAACTAAAGTATGTACATCCAAGTTAGGTTCCTACGTTCTCGTCACGACAGCTAATATGGCTGCGATAAACTCTAGGTTCCATAACCAAAGTAGACGTTTTACCTTTCTCACTGTCCTCATCAATATGTCATCAGATGATACCATAAATTTTAGTCCGTAAAATTCATCTCAATATGAAATCAACTCAACAACGATACCAAGAATTAAAGTTAACAACTGGTCAACATGAATCAAACTCAATATCAACGAGTGAGGACAGACGGAAACAAGGGCGAAGGAATTAAATTGGAAATTATAATAAGATTCTCGTGGGGTCATCCCAGGAAATCTTTCAAATAAATTGTGATTGAGTATCCTCTCTCATCCTAGTATCCTATGTCCTAGATCCTATCGCAGGCACGCAGTAGTATAACAAGGATGCCACACTACTACGACATCGCACAACTCGCGAAGTCTGACCTGCATGGGCCACCACTAAAAACGTGTCACGACCCTCACCCAGTTTAGGGGCACGAGTGCGTGGGTACGTCCAGCCTACGCCGCAGCATCGGCGGTAGAACGCTGTCTAGGTCATGTAACTATCTAATCAAACTCACGTGAATACCCAACTCCATAAGGAGACGTGGATATCATAAAATAATGCTAGAAATACTCAATCACATAAACTAAAGCACGATGAGATATCAAGGCAAGCAAGAAATACAAGACAAGTCTAACGACAAAATAATCATACCTGCAATCATTAACTTCCAATCCCCAAGTGTGTCGAAAAACCAGTCTACTAAGGTCACAGTCTGGAAAAATATTTTCCAGTCAGGAAGGAGCAAAGTACATACACTAACAGCAGTTTCATTAAGTTGACAAAGACGATAAGCAGTGTAAGAAATACAAGATGAGAGTATATGCTGAAAATGAGAAGTACAGGAGAAATAAAATAGGCAATAGAGCATCTAGCAATGAACAATAAATAGTGAATGCTAGAACAAGTGAATCTGATTAAAAATAGACATCTAGCTAAGTGTTTGAAATATTAGTTTATTATGTGATCGGCTTGGGACTGGATCAGGCTGGTTATATATGATTAGCTATGATTCTTTTAGGTCAGGCTAACCATATGGTTAGCTATGGTGCATGTAGTGGTCAGGCTAATCATATATAACAGCTATGGAGCATATAAATGGTCAGGCTGCACCCGACGTGAGAAGTGGGGTGAGCTATGGTGCATATAAATGTTTGGATATGATCACATAATCTACTAATAGTTCCCCATCCCCTAGCTAGCACGATGGATTCCAATCACGACTCCTCATGATGGAGATCTAGGGTGCTAACCCGTGTATCCATAGTGTCGGAATCAAGTATGTAATACACTATAATTTATAGAAGTAATCAACAATGAAAACTGTCAGAGAATGTACTCGCCTTTGGTCCTTAGCTGGTGAATACCGAGGTCCTGTTCCAGAGTGTCGCCTGGAGGAACCCACAGTCCTAATAACATATCAAAATAATACTTGTATCAGATGCTACGCTAACACACAAATCCATGAAGTCATAGGCTCTGCCAGATATGGCACTGGTCAATCTAGGGTCATCTGGTAGGGATATATATATAAACATACATATATCTATTTTTAATACTTACAATATTTATACATGCACCAATTTAAATGTATTTATAATATATATATACATATTTATGCCTTTTAAATGCATATTTGATTTATACTAGTTGAACATTATATAGGTATACTCATATATATGTCAAAATACATTTTTTTTTTAGAATATATATATTGTCAACATTATCATACTAATATTAATACACCAAATTAAATTTATACTAGCATATACTTTTTATTAAATAGTTATTATAAAAAATAAACCAATATATACATATACACAACCAATTAGAAATATTAAGAATATACTAAGTATACAAAATATGCATATATACATATACCAAAATATGTTTTACAAGTACATATATATCAATACTATTTTATATATATACTATATATATTTACCAAAATAATATTTATACCAAAATAATATTTATACTATATTCAGGTAATTATACCAATTAAATATATATATAACACTTACATTCACATTAATTAAATACATATAAATACATATACATTACATTAATTAAACTCATACATATTAACAAAATATGCACTAAATACGTACTAAAATATATTAGTTAATACTAACACATACATTTATATATATATCTATCAGAATACGTATCTCATACACATTATATTAAAATATACTAATTATATACCAAAATACTGATATTCATATATATGTTTATACATATTCCAAAATACATTTAATACGTATATACTATGTGAAATTATACCAAATAAATATATGTATATTTGCACCCCAAAAACATACATTTATATATATATCCATACATTAAATAATATATACAAATACATGTACATTAACATAGAATACACTAAATACATCTATATACCATACATATACATTATATATATAAATTTTATTATACACATACACAAATAAATATACCTATACATTAATATCTACATACAAACTTACATACATGTATGATGTATATCCACAGGAAGAAAGGAGAAGGAAGAGAGAGGAGAAGAAGCTTACTGTGATGGGGGCTGGCCGGAGTACGGCCGCCGGGGTGGATGCAGCAGGGAGGGGAGTTGGCCGAGCAGTGGTGGTGGAAGTCTGGCCGGGTCGGAGGAGCTCGACAGCAGGGTCAGCTGAGAAGAGGGCCGCCGGAGAGGTGTACACAGGGAGTCGGGGTTCTCGCCGGGCCGGAGGAGGATCGTGAGGGGGCCGGAGCAGCCAGCGCCGGTCGGGATCTCGGGTGAACGGCGGGTGGAGGCACAGCGGGGAAGAACAGCAGGCCAGCGGGAATGTGCAGCGGGGTGCTGCTCGCCGGAGTGCACCGAGGGCCGCCGGAGGGTTGACAGAGGGAAGAGCAGCGGCTTCGGCCGCCGGACGCGTCGGGCAGCGGCTGGCCAGCCCGCCGGAGTGGACAGGGACCGCCGGGTGCACAGGTCGGCTGAATGGCCGGGGTGCACAGTAGATGATGGGGGATTGAACAGTATTCCTCCCCCTCCAAATTTTAATTTGAATTCAAATAAAATAAAGAAGAAGGAGAAGGAAGAGAAAAGGAAAAGAAAGAGAAGAAGAAAGGAAGAAGGAGAACTCCTACGTTGGAGTTGAGGAATTGTGGAGGCTTGTGAGGAGGTGGGGTTTCCTAGGTTTCTAGGGATTAGGGTTGATGTAGATAGGACATTAAATAGGATGAGGGTGTGGTAAATCAAAGGTGAGGATGCACCCAATTAAATGGGTGGTCCAGATTAAACATGAAGGAAATTGTTTTCATGTAAAGTAGAGTGGGGGGGGGGGAATGCAATTTGGTCCACAAATAAATAACCTTTCCATTTGGTTTTGGACAATGGGGTGATGACACCTACAATTGAATAATTACAACTTAGCCCCTTAAATTCGAGAATTTGCACAAACACATAAAATGACAAAAATTTGGCGGGCGATTTGGTGTCCGGTGTTTTGTAGGGTCAGGGGGCGCTGTATGTTTGGTATGGGCTCAATTAGCAGGGCACTGGAATTAAATTGGAATTTCAGAATTGGTTTAAATAGTATCCTTAATTTAATTAGAATAAAATGCAAGTTGTGTTCCAAAATTAATTAGGAGTACATGGGGCCAAGATCAGGTCAGGTCATCAATACCAATAATGAAGAAGACTCAGAACAGAATATTTCCCTAATTTGGGCCACACGAAAAAATAGGTCAAGATTGCCTCCAATTTCAATTGGAACGCACAACGATGCAAAGTAGGGATTTATTAAATAACGTCCGCGATGATTTTTGTGCGGCCAGAAATAATGTACAGAGGGCATAATTATGAGTTGCAAAAATAGCAGAATGAAAGGCGGGCATGTCTAGGGCAAGATTGTAAAATTTGTTGGAAGACAAAAGTCAGGATAGCGCTCCAAATATCGAAGCAAAGGCAATGCGCAATAATTAATTAAAATACGGTAATTAATTACAATCTCCAATAAATAAATCTAATTAAAACAATAAAATACAGAATTCCATACTTCGGACAGGTTTTCATCTACTGGCTTCTAGGTCAAGTCTACCAGCACAACACAAATGAACACTGCATATAATACTATATTTAATTACACATCTCACATATTTATTTAAAACAAATAATTATCATGCAATTACATAATTGTAACTACAATAATATTAAATATTATAAAAAGTAAAAAATACTCCTGTTTTCGGAAGGTGGTAGTGACAAGGCGGAATTGAACTTCAACTTTGTCCCAATTGCTGACCGAAGACTCTCCCAGAAGCGTGATAAGAATCGTCCATCTCGGTCGGAGACAATGGATACGGGCACACCGTGGAGTCAAACGATCTCGTCGAGGTAGATCTGCGCCAGACGGTTGACACTCCAAGCAACTTTGATAGGGAGAAAGTGAGCTGACTTGGTGAGTTGATCGACGATGACCCATACAACATCATTTCCCCATTGCGTCTTTGGCAAACCAACATTAAAATCCATGGTTATGTGCTCCTATTTCCACTCAAGTATAGCAAGGTTTTGCATCTCCCTTCCCGTCTTATGGTGTCCGGCCTTTACTCGCTGACATGCCGTGCATTGCGACACAAACAGCGCCACATCCCTCTTTATGCCGTGTGTAATGCCCAAACTTCGTGCGGAGGTCTCGATACATCTTCGTGCTACCTGGATGTGAAGTGTAACTCGCATAGTGGGCTTCAGTGAGTATCTCTTTTATGAGGTTTGTGTTGTTAGGAACACATAATCTTTCCTTCACCCGTATCATTTTATCCTAGCTCACTGCAAAGTCGACCGCCTTTTCTGCTGAGATAAGCTTGCGCATCTTCTCTAGGAATATGTCATCATTCTGAGTGGACTTGACTTTCTCCAGTAGGTCCGGTTCGAGGCGCAGCTGAGCCAACTACGCCCCTTCATTTCTGATTCAGTGTGTAATGCCCAAACTTCTCAGATCCTATCACATCATGTCATTGATAGCTAAGCTCCCTACAAACACTCGACTCAGTGCATCAGATACAACGTTGCTCTTGCCCGGTGTTGTAGAAGCATGAAAAATATGCTGGGAAATCATACGCGTAAAACCCTCAACATGCAGGAAGCTCGTGTAAAACAGAGTTCCAGTACTGGGTGGCGTAAAACATAACTTCAGAGCCATTGGCGTACAGCAGAGCTTCATCGATAGTACATCGTAAAATATAGCTCCAGAACAACCTGCGTAATACAGTATTTCCAAACTGCTTCGGCGTAAAAATGTTGTTACATCGCCACTTTGGCATAAAACCTGCTCGCTTTTAATGTAGTGGGAAGTTGTACGAGGAACTCTTCGTATTCTTCGAACGAACCTGTCAGATCATGCAGTAAATCTGACTCCTGACAAAGAGTACAACACGACGATCGAGAGGACGGCTGTAATAATGATTCTGCACAGAGACCCAGACCGTCGTTTAGTGACATTTCCTTGATACAAATTGCTTTTACGCATTCAAGGAATACGCTGCCTAGTTTTACACAGGCAGACGTGAGCTTTTATGCTCAACAGGAGACGAAACGAACTGCCACGTCAAAATTTGCTATTCGTACAGAACTCGAGGCACGTCTCTGCAGTTAATTCGCATGATGGGGGCAGATCTCTGTATTTAATGCACGAGATTTGGTTCTACTTTCAAAGACTGGGTGAGCCATAATTATGGCTAGTACGTCCACACCAGCACCTCTTCATATTACGCCATTAGGCTATTTTCAGTTATAGGAGTACGCTGTACGCTATCTCCTTGAAATACGTCGACCTGGCTATTTTCAACTATAGGAGTACGCCGTATGCTATCTCCTCGGAATATGCCGACTCAGGCTATATTTGCATTGGTGCGTGATAAGGCTATTTAGTCCAGAATATGCTAAAATCCTCAGTCAAGGAAGGATGATCGGCTATCTTTTACTCTAGCTACCTATCCACGCAGAATTTGGCTTCTACGCCAACTTGACAGCTATTGGGCTTCTATGCCTACTGGACTTCTACGCCTACTTGGCTTCTACAACAACTTGACAACTATTTGGCTTCTACGCCATGGTGACAGTCATTGGATTCTACGCCAATCTTTTCTACGCGAGGGGCAGTTACCTACGTGGCTTGCATGCCGTGATCTTCGCAGCAGTTATACGAGTTACCTCATAATGGGACACGCGTCATACGCGGATTCAGAAGTTCATTTATACGTGGGTGGCAGTTATTATAACCGCCGCGTAAAGAGCGCCCCACTCTCCACTGTTCGACTTCAACGCCAACTGGACGGTTACTGCAATTGGACTCTATAAATAGAGACCTCTATTGACAGGGGTCGAGGGGTTGAACAGAGGGGGAGAGGTCGAAAAGGTCGAAGATTTTTCAAGGAAAGAGAGTATATCCAGAGAGTGTTGATTGACTACTTTGGCAACGAGAGTTCAATCCCTCCTACAGTCTTTGAAGCTTCTTTTTCGTCTTCTACAATACTTCTTCGTCATCGTGTGGTCCAAGGGACAAAGTGATCGACCGCAGATCAGACTCCTATAGCAATTTTTACCCAGATTAAAATTTTGTACTTAACATCCTCGTATAGGATTAATTGTACTTCTTGTTTGTAAACCAAAGAAAGGGTTTCATATAAACCTAGTCTCATTTCTTTCGTTTATTATCAAACACAAGATGGCGAATCTGTTGGGGACTACTTTTTCATCTGACGAGAAAACTATTGCTCAACACGATGCTGTATTCGTAGGATCAACGAAGAAGACCTTGGTCATCCAATTCGACCAATCAGTCTACGAAGACATGCTTCGAGCAGGGGGTAGCTCTCACTCCCTCTCTGTCCAAGACAACAGGAAATTGCGTAAGGTGTGGATGCCCCGGACATCCCCTACCATTCCTGCTGACTCTCTTTCTCCGACCAACAAGGTTGTAGCATCGCAACCTCCGCGTCCTCCGAGTAAAAACTCGTCTCCCATCGCTGACGCGACTGACATAATTTCTGGCAAGGCCTCAGCACCAAGTCAAAAATTTCAAACGCGCCCTGCGCGTAAAACCTCGTCTCCCGTCGCTGACGTGGCTGACATAATTTCTGGCAAGGCCTCAGCGCCAAGTCAGAAATTTCAAACGCGCCCTGCGCGTAAAACCTCGTCTCCCGTCGCTGACGTGGTTGACATAATTTCTGGCAAGGCCTCAGCGCCAAGTCAGAAATTTCAAACGCGCCCTGCGCGTAAAACCTCGTCTCCCATCGCTGATGTGGCTGACATAAATTCTGGCAAGGCCTCAGCGCCGAGTCAGAAATTTTAAAAGTGCCCCGCGCGTAAAAATACCTCTCCCACCAATAAAGGGGCAGAGGGTCCCTGCAATCTCCGCAAGGGAAAATAAGTGGCAGATTTCCCGACCTCTCGGCTTTTACGCCATCAAGAGAAGAATCTGCCCGCTCTTCAGATTATGCGAGATGCTGATGGCCGAGTGAGGACTTCCTCAGTTTTCCGCCAGTCTGAGCAAAGTTCCAAATTACGCCAGGTCAAGCCCCTCAGCGTAAAGAAGGCCCAGTTCGTGGATAGATACGCTCCTCATGGATCATGTGCTACTCACATTGCTGAACTGCTGTATTCGTATGGCAGGAAGAGAGTTATGATTTCCAATATCCATATTCCAACTGATGTAAAAAGGCAGAATAAGCCTTCTTTTTCTTCTGTTGTTAATCCTCCTGACTTGCGTAATCTCTTGATCCAGAAACGCAAAGACAGGGGTCATAACCAGGATTCAATTTCCCTAACTACCAAGCGTGAGAAGATCATGTGGGAAGATGCGTCAACATCTAATATCGTCATGACATATGGGCCACATGAAGATTCTGTCTTTATTGTTCCACCAACTCGCGACGACCAGTAGCAAATAATCTTCGGTCGAATGCGGAATAGACCAGTTGTACAAGAAGAATCTCGCGAGTCTGATGTTGGCAAAATGCAAATCCATAGATATAGCCCACAAGCTTTAAAGATTATGCAAAACATGGGTTATAATTTGAAGTTGAAACAAGGCCTCAACTATGGAAAAGGCAGACGAACACCGTTGCATGGTAATCCTTACTGTCAACAAACTTATTTTGGTTTGGGGTATACTGCGTCTCTTGCACACTCCAAACCTCCAGAGTCTGATCCTATAATACCAGAAACAGGACCTTCTAAATCAACTTCTGTGGGCAAACGCCACGGCATGTCTGGCGGTAGTCTACCTCGACAAAATAGGGCAACATCCAAAACTGGGGGTAGAATTCTCTCTGAGTCCGAAGATGATGCAACGAGGACCATCTTTCCGGAAGACCGTAAAACTCAGGCATCAGGAGCTCGAAGGCTAAAAGGGACTTTCTCCTTCAATAAAGATGACATCATTGAAATCTTCAATATATTGATGAAGGAACACAAACTTCATCTACCCAACATCAAATACCCTGAGAAGGCTGGCAAAGTCGATGACCCAGATTATTATCTCTTCCATCGGTACATTCATCACCCTACAAGGGCATGCTATGTACTGAAAAGAAGGATCCAGGAGTTGATCGACGCCAAAATTGTCACTTTGCATTTATAAACGAGGGGACAATCACTGCAAATTGATTTCACTCTAACGTAACAATTTGCTTCCTCAAGAAAATACCGGATGATGAGTCCCTAAAGTTTTCCCAGCAGATTCTTCAGGTCTATCCCCACTCAGGAAAATCACTCCACAATGAATTTTTCGGACATGAGTTCATTTCTATATTACCTCTGAACTATTGTCCAAACATTTCTTTATTTTTCCAGCTTAGTTTGTCATGTCCATATTACCTCTGAACAAACCTTTCTGGTCCGGCTATCGATTATCATGTCCATATTACCTCTGATATCGGTTGTCATCTCAACTTAGCACCCGTACTTAACTCTAAGTACGCCAGTGGTGTTAAGTCTACAAAAACTGCCATGTCCATATTACCTCTGAGCAGATATATACCTCCATCCCCAATGGAGTCACAACTCAAAAGTTTGTCATGTTCATATTACCTCTGAACAAACTTTTCGAGTTTTCGGCTATCGATTATCATGTCCATATTACCTCTGATATCGGTTGTCATCTCAACTTAACACCCGTACTTTATTCTAAAGTACGCCAGTGGTGATAGGTCCACAAAAACTGCCACGTCCATATTACCTCTGGCAGGGCTTGTCCTAAACTTATTACTTGCACTCTCGTGCGCAACAAATAATAGGTCCACCAAAATCCCCCAGTGGGATGTCCTCAACAAATACGGTATCGTACTAGGTCCATATTACCTCTGGTACGATGTCCAAAATTCGCGCAAACAATTATAAAGAAATAGAGGACCCTTATATGATTGCAAATGGTGCTTACAGATTAGCCAAGCCTAATAGAAATTTGGCAATGGTTCCTATCAACGGCAAATTCCTGAAGAAGTACTATATATAATCTCCTTTGCTTAACGGAGTGTGATGAAGATCTTATTCTGACAATACCATGCACAAAGGTTAGCTGGATCATATTCTATCAGATTCGTATGACCTCTTAATAGATATGCTTAACTAATTTGTAAACCTATCATGTTCATATTACCTCTGATAGTATTTAGTATACAAATTTAGTTGGATTATATCCTCTCCGGTTCATATCACTTCTGAATAGATTTACATTCAGCAAAACCTTAACAAAAGTATGTCATGTTAATGATACCTCTGATATTACTTTTGTAATACCCCGTTCCGCTCAAGCGGACTACCGTCTCAAACGGCAATCGTGCAGCTGTCCCGACCCGCTTTGCCTCAATCAAGAAGCAAAAGATATCCAGACTTGCCCCTACATGAATCCGGCTTGGATTTTCAGAGGCTCGCTCAGACGTATCGCTCTACCGAGGCGAATCATCGCTAAGGTGGGTGGCTACGGTGAACTTGTCTTTGCTTAGCCAGCACACATAAAATTTGGAATGTTTATGCTAGTCGCTAGGTGATTCACCCCCTGCATGCTAATAAATCCAATGCACCTAGCTAAGGAAATAATCCCAACTTGTATTGCTTGCTAGAACATGGAAAAGGAAATACTGCTTATATTCAGACCCTCGCATGCTAAGTCCCTTAACGGTTTCATCTCTCGGACTACCTTCGGGCCCGAGCAACGTGCCTGTTTATGTTCCTAGAAACGCATGCTTGTCTGCTTGATAGTTACCGTGTTTTCATCCAAACCCCGGAAGACTACTACGTAGTCGTTCCGTGCCTGAACGAACCTGCAAGTATCCGGAACCGTTAGGTCATCAACGCAGCCCCGAACCAGGGGAATGCATCAAGACAAGTTATTGTACAGAACCAAGATTCAAGTATCCCGTATACTCGTGTACTCGTGTTCCCGTGCACTCGTGTTATCGTGTTCTCGTGTTCTAGTGCACGCGTGTTCTCGTGTATCTCGTGTAATCGTGTTGCCTGAGATTGGTTAAATCGTGTTGCCTGAGATTGGTTAAATCGTGTTGCCTGAGATTGGTTAACCCTGAAGTGCATGTCGCGGACAACTCGGAAACGAGGTATAGTTCCACGGACGGTCACCGGGGCACTGGGGCCGCTCCGATCCGGATGGAACTTCAAGTGTGGTTCATCGTGTGCAGGCGAGTGGTTTGCAGCATATCGTGTACTCGGTTGCATTCCACTTGGCCTAGGACCACATCATGTGTAGTCTATCGTGTGCTGGCGAGATGGTTTACAACATATCGTGTACTTGGTTGCATTCCATCTTGGCCTTGGACTACATATGCAATCCATCGTGTACGGGCGAGATGGTTCGTAGCGCATCGTGTGCTCTCGTTGCGTTCCACTCTCGTCTGGGATTAGTCCTTTATGGCTTTGCCAGCGACTCATGTTCATATAGATAAGTCATCCTCGCTTAGTGGCTATCCGCGTGCGAGTTACTGCATCGTATCAAGTACAACTGAGCACACCAAATACTGTCCCGTTCAATAACTCTCGTGTTGCATGTTGCATATGCTATGCTCCTAAATGCTTATACTTGCCCGTGCTTGAATTAATCATGTTTGCCTTGGACAGGGAAGGAGAAATGGTAAGTTGGTAAGTCTCGCCGTGTTTCCTCAAACATCGCACGGCGCACTGCCCGACACGATAAGCTATTCAATGTTTGCATGAAACTGATCCTAAGGCAACTAGAAAGACAACTTAATAGTTATGCACGGAACCTGTATTACGTGTTTGGATTTGTCGAGCGGGCGAGTAGCTTCCCCACCAGTGCATTCAATGTACTGATAATCCACCAGTTTGATATGCAGGGTGTGGGAGAACCTCGTGCGGTGCGGACGCCTCCAACGTGCGTGCTAAGGCCAGGAGTTCCCTCTGAAGCCTTGCAACGGTGCGTCCGGGACTGAAGCGCATATACAAGACATAATGTTTTGAACATCGCCTGACCATCGCCTGTACAATCATTCCACAATTGTAGCCACTTGGCACACTTTTATTGTTTCAGAGAGAGGCTTGAGCGACTTATATTCTCGGCTATACGCCGCCTGTAATACATGTTTCATATCAATAAAGAGATTACTTTACTTGTTTCGATGCTTCCGCTATATTGTCGACTCAGTGAACCTGTTACCGATCGCCTATGTGTTCATGACTCCGCTGCACTCGGACAATCTGTACGACTCTGTGGCTTAGAACTCTTGCCGCCAGCCAATGAACCATGGCCTTGCACGGGCGTGGATCACGCTCGTGCGGCATCACGCCCGGATGGGTTAAGCGATCGTTCCGCGGGAGCGCTGGCGAGGGTGATTCTCGCCTAGCGGGAACGGCCGATTTGCCTGCGGGAGATCGGGGCGTGACAGGTTGGTATCAGAGCCTGGCTTCTACGCCTTTGGACTTCAATTCGATATCTCTGTTTCGAAAGCTCGTTCGTGGGTTATGTGCACGCTCTCTCTCAATGCCTCGATGGGATGTTCCAACAATAAGTCTAAATACTTTCAAAATACGTTTTGAATAATATGCTTGCTTGTCTGGTTGTATGCTGCGAGTGGCCTTTGTGCCAACCTGTACGGACTCATCGAGTGTATCGCTAGTAGCTTGTCCGATTTTCACTAACCCTAAGTTTGGTTGAATGTATCTATTCGAGGGACGCCTTGAACTAGTGCACCATCCAAGACTTAAGAAAAGGTGAAACTCGAGTGCTAAGACTTCGCTATCACTGAGCTGGTTGACGTATTCACGCTAGAAGTGCACTTCAAAAGTGCGCACGATCCAGTCTAAGCGATATGCTGATTTCGAAGCTTGTGCAAGTGAATATCCAAATGAAACAAGTACAAACGACTTGTCTAGGATTGCCTCAACCCTAGATTTCTGCTTGTCCTTAGTAAGTCTCGAGGACGAGACTTTTTCTAAGTTGGGTAGGATGTAACACCCCGTTCCGCTCAAGCGGACTACCGTCTCAAACGGCAATCGTGCAGCTGTCCCGACCCGCTTTGCCTCAATCAAGAAGCAAAAGATATCCAGACTTGCCCCTACATGAATCCGGCTTGGATTTTCAGAGGCTCGCTCAGACGTATCGCTCTACCGAGGCGAATCATCGCTAAGGTGGGTGGCTACGGTGAACTTGTCTTTGCTTAGCCAGCACACATAAAATCTGGAATGTTTATGCTAGTCGCTAGGTGATTCACCCCCTGCATGCTAATAAATCCAACGCACCTAGCTAAGGGAATAATCCCAACTTGTATTGCTTGCTAGAACATGGAAAAGGAAATACTGCTTATATTCAGACCCTTGCATGCTAAGTCCCTTAACGGTTTCATCTCTCGGACTACCTTCGGGCCCGAGCAACGTGCCTGTTTATGTTCCTAGAAACGTATGCTTGTCTGCTTGATAGTTACCGTATTTTCATCCAAACCCCGGAAGACTACTACGTAGTCGTTCCGTGCTTGCTAGAACATGGTAAGTCTCGCCTTGTTTCCTCAAACATCGCACGGCGCACTGCCCGACACGATAAGCTATTCAATGTTTGCATGAAACTGATCCTAAGGCAACTAGAAAGATAACTTAATAGTTGTGCACGGAACCTGTATTACGTGTTTGGATTTGTCGAGCGGGCGAGTAGCTTCCCCACCAGTGCATTCAATGTACTGATAATCCACCAGTTTGATATGCAGGGTGCGGGAGAACCTCGTGCGGTGCGGACGCCTCCAACGTGCGTGCTAAGGCCAGGAGTTCCCTCTGAAGCCTTGCAACGGTGCGTCCGGGACTGAAGTGCATATACAAGACATAATATTGTGAACATCGCCTGACCATCGCCTGTACAATCATTCCACAATTGTAGCCACTTGGCACGCTTTTACTGTTTCAGAGAGAGGCTTGAGCGACTTGTATTCTCGGCTATACGCCGCCTGTAATACATGTTTCATATCAATAAAGAGATTACTTTATTTGTTTCGATGCTTCCGCTATATTGTCGACTCAGTGAACCTGTTATCGATCGCCTATGCGTTCATGACTCTGCTGCACTCGGACAATCTGTACGACTCTGTGGCTTAGAACTCTTGCCGCCAGCCAATGAACCATCGCCTTGCACGAACGTGGATCACGCTCGTGCGACATCACGCCCGGATGGGTTAAGCGATCGTTCCGCGGGAGCGCTGGCGAGGGTGATTCCCGCCTAGCCGGAACGGCCGATTTGCCCGCGGGAGATCGGGGCGTGACAACTTTCACCCTAGCCTATCGTTTATATTAAAAAATGATGGGTCCACAAAGTCAGATAAAGTCTCTTTACTATCTCTAGAAAGAGCAAGTTACATATAAAAGCAAAAAGTACATCATTGGGGAGGAGCAGTTAAATCACGGATCTGCTACGCCAGAGCGGCCATCCTCTCATTCCTGGAGTTCAAGACGTTAGCGCGAGCCCGCTCCAACCTTGCCTCCTCATTGTTCAAGGCAGACAGTTCAGACCGAGCATGTACAAAACTTGCGTGGATGACACCCGCATGTGCCAGGTTCTGTTGAGCCGCTTTCATTCGGCCCTTCAACACATCTCGAGCTGACGATAAAGCGAGAGCCCTCTCCTTTGCCTGAGCGAGTTCATCTTCCAATTTGTGGACCCTCGCTGCCTCTTTCTCATATTCGGCTTCGCACTTAGCCAGCTGGGGAATGACATACCCCAATACGGCATGCTCTTCATTCATCTCTTGTTGCTGTGCCTCGATGGATTTGCTCAGAGTTTCCATCTCCCCAATAAGTTTTGCAGTCATGGAGTCATACTCAGCCTGAATCAGGTCATCAATGCTGCCTCAGGATAGTTGCAAATAATTGTTAATGGGTTGTTCTAAACAATTAACTATTTGCTCCAGCGCATCAGCTCTTCCAGCGGATTTAAAAATTTTGATCGGCGCTATCGCAAGTTGGGAAGACATCTTCAGAGCCTCGAAGCCTAGATTTTTCTCTAGCACCATTGATATCAGCATTTTTAAAGTGATATAGAAAATGCTAGTATACTGCTCAACTAGCATGGCGAAATCCGAATGGACGCTGGGAGTAGCTGCAATGTCGGTGAATCCCCTTCCAGGAACGACTGCATAGGGTATCGTCACAGTCGTCGCTTCAACAGATGGCGCGACAAAAGTAGAGGCACCAACAACGGTCGAAGTGGCTGGCGTACTCGACAAAGGAGGCATAGTCTTGATGACAGGATCATCCTCCTCTGAAGATATCGGGACTGTATTGGGTGAGCCAGCACCCGAAAATGTTGCCTCTTTAAAGTCGAGTACCGCCGTTTCATCGGTGGGAGCCGCAACAAAGCCAAAGGTTGCGTCGACGCTGCCCTCCCCATAGATGTCTTCCCCTGAAAAGAAGACAAGAGAAAGTTAATATCAACCTGATGTTAATTTTTCTAAAAGAGGCGTAAAGACGACATTTACCTATGGCCGATGGTATATATGTCGCGTCTGCAGCCAGTACAGCTAAATTATTTCTTAATGATGTTAAGTGAGCTGTCATACCTGGAGAAGGGGGTGCACCAAAGGATGTCTGAGGGTAGTCATCCAAGTCTTCACCCAGATCCACTCGAGGTTCATCGGGTGGAATCTCGCTGGAGATACTTACAGATGAAGAAGGGGCTGGACCCATTATTGGTCTGGATAAAGATATCCTTAATTTGCCCGGCCTCGAAGGCGATCTCGTAGCACTACCTGAAGCGGTAGTAGCGACAGCAGTCTCGAGCAAAGAATCTCCGACACTGTGAGCCGGAACTATGGAGGTTCCCTCTCTAATAGGCGAAGGACCTCTAGTCAAAAAATTATCCCCAACATGGGAAATGACAGACTCACTCCTAGGAGCCTCATGGCTGGAAGTCCTGGTAGGACCACCGACAGTCTTCTTTTTCTTGCGAGGGGAAGGCTCTTTCAGAGTAGGAGCCCTTCGCTTACTGGGGATAACAAGAGGCTCTACAGGCGAAGGTATTACGCCTCTCGGTATTATCAACAAAAACTCATCTGGACCGACAGGGTCTTCACCTTCATCAGAGGAAACTGATGGGACCTCCTCTCTTCCAGTGGACTTATGAGAGGGCATCCTAAAACTTCCACGCATATCAAAATCGTGATGGAAGGTATTGATGGCCACATAAAATTGGGCGTACGAATGGAGGATGCGCAACTCCATGGAGAGAGAAGTCGCGGGCACAGTAAAGGTTGCTCCAGTATAATCCATCATGAAATACCGCCATCCTCTCGCTCCATCAATGAGTCCACCTCTGAATTTGAAGCTGGTGATAGCATTCCCTACATACAACTGGTCGTACCCAAATTGCCTGGTGAATCGGCTAGGCAGATACGGCTCAAAGAAGCAATGGTCCTCACTTTTGTACAGTAAATGGGAAGGTCTAATACAGACCAACCAATAAAAAGCTTCGGGAGAAAGAACGGTCTTCCCGTGACCTGAATCCTGAAGTTTCGTCCCCTGTTGATTAATATGTACAGTGGGGACGATACAGAAGAGCTTCCAACTATGAGCAAAATTTAATGCTCGCCGACAGTCTACGACGGTGGTCACGTTCCAAGTGGAATTCTTGTAATTCAACAAAAAATTATTTCCTGAACTACTGGCAGAGCCGGGAGGCCTCACCCTGGGGTTATGAAGAATTAACCATCCCATCAGATATAGGAACGGTAACTCTACCCTGGGAAAGCTTTCACGCCGTATTTCATCTGCAAGCAGCCCATCAGTAATGGCCCTCAGGCCAGCTTGTATCCGACATACCATGGCAGGGAGCAGGCCCAGTCTTGCCCCAAATACCAAACGCACTGCAGGCCATAAGGTGTTACGATGAATGCGATGCCAGGTACTACCAATCGGCGTAGCCATACAGAGAGGAAGCCAGCCAGTTGAGCTTCCCTTGACAGAGGCTTACGGCAATGCCTCATATAACTGTACGGCAATGCCTGCAGGATAACTCCCTATCTCCTCATCGAGAACTTGATCTGAAGCCCCAGCGTCTTCAATAAGATTATCAACTATTTGAGCATTAAGCATGCTTAGAAGGTTCAAAGGCTTATCCTTGCTATCTACAACTTTGTCTATCTTAGCATCTCTGGCCTGATGAAAGAAGAGATATGACGCCCATTTGTCGGTATAAGCCAAATCAGAGGGCTCATTGTAGAAGGTGGTGCACGCTAGATAATGGCTCATTAGCTCCTGGTACACTGCCACTACCCGAGGGTTTGTATCCCTCAGCTTCCTGTTTGTGGGAACATACTCTTCATAAGGAGTATCCCCCATTGGCTGTCTTGAAATCTCTGCCATCTTGTGAAGGGCCAATCCTAACTCCCCTAGCAGAGTGGCAAAAGTCCCAGTGAGCGAGATATACAGCTCTATCAAAGCCAAAAATAGGTTGGGGTTGAGAGGCAGCCCAACACTGGTAGCATTCACAGCCGCGAACAGACCAATGCTCTCCAGCTCCGTCTGAAAATGCTTCAGGGCCCAGGCAGTTAAACGAGCCCGTCGAAGATTTCCAGGGGTAAGCCACCCGCTGGTTTTATATATTTTTCCCCATCTAGATATGTCAGGGGTTTCCCACTGATCATACTCAATAGCATTCGTTCTCCTTGAGACGATATCAAAATTTCCCTTCCTTCAGGATACTGGGTTCCAGAAATAGGAAATATCATATGGGACAAATCCTCCAGATAATTGGAGTTCAGCATCCCAGCAGCAGAACCCATCACCTCAGCCAACAGAGGAATCTGCAAGTCCACTACAAAATACAAGAAGAATAAGTCAGTTTCTACACTAGACATTACAGTCTTGCAGCTTACGCCAAAGATCAACAGTCTGTGCTTTTACGCCAAGACTGTAAAAACTTGAGTTTTTACGCTGGAACCTATTTTCGAGGCATAAAATTCAAGATTGGCAGTATACACAAAAATCTAACAGTCTGTGTTTTTACGCCAGACTACCAAAATTTGAGTTGTTATGCCAAAATTTTCATCCAGAGCGTAACACTCAAAGTTTGTAGTATACGCCAAATTTTGACAGTCAAAGCTTTTACGCCAGACTGCAAAAATATGGAGTTTTTACGCTGACACATTAGAAATATGGGCGTAAATGATAAAACATCTCTGTGCATCATCTTCCTCGAAGAGGTTCTCAGCACAGAAGATGACCTAGCTCGTTCACGTACAATGTGTGCGAAGGGTTTTCTTCGTTTTCTCGTCCCTAAAGCTTTACCTATGATGCCTGGTGCACAGCTTGACGGTGGGACACTTTGTTCAGAGCGAGGTTCGCTCAGCCCAATGGGAGTTGCTCGTGCTTGAGCAGAGGAGCGAGAAGAAGAGGCAACTTTCTTTCCCTTAGCGGTGGAAGGTTGTTTCGGTGCCATGGCTAAAAGTCAGAGTGCTCAGAGAAGAAGCGAAGAGGAGTTCTCAAAGAGACAAAGTTTTTTTTGCAAAAGACAGATGAAGGATTTCTTCTCTGAAGGCCTTGGGGTATTTATAGAGTTCAGATAAATCCTTCGAATCCCTAACCAAATTCGATATTTAATATTCGGTTATGATTGGGGACCACGTCAGCCTATCATTTAGGGAAGACGGACAGTCAGCGGATTCAAAAAGTTTTTCGTGCAGAGCAGATCTACGATTTTTATGCTCAGGAGTTTTTACGCTCAAAGAGACCACAAATATATGATTTTACGCTCAGAGGCTATAAGTCCATGGTTTTACGCCCAAATGCTTTTATGCTCGGTAGCTTTTACGCTCGAGAGGCTACAAACTACGACTTTACGCTCAGAAGTTTTTACGCTCAGAGGCTACAAATCTATGATTTCACACTAAGAGACTATAAGTCTATGGTTTTACGTCCGGATACTTTTATGCTCAGTAGCTTTTACGCTCGAGAGGCTACATACCTACGACTTTACGCTCAGAGGCTACAAATCTGTGATTTCACGTTCAGAAGCTTTTTACGCTTAGAAGCTACAAATTTATGATTCTATGCTCGAAAACTACAGATGGCCAATTATAAGGGTTTACGCAGAAGATGCTCCTTTTTGGCTACAAAATATTCTAAGTGCCCAAAATATACAGAATTCAACGTTGAAGATGACTCTTCTTCTTGGGTCGATGGGAAGCTCATCCGAAGTTCAGTCTTTTATACAAGTTCAAGTATGGCCTGTTTGACAGCCATTTCTCGCCCTATTTCAAGGGATTTTTGGAAAATTATTCTTGAAGATGATGGTCTGAACAAGAATTCTTCTTATCAGAGAAGTTACAGTTCAGAAATTCTACCACTACTACAAAGCTAGGATTCCCACTAAGAAAAAGCTAGACTTCATCATTTCATGCTCCTCTCCTCCATTGTAAATCTCAACTTCGATGATCTTTCATACAATCTAAATCCCTTATTTATAGCACAAAGGGTCTGAATATGACCCATCATTTCCAGTTTGGGTAACCGGCACCTGCCTTCCTTTGTAATGATGAAGCCTAGCTTTTTCTTAGTGGGAATCCTTCAGAGTAGTAGTGCGCCTTTGATGAAGCCACTTTCACTAAGTGGGAATCCTTCAGTATGCTTTAGCGTAGCAGTGTGCCTTTTGAGCTGTAAAGTTGTCCAGTAGTGGAGAGCTCATTATGAAAAATTGTCCAGTAGTGGAGAGCCTATTACGAGCTGTCTGTTTTATCATTAGGGTCGAAGAATAGAGATGATGAGCTGTTTGATTCATCATTACTTTCTTCGTGGAGATGACTGTGGCTGTTGGAGTGGCTTGTACTGTGTTCTGGACAGTGGTTGTTGTCTTGTAACCAAATAGAGATTCCTTCAATAGAAAGTGGATTATTTCTATTATGTCGGGTATTCATGATTTGTTCACGTTCTTCCATTAAGGAACTAACCATAATTTCTCTATCTTCAATAGTTCTCCTAAGTTGCTCTATTTGCTCTTGTAATTCTTCTCTTCTGGTTATAATTGCTTCTCTAAGTTCCATTAGTAGTTGTCGTTGTTATTGTTGCTGCCTTCGTAGTCGTTGCCGTTGTTGCTGCCTTCGTGGTATGACCTTCTTAGGGGATCACCGAGCTGTTCTTGGTCCTAACCTTCGTAAATATCTATTAAGGATGACTTTATAACAAAATTTGTTCATTGGAGGCTCCACCATGCTTCCTGTGAAGAATTTAATCTAATCTGAATTTCCTTCAGAATCAACATGGATCCTTATGGGATCATTATTGATGAGTAAATATTCATTTCTGGCTAATTGGCCAATACGGCCCATCGTCATATTATTCATAAAATCCATGATCTTGGAGGGCCCATCGTCGTTCCCAGGTAATGGCCTGAGGCGGTCCACAAGGATGGTGTGTTTGGAAGTAGAGATTTGGGCATTAGCCCTGGAAACACTTCGTGCAGCCTCGAAGAATTCTGTGGCTGCCATGAGTCTTTCATGATCCTCGTCGAAGCCTTGTTTTAAAAATTTAATATACTCAAAAAAGGGTTCTTCAATGAGTCTGCTCAATTCCCATAGTTGGTAAGATGGGAACAACTTGATATACTGCCGTTCCTCCCAGATACTCCAGACCTTGAATCGGAAGATGGTCTGAAATTTAGTCGTGTGAGAGAGTGCTGCTTGATGCAGATTTCTGGAAGACAGTCCCGGTAGTCATCTTCGAAAATTGTGTTCATATAAACCTCATGAACTAGCCCCTTTTTGATATAGGGTTTGAACTTCTGGATTTCACGAAAACAGGCAAGAATGCGAGGTCGCCTGTTGATGTTGAGAATAAGTTCTTTATTCTGGAAAAGATTAACAATTTCAGTATCTTCGAGCTTTTTAAAGAAGAGAATAAGTCTGGAATCGTCCAGTAGTTGCTGTTGATGCATGGCGAGCATTTCCTGGACAGTTACTTCGGCATTGAACTCTTCGAGTTTTGGGGAGTTGATTCCGAGGGTTTTGAGTAGTCCGAGGACATCCGCCATCCGAAAGTTTACCAGATCATTGGTCCGTATCTGGGAAAAGATTTCTTTGAGCTCCTTTTGTTCGGAGGAAGTGCCGGTGAAGAGATCCTTCTCTCTGAGGGAGAGTGCCCGAGATCTGGAGGTGGACGAGAAAGTCATCATTTTTGAGATGTGCTGATGAGTCTCCCTCATCCTTTTTTCAAGCATAGCATTTTTCTGCCTTTCGGCTAGCAGCGTCCTTTCAATTTAGGTCAGCCAATAACTAGCTCCCTTTACGTCGCAGGCCTAGAAAGCCCAAAAGCAGCCATTAAATCTTTCCCAAACTGCTTTATCCTTGTTCTCCATGTCCGTATTGTACCAATTTTTTATTACGACGTCCGAAAATTGTACAGGTGTCATTGATGGTCTGGGAGGTCCCGAGAACTGTGTTGGTGGGACTACAGGCCTTACAGGAAGAAACATGGGCCTAGGAATAGCTTCCAGTATATTTTTCCCTTTATTGATTTGGCTATTCGCCTGGGGGATATTTTGGTTATTCACCTGGTACTTTTGGCTGTTCGCCTGAGATTGGCTGTTCGCCTGAGGTTGGCTGTTCGCCTTTGGGGAAATTTGGCTGTTAGCCTCCTGGGTTTGTTCAACCCCTGATGATTCTGCTATGTTGTTATCTTTGGCCTTTTTAGGGGCTACTTCTTTGAACTCGCCCTGCCTCTTCATCTCTTGAAAGAGGTCACGAATTTTTTTATAGAAATCTTCGTCTTCCATATATCATAACCTGGTAAGAGTATCTGCAAGAAAATTAGTGTATCCCGGAATATAATTGACATCATAATTAAATATTTCTAGATACATTGCAATTCTAATCCGTCGAAGGTTTTCTTCGGGATTATTAATAGTCTTTTTCTTCAAGAATTGTGCCACTGATTTATTGTCAGTCTCAATCAAAAAATGTCTATACAAGATATATATTTTTAGGCTTTTTATGGCTAGTTTGACTGCTAATAATTCTTTGTCATATATAGCATATTTTATTTGTACTTTAGTAAACCTTCCTGATGCGTAAGCAACAATTTCTTTTTGCTTGGCAATTAATACTCCTGCCCAGAAGTTATCCGAGGCTTCAGTTTGTAAAACTAAAATATCATTGTCAAGCGGAAAGTAAAGAATATTTTCTATTTTTATGGATTCTTTTATCCTAGCAATCTCCTCAATTTCTCTTTGATTAAGGGAAATAGAGATCCTGTCTGTATTCCATTTTCTTGGTTGTTCACCAGTTATTTTTTTATACTTGGTTTGTTCAGCCGTAAGTTTTTCTTGTAAATGTTTTACTTTTGCTGATAAATTAGGAATAAATTTTCTACCATAATTAAGTAATCCCAAAAAACTCTGAAGTTCTTTAAGGGTTTTGAAGTTTTCCAGAAATTCTCTGATCTTGGTATATATATGTTCTTGCAACAGAATTTGTCCATTCTTTATGGTTTTTCCTAAGAAATCAATTTCGTTTTTGAATAATTCTATCTTTTTTGGACTTAAAATAATTCCATTATCGAGTAGTAATTTACAAACATGCAATAGATGTTCTTTGTGTTCCTCATCGGTGTTTGAGAAGACGAGGATATCGTCAATGTAGACTACTACAAAAGGAAGATGCCCAAAAATAGAATTCATCCATTTCTGAAATATTTGTGGAGCATTTTTCAGCCCAAAAGGTAAAACTAACCATTCAAAATGTCCCTGAGGACAACTGAATGCTGTTAATTCTACGGTATTTTTATCTTCTAATTTTATTTGCCAAAAACCTGATTTAGCATCAAATTTACTATAATACTTTGCACCTTGAATTTGTTTGATAAGATGCTCAGCTGTGGGAATAAAATAACCATCGAATTTAGTATAACTATTTAACTTTCTATAATTAATAACCATCCTTGCTTTTCCTCTTTTTATCTCAGCATGATTTCTTACAAGAAAAGCCGGAGAGGAATGTCTGCTAAAACTTTTCTGGATAAGCTTTAATTTTAAGAGTTCGTTAATTTGTTTAGAAACTTCCTCTTTGTCAGAAGGGAAAACCATAATGCTATTAACTCTGACATTGGTTTCTTTGTACTGTTCTAATAGCTCTATTTTACAATATCTAGGGACTTTATCGAAGGCTTTTAATGGATTATCAGAAAAGAGTGGTTCTAACATTCCATAAATGGTCCTTTGTAACTTATTGTTATTGGGAAGATTGTAAGTACAGACTTTTGTATAATCAATGAGTGTGACGGGTTTTTCACCACGCTGTGCTGTATGAGTAAAGTTCGAAGCTAAGGAGACAGGAAAATGTACTTTAGGAATGGATATTCCATCAAGTTCAAATGTGTGTGTGTGTTGTATGGCTTATAGTGCCTTAAATTATCCATACCAATAATACAATCACTGTCAAAATCTTTGGGTAGTAATACAAAATCAAACATATAAGTGTTAGAATGCCCTTGTAAATCGGGAAAATGGACCTTAAGGTTTTTTACTTTATGGTTCACAGACACTTGTCTTCCTATAAAATCATTTAATTTGCCTGGTTTGTCAAGTTGTTGCCATAAATCCCGAGGAATAAAAATTTCCTGTAATAAACTAGCCTCTGCTCCGGTATCAATAAGAGCATGGATAGTAAATTCATTATACCCTGATATACATATAGTAAGTGGTATGTATATATGTAGCTGTGCTTTTACTTTTAAGTCCATGGTTCTGACCATGTTTATATCGGAAGGAGTATCCGGGAGTTCTAACACTTCTTTCCAAGTCTCTATAGAAAGATCTATATTGTCAAGAGATGTACTTGCTATTTCTAATTCTAAGGTATCTTCAATGGAAAGATCTATAGTATTATCTGCTTGAGTTCTAGCCCTTTTGTCGGGATTAAGTTTCTCAAATTTTCTAATATGTTTTTTGATTACTTGTATTGTTCTGTCCATATGTCTTAGAACAATAGTCCTATAGTTAGACCTTATGACCTCTCGTATAATATCTCGAAACTTTCGTAAAAGATGGTTCATCTTATAGGCCTGATCTATTTGACTTTCGTAATAACACGTATGCTCCCTATACTAATTAGTGATTTTTGACATTTATTGGAGTGACAAAATTCTACCTCTATCCTTTATTTGTGATAAAGGAATTTTTACTGACATTTTTTTTGATTCATTAGCACGCTGGTTGTCAAGCATAGTCTTGGTTCTCCCTTCAATTGGTGTGCTAACACTCATTCTATGTTGTATATCCTGTAAAATATTAGGTGTTAATTCAATAATAACTAAGTTATCCATAGAGTTAGATCTAGTGATATGGGGAGTATTTGAAGTCGTGGCCTCAGACTCCTTTTGACTTAGAGGTTGTTTTCCTCCCTCGATTCTAGTTGATATGGTATTACCAGAGACAATAAAATATTCGGTTGGTATTTCGATCTTTGGTTTTAAAGATTTAATAAAAACTCTCATTTCATTATCATTCTTAAGGTGTTCTAATCTGATAAGTCTAGGTTGGATAGTTTTTCCAATTCCTACTTCAAAAAGTCTTACTAAATTTTTAGGTGTGATGGATTTGAAGGTTGGCGTATCGTTTAATGCCATACAATGTTCCCATTGTATTCCAAGTACTTTTGACCGGGCAATAATTCAATTCCTTGGAGGCTCACCGATAATGTACAAGTTTTTTCTATATTGTGATCATCTAAACTTATAGAAAAATCTGGGTGTATGTTGATACCAAATAACCTGTTAACAAGATTAGACTTAGCTCCTCCTATTATACTATTTAATGGATTATTGATGATCCTCTCATCCATGCAAACTACTATAATAGGAGTATCTATTCCTGCTCGGAATAGTCCCGTTATTTTGAGCTGTATTAGGCCTATATGTAAATACCTCATCTTGGGATATTTAGCTCTTAATTTTTCATTTTTCTTTTGTCTAATAAACTGATAGAGGAAAAATCTTCATCCCCTTTTAATTCTATATTTCCCTGCATTCTTTCAAAAATATAGGTGTGTTTATTCAGGAACCTAGACTGAAAAGAGATTGGTTTATAAACCTCATTTTTATCTGAATGTGGTATAGCTTCTTTGAGTTTTTCAAGGTCATCATCGGTGATTTCAAATTGTTCTCCCTCACTCTGGAGAATACTAGAATTACTAGTTTCCTCTGAAGTTAGAGTATTCATATAGATTCTAAATTCAGAATAGCCGTCGTGTAATTCACTAGAGCTTGATCCAGGGGAACTAATGCGGGTTTAGGAGGAATGTCTTCTATTATAGGCAAGTCTTCATATTTGTGTATAACCAATAAACCCAAAGGATTACCCTTTTCAATGAGATAATCTCTATCTTCGAAGGAAGTATTTTTCATTATTATGGAAACATTATTTAGGGAAACGGGTTCAATAAAGCCATAAGTAATGAATATATTTTTTGTAGCATGTAATGGTATATTATGAATAATGCCATAATAGCCTAATGGCAAGAATATTCTAATATCTCCTGGGTATGATATCTTCTAATTCTGCAACTCTTACTTGCATATATAATATATCCTGCTGATATTCCCTCCTTTCTGGGTAATATTGTATTGTCATTTAATAGGGTTATCCTGATTGAATTTTAGGTTTTATTGATGGTGACCATGTTAATTTTTAAATGTTTAAGGGATTCATAAGTATCGTCCTCAGATTGTTCATCTGTATCATTAGACTGATCATTCGAATTATCTGAATAAACAGACTCTATTTCGTATATAGAAGAGGCAGAAGTATCACTATTTATATCATTAATAGTTCCAATGTTGATACCGTATTTATCTAAGTCATCTATAATTATTGTATGAATATTGTTAGGACATTCGTTCGCGAAATGACCTTCCTTATTACACTTAAAACATTTACAACCCTTTTTAAAATTCTTTCGTTTAATGAACTTTCTTTTTCTATATTTATGGGGTTGCTGTTTTAAAGCTGGTTTCCACTTTCTTCTGGTAATTTTATAATTGGTCCTTACTTTTCCTTTTCTTCTAAAGAATTTCTTCCTCTGTTTCTTCCATCCTTTGGCATCAGGTAGACATCCAAATTCGGCATTAATATCCGTATTATACTTAGAACAACAAGAATATCCTAACCTAGATTTCTTAATGGTTCTATCCATTTGTTTTTGTGCTCTTACTTGTTCACATACCGTTTCCATAGTTTTCATACAGGCTTTCTTGAGCATGCCCGTAGTGTGGACATTATTTCTTATTTTATTATATTTTTCTTGAATAATATTATTCCAAGGATAAGGGATTTTTGTAAAAAATCCTTTAATCCAAAAATCCTTTTGTCTTGTATTTTTTAATCGAAATATAAAGCCAATATATTTAGTAATAAATTCTTCTAATAAACAAATATCGCATAGAATCATTTTATGAAGAAGTTCCTCATAGTCTTTGTCATCATTACCATCTTCTCCTATGAAGTCGGCTAGCATGAGACCTAATAATTTGGCTAATGCATCTTGAGGATCTTCGGTCCCTCTAATTTTGTCTCCCTTTTCCTTATTGTTAGTTTCTAGGCTAACTAACCAGGCTCTAGCGCTTCCCTTCCAGAAACTTGTTGCATAATGAATGAATTGGGCAGTGTTAATATTTCCTGGTAAATGATATATCATTCTTCCTATTTGTTGTGACCATTCACCAGTATATTCTTTTATTTTCCTATGTGGAATCTCGTCTATATTGAAAATAAGTCCATCTGTATGCCTATAATCACTGGCTTTATGATATCTAACCCAATCCTTCCTATTTTTAGGTTGGCTTTTAGTGTATGGAATAATAGCTCTGGTTGGCATAAAGCTTTCAGGGGGAGGTCCAACAGATCCTACATCTTCGGTGGGTATTCCTTCAAGGGTCATACCTCCACCACTAGTACTTCCTACTTCTTCATTGTTTAAAACATGAAGGGTCTCTTCATCTGAATCACTATCTATGCTATATTTCCATTTAAAGAAATCAATGGCCTCTGAATATTTTTTATAGAAAGCGTAAACGGTTTGTTCGTCAATTTCACCAAGGGGTTCTTGGCTTTGTAGTTTAAGGAAATTACGGTAGTGTTCTTCATTAATATCATTAATATTAATCTTATTATCTTCTTTTGACGAATACCTCATCATATTAATATTCCAATGGGCAGTTTTAGGGTTCTGGTTGTGCTTATCTCCAAATCCTCTGGAACTGGTATCAGAGCCTGGTTAAACCCCTGTAAGTATTATTATTTAATTATGGTAGCTTAAGCATTTAGTTCTTGGATATGATCTACCAACCTACATGATGATTTTTTTAATATATTTAGTAATTCTAGGCCCAAAATCCTTACGCATGAAGTAGGAAACGAACCAATGCTGTGCTCCAATTCTGTGAAGCGACAGTATAGGCCTGTGGTTGAAATACTCGTAGCCTAACCCCGCCATAAAACCACGGTATGCTAGGATAAACTTGTCCAGGCAAAGGGGGTACTGTGTCTAGCCGCAGAATTGTGGGTCAAAACGGATAAAAGGCACAGAATTACTAAAATATATTTGAGAAAAATCTTATAATATTACATGTAGATCATATTCAAGAACTATCATCACAAATGAGCAACGAGCAACCTTTTTCAGAGCTTATTTATGCAGACACGCACCAATGCTTTTTAAACCTTCATAACAATTATGAACACATAGTACATATGTCTAGTAGAGATCACCCAGAACACGGGATATATAATTTTATAGTAGATCTCTTGCATGATATGACAGTTTGGATCTTCAAAGACGACTTAATGCTAAGAAGCTTTCTACGTGTCCTCTGCTACGCGTAAAAGACAAGACGAGTTCAGATACTCTTTATCAAGAGTCGGTGTAAAAATATTCAGACGCGTCGAAGCTGCACACTATTCAGACTTCATCACAACAAAATATGGCAAATCATCAGATGCGTAAAAGAAGACAATTTTATTAATCATGATTACATATGATAGAAATCTAGCCTACAAAGGGTTTTTTATCTTCATGATTACATATGATGAAAATCCTTTTTTCTACAAAGGGTTTCTCATTTTCATTTAGGATCACACCAAGAATCTATTCTGCCAGGTTCTCGTATTGGTGGAGATCTTTTTCATCTTCTACAGCAGTTCATCGACTTCCATAGTCGATGAACAAGAAAATGATTAATGGCGGGAGGATACAGAACTGGGCTTGTATAAATTATTCAAGAGCCCATCCTCCATACGCCATGGCAGGCATGCCCTAGAATTGAGTTGGGGGTTCAGACCCAGCTCAATACTGTAAGATAAGGCCAGACTGCCTACCATCATCCAGCTTCATGATGGGAGAAAATACAGCTTGCAAGCTGTGTGGTCGAATGAGACCCTTCCTCTCTCCTGGACGAATCTCCATATGAAATTGCTGATCATCTCGAGCAAAGGAAGCTATGATATCCTTCCATGATCCATCGTTGCAGAGGACATTTGCTCGAAGATGCCTCTTTTTTTGGCTCCTTACATGCTGGAAGAGCATGATCTTCTTCTTTCTCAAGTCGACCCGACGAACATTGGCAACCATCTCTGTGTGGTGAAGAAAGTATGGAAAAAATAGGTTAACCCATTTGCCTTTTTATAGGCAGAGGAGAACACACCGAATTCTAACAAAACTCCCAAAAATTTGTCGAGAAATCAGCCTCGCAGAACGAGTCAAACTTGACCGTTTCATGCTTAATTCAAAGTGTTTCAAATTACGAGGAATTTGAAAACTTTGAAGGGGGTCTTGTAGAAGCATAAAAAATACGCTAGGGAATTATACGCGTAAAACCCTCAACATGCAGGAAGCTCGCGTAAAACAGAGTTCCAGCACTGGGTGGCCTAAAATATAACTTCAGAGCCATTGGCGTACAGCAGAGCTTCATCGATAGTACAGCGTAAAATATAGCTCCAAAACAACCTGCGTAATGCAGTATTTCCAAACTGCTTCGGCGTAAAAAGGTTGTTACATCGCCACTTTGGCGTAAAACCTGCTCGCTTTTAATGCAGTGGGAAGTTGTACGAGGAACTCTTCGTATTCTTCGAACGAACCTGTCAGATCATGCAGTGAATCTGACTCCTAACAAAGAGTACAACACGACGATTGAGAGGACGACTGTAATAATGATTCTGTATAGAGACTCAGACCGTCGTTTAGTGACATTTCCTTGATACAAATTGCTTTTACGCATTCAAGGAATACACTGCCTAGTTTTACACAGGCAGACGTGAGCTTTTACGCTCAGCAGGAGACGAAACGAACCGCCACGTCAAAAGCTGCTCTTCGTACAGAACTCGAGGCACGTCTCTGTAGTTAATACGCATGATGGGGTAGATCTCTGCATTTAATGCACGAGATTTGGTTCTACTTTCAAAGACTGGATGAGCCATAATTATGGCTAATACCTCCACATCAGCACCTCTGCATATTATGCTATCAGGCTATTTTCAGTTATAGGAGTACGCTGTACGCTATCTCCTTGAAATACGTCGACCTGGCTATTTTCAACTATAGGAGTACGCCGTATGCTATCTCCTCGGAATACGCCAACTCAGGCTATATTTGCAATGGTGCATGATAAGGCTATTTAGTCCAGAATACGCTAAAAACCTCAGTTAAGGAAGGATGATCGGCTATCTTTTACGCTAGCTACCTATCCACGCAGAATTTGGCTTCTACGCCAACTTGACAGCTATTGGGCTTCTATGCCTACTGGGCTTTTACGCCTACTTGGCTTCTACGCCAACTTGACAACTATTTGGCTTCTACGCCATGGTGACAGTCATTGGCTTCTACGCCAATCTTTTCTACGCGAGGGGCAGTTACCTACGTGGCTTGCATGCCGTGATCTTCGTAGCAGTTATACGAGTTACCTCATAATGGGACACGCGTCATACGCGGATTCAGAAGTTCATTTATACGTGGGTGGCAGTTATTATAACCGCCGCGTAAAGAGCGCCCCACTCTCCACTGTTCGACTTCAACGCCAACTGGACGGTTACTGCAATTGGACTCTATAAATAGAGACCTCTATTGACAGGGGTCGAGGGGTCGAACAGAGGGGGAGAGGTCGAAAAGGTCGAAGATTTTTCAAGGAAAGAGAGTATATCCAGAGAGTGTTGATTGACTACTTTGGCAATGAGAGTTCAATCTCTCATGCAGTCTTTGAAGCTTCTTTTTCGTCTTCTACAGCACTTCTTTGTCATCGTGTGGTCCAAGGGACAAAGTGATCGACCACAGATCAGACTCCTATAGCAATATTTACCCAGATTAAATTTTTGTACTTAATATCCTCGTATAGGATTAATTGTACTTCTTGTTTGTAAACCAAAGAAAGGATTTCGTATAAACCTAGTCTCATTTTTTTCGTTTATTATCAAACAGGTGTATATCTGATCAGCACGTCGAAGTCGCTAAGAAGTTCGAGCCAACGCCGTTGCCGTAAATTTAGATCCTTTTGAGTATAGAGGTACTTGAGGCTTTTGTGATTCGTGAAAATTTTACACGGTACACCAAAAAGGTAATATTGCCATAACTTTAACGTGAACACTACCTCTGCCAGTTACAGATCGTATCTCGGGTAGTTCTTCTCATGAGACTTTAGCTGCCTTGATGTATAGGATATCACCTTTTTCCTCTGCATAAGGACACATCCCAAACCTTTTTTTGAACCATCGCTATAAATCTAAAAATTATTGGGCCCGTCTGGAAGTGTAAGAATTGGTGCTGAGACGAGGCTTCGCTTTAATTCTACGAATGAAGCTCCACAGTCGTCTGACCACGCGAACGTTACTCCCTTCCGAGTGAGATGAGTCAAAGGCAAAGCGATCTTTGAAAAATCTTTGACAAATTTTTTGTAGTAGCCCACTAGACCAAGAAAGCTTCGAATGCCGCTGGCTGACTCAAGTCTTTTCCACTCTACAATGGCTTCGACTTTCTTTGGATCGACTGAGACGCCCTCTGCATAAATGATGTGCCTGAGGAAAGATATGATGTCCAACCAGAACTCACACTTACTCAGCTTCACGAACAACTTATTGTCTCAAAGAGTTTGAAGTACCATCCGCAGGTGTCCTACGTATTCTTCTTCATTCTTCGAGTACACTAAGATATCGTCTATGAATACCACCACAAACTTAACAAGGAATGGTCGGAACACACGGTTCATCAAATCCATGAATGTGGCAGGAGCATTCATCAGTCCGAATGGTATGACAGAAAACTTATAGGGGCCATAACGGGTGCGAAATGCTAACTTCGGCACGTCCTCTGGCTTGATCTTCAATTGGTGGTAGCCAGAGCGAAGGTCTATCTTCAAAAACACCGATGTCCCTTGCAGCTGATCAAAGAGGTCATCGATCATGGATAGAGGATACTTATTCTGGATGGTGACTTTATTTTGCTCTCGGTAGTCTATGCAGAGTCGCAACGTCCCATCTTTCTTCTTTACAAACAGCACAGGCGCGCCCCAAGAAGACACGCTCGGACAGATGTACCCACGGTCAAGCAGTTTTTGTAGTTGGCACTTTAACTCCTTTAGATCTGCAGGGGATATTAAGTACGAGGCTTTGGAAATTGGTCGGGTATTTGGGAAGGTATCACTGCTGAACTCAATTTCTCGGTCGGGTGGCATGCCAAGTGGTTCGTCTGAAAACACATCAGGGAATTCTGTCACAATGGAAGAAGACTCGACGTTTTCATAATCTAGCCGAGTGTCCCAAACCGAAGCTAAGTATCCCTCGCATCCAGAGTGTAGCATCCGCCGAGCTGACATCGTAGAAATCACCATACATGTCTTCGATGCTTCTATCGCTGAACCACTTGTGTAGCAGAATATGGCGTCTCCTGGTAGATGGAAGATGATCCGTTTCTTCGCACATTCGAAAGTAGCTGGGCAAGCGTCAAGCCAATCCATCCCAAAGATGATGTCGTAATCCCAAACATCTAGGACTAACACATCGAGCGACAGTTTCCTTCATTCGATAATGACATGCCATCCTGACATACTGAACGAACATGTATTTTTGTGCCCGATGGGGTGCTAACACCAAGGTCTAGATATAACGGTGTCATCACTAGCTTATTTTCTACGGCAAAATTTGCAGATATAAAACTATGCGTAGCACTAGAATCAAATAGCACGCGAGCAGATATGTTATTGAAAAGCAATATACCTGACATAACGATGTCCGAAGCGAGGGACTATTTTCGTGTCAAAGTGAACACCTGGCCTTGAGCTTGACGATGATCTTGTTGTGGTGCGGCTCGATTTCCTTGAGTCGCTGCAACAGGATTTGGATGTTGAGGACGGAGCTTAGTGGGGTACGGACAGTTACTGATATGATGGTTTGAATCACCACAACGGAGGCATGACCCGATCCTTCGGCGACATTCATTTTTAGTGTGCCCTTGTCTATTACAGTAAGTACAATGTTGTCCTGAATTCCCTTTCGGATGATGCTTTGAAGTGTTATTTCCTCCTGCGTTGCTAGGGCGCTTGTGATTGGAAGTATGCACAGTGCCGGCAGCAACTGAAGGATACTGCAGTTCGAAAAAAAGTGCATGGTTGAGAGCTTTCTGCATCATCAGATATTGGGAAACGACCACGTGCGCATGGATGACAGGTAGCAGGCCTCCTTCAAAATATCTTGCTCGACTCCCCGCATCTGGTAGGTAGGAGCTTACGAATTTGGCGAGCCGATTAAATTCTGCGAAGTACTACTTCATTGTCATATTGCCTGGTCGAAGCTGCACAAACTTGTTCTTCTTTTGCCGACGAACGAGAGGGGGTATGAAATCCTCTTCAAATGTGCTACGAAAGGTAGCCCACATGATCGTCTCATCTTCATCGTCTGCGGAGAGAGAACTTCGATACACGTCCCACCAATCGTGCGTGTTCAAACGAAGCTGTAGTTGGACAAACGCAGCACGCTTCTCCTCAGGTACTTCAAGCAATTTGAAGTGATCTTCAAGCTCTGCCAGCCAATCTAGAGCTATGACCGGATCTTCAGTACCTTTGAAAGACGTTTCGATTTCAAGCGTGGGTCGCTCCACCGGTGCCGCTGCTGTCGTTGCGGAATGGTTGGAGGCCAAGGTCTGTCACCCTCACTTTTCCAGCTAGGGATAGTTTAGTAATTTAGCATCGGTATTTAATTTTAGAAATATAATAATTATATTAATGTGATGATTGTAATAATTATTTATGTTGAGCTTTAATTATTGTGGCTAGTATTATTTATTTTAGTTAGAGGCTTGTGATTAATCAATTAGTTAGAGAGATTAGATAATAATTTAGACTTGTCATATATGGACCTATTTTATTTTTGTCATGACAAATAGTGATCCCAACCTAGACCCAAGCCCATTAGTCATTCCACTAATTTAATTAGCAGGGATTAGTATAATTACAATTAGTTCGAGACTTCCAATTATACCCATCCTTAATTATTCCCATAATACAACATGTAGGAAGAAATTTGGACCTTTGACATTTCTTGAGGAAGGGGGAAAGGGCCGACCATAAAAAGAGGGGAGGGGGTCTCATCTCTCTCTCTCCTCATTTGCATTTTAATTTTGTGTCCATATTATAGATCCCCAATTTCCTAAATTTCCTCTATTGAATTTTCACACAATTCACCACCAATTTCTTCTCAATTCATCATTCTTGGAGTGTTGAAGCTTGAAGAAGCAAGGAGCACAATGAGGAGAAGCTTTGGAACTAGAGATCGTGTCTGGATCATATCTAATTATAATTTTATTGGAAATACATCTCCTAATTGGTAATTTCTGAATTTCTCTCTCATTGTAGCTTCTTAATCATACATTTGACAATTAGGAATGATCCCATGTCATAGGACTGCCTATAGGAACTATTTCTAAGCTAATTGGCTTTGTATTGTGAGATCTATGAGGTGATTTGTGTGTAGATTGGGAGAATTATGAATTTGATACCTCAATTGTGTGTCATGAGACTAATTAGATATAATTAAACTTAGATCGAGGTTATGGGATAAGGTACATGTCAAAATAGATACATATAGGTCGTATTACGGTATCTTGCGATACGGTGTGATACAGAGTCAATTTTGGGTGAATTTTATGAATTCCCTTCATGATATGTTGTAATAATTTCTAATAGTTGCAATTATGTATATAATACTTGTAGGAATGAATAATTGTGGATTATGGGGTGTTTGACACCTTATTAGGATGAGTATCATAGGTATCCTAGTTGATGTACACTATAGATATTTGTCTTAATGCCTCTCTCTCTCTCTCTCTATATATATATATATATATATATATATATATATATATATATATGTATATATATATATATATGTATATATATATATATATGTGTGTGTGTGTGTGTGTGTGTGTGTGTGTTTGGTTAGTGATATGTTATATATGTATATGTGTGTAGGTATATTTATGTGTGTGTGTGTGTGTGTGTCTAAGTGGAGTGCAACATTGGTTGTGTTGTGAGGTGTTTGTGTGTGAGAGAGTGGTGTTGGCAGTGTGTCCAGGGAATTATTAGGTAGTCGGGTTGTTTGCTATCAGCAGTGCATGCAGTTTGTACAGCAAGTATCAGAGTAAGTGCAGCAAGCTAGCAGTGCATCGAGAAAGCCACTGCAGCAGCTAGCAATGTAGAGTGATCAGCAACAACTGCAACAACTGCAACAGGAAGTGCAGCAAGCTAGTAGTGCAGTACAGTGTGCATAGCAAGCAGTACAGTAGCTTGCAAGCAGTGTAGTGCAGATTGCTAAGCAGTGCAGTGCAGATTGCTAAGCAGTGCAGCGCAGATTGCTAGCTAGCAGTGCAGTGTGCATAGCAAGCAGTGCAGCAACTAGAAAGAAGTGTAGTTCAAATTGCTAGCAAGCAGTGCAGTGCAAATTGCTAGCAAGCAGTGTAGTGTAGATTGCTTGCGGTGCAGGCAATGCTGTGTAGATTGCTAAGCAGTGTGGTACAGATTGCTAATATTGTAATCAGTGCAGTTACTGCTGTAAAACCCCTAATTTTAAAAACCGTAATAATTATTTAATTAAATAATTTAATTGAATTACATTATTTCGTAGAATATTAGAAAATATAATTTATTGAATTTTTATTTTTTATTTTTAGGTAAATATGCATTTAGAAATTTATGGAACAAACTATTATTTTATTTTATTTTATTTTATGTAGGAGACCTTGTGGAAGGATAAAAGTCTATTTTTATGTACAATTATAATTTTCTGAATTATATATATATATATATATATATATATATATATATATAAGTAATTTATTAATAGAACGAAAAAAAGAAAAGAATAGAAAAAGAAAACAAGAGAATGGAAAAAAAAGAAAAGGAAAGAAAGAAAAAACTTAATAACCTAAACTATTTCCCAACAGCAGCAGCAGCTAATTCCCAACTCCCCCCCCCCCCGCGCACGAGTTACCCCCCCTTCGGTTCTCTCTCATCCCCTCTCTCTCTCTCTCTCTCTATATATATATATATATATATATATATATATATATATATATATATATATATATATATATATATATATATATATATATATATATATATATATACTTGTAAACCCTAACCCTAAACCCTTACCATCCACTCGACCCAGCGCCGCCGCCGACCTCCTCGACCGCCGCCTGGACCCACCGCAACACCGCCGGAGCTGACCGTCGCTCGCCCGCGCGAGATCCTGCGTGCGCCGCCCAAGAAATTCACAGCAACTTAGCCCTGTGCACGCGCTGATTCCCGCGCCATCGCTCGACCAAATTTGATCCCGTCTTCACCGGTATATTCATGACCTATCCCTCTTCCAACTCTGTGTATTAGTTTACTTCGAACAGCGCGTAACTCTAGGCGAAAACCAAGACTAAGTTGGAGAAAAACGACAACTTTTAATTTCAGAAAAACTGTTGCAACCACCCCTGTTTAAAGACTCGTATCTCCCACCACAGAGATCCAAACTTAGAAATTCCTTTTGCTATGTGAAGACCACCTAACCTAGATTATTTTTTGTCAATTATATTATTTTATTTGATGCTGTATGCAGAATTATATTAGGTTAAAAATCACTACAAACCTGTTTTCGAAACTCTAGAATTTGTGATACGGAGCGCGTCCCGCCAAATGGGACCGCCCCGTCGCGTACAAATTGTACCAAAAGGCGCGTATGGTATGTCCAGACATGTGTGCTTTCAAGAAAACTGATTCGGACGCGTGTGCGCGTCAGAATCAGCCCGTATCGCGAAAAGTCCCTGTATCGCGACTTTTGCAAAACACCGCACCATTTAGTGTACGCTCGTCAGAATGCGACAAAACTTACGCCATTGGACTGGTGGTATCACGCTGGTCCTGTGACCCAATATTTACACAATTCTGAGATAATTGACCAACCCGTCTATTTGCGGGCCCTACGGTTGATATTTTGGGCAAAATTATGTTCGGCTCACCGAAATCCAAAATTGGACACACCGTTAAGTTCGTACAGACATTTAGAGTTTATTTGACATATAATTTATCTTATTTAGAGACCTTTACCCCTGGCACACTTTTCGGTACAAAGTGGCCCATATGTGGACCCCGTTTTGACTCGAAATTACCATTTTGCCCCCTGTGTCCAAATTGGACGAAAGGGTAGTGTTTTCTAGCTATCTCGCTGATTCCAAAAATGTTAGTGATGTTTATTTCTGCATTCAGAGATATTTATTCGGAGGCCTTAGTTTCTGATCCCGTGTCCTTGATATCTAGACGCTTACACTATACAGATTGCTTGCCAGGCAAGTATACCTTGCCATTGTACTGTGATTACATTCCATATATTGCATGCATATTTTATATCTGTCATTTAAATTCATATATTTTAACTGTTATATAAACTGCGCGTCTAAGGAAACTTGGCAGTTATTTAGAGGTATTATCGTGTCATGGATGTGACATGCTTAGAGCATGGGGTAGGGAGAACAACAAGTAAGGCATTTGGGCTCCTTTGCACTTTCCTTGTGTAACCCGTACGCTCCGCCGAAGATGCGCGGTCATGATGACCACTATATATTATATATTATCAGGCGGCCTCTGCCCTTCGACGACATGCTTTATAGGCCCCTGAATCTCCAAGAGAATCATGCCAATCCTATTTTATTGTCCACTTGTTGGAAAGTTGTTCTCAACTGCATTCACTTAGACGGTTAGGCGACCCCATTGGATATTTATTTTTATTACTTTATTGTCATGTTTATATGTATCTTGTTATGTCCCTCTGAGGACCTAGTATCTTTTCAGATATAGACGGGCAGGAGTATCCATAGGAGTACGGACCTGGACCTGACGCTTCTTATCAGACTGAGGAGGTCTTACCTTCGGAGTATCTTTGATTCATTACAGCTGTTAGAGATATTCTAGTTGCTATTTCTTTTTGGACATTTATCTTATATTAGAGTTGATCTCTTCTGTCATTTAGTAGGTTTTAGTATAGTCAATTTGCAGTGGATTTGTTTCCATCCGACTATCATACTTTGAGACTTCCTATTTGATATTCAGTTATTTATTCCCATTTATTTCTTTATTTGTGCTGTGGATGAGATATAGATTGTGTGTGACTTGTTGATAGTATATTACCACTGGTGGATTGAATATTCATGTACAGCGTACGTGTGTGTATGGTTTCCATATATTGGAGTTCGTATACATACGACTGACGTGTTACGTATTCTTAGTCCTACGTATTTTGGGACTGGGGCATGACATATTTTTAGTGGTGGCCCATGCAGGTCATGAATATATTATCTCGGTTACGTTACTGTACCGAACAAGCCTGCGTATAGGAGTAGAATATAGGATCTCATCAACGCTTGACTAAAACTTATCCTTTCTTTCAACCTCCTATTTAAATGCTTGTATCCTGTTTGATTTCCTGAACTCCTTCTAATTGTTTCGTCCATCACCTGCAGAGAGATGGATATGCGTAGTGGATGTACTGCCGCCGATGGCGACACACCTTCAGGAGTCACTGGTCAAACTCAAGGAGAGACCTCGACGACTCCTAGACTTCCAGGGCCGGATGGGCAGACTCACAATCCAGTTTCGTCTAATCCTTCTGCTTCACCTAATGGTACTTTTCCAGCTTCATCGATACCGCAGGACGACCAAACACAACTGTTCCAATTCTTCCAAATGATGATGCAGGAACAGAGACAACATACAGCCACACTAGCTGTAGAGCAGAGGCAGCAAGCAGCAGAGCAGAGGCAAGAATTTCTAGCAGCACTTGAGAGGATGGCTGCACAGGCAACTGTACCAGCTCAAGCACTAGTTCCAGTACCTCGAGCTAGAGTGGGTTCAGTCAAGGACTTTATACAGATGGGCCCCAAGCCGTACAAAGTCACTGAGAGCCCAGAGGAGACTAAAAACTGGATTACCCATACTTAGAAGTTATTAGAAGTATCGCAGCTACCTACAGATCTATGGATGATAGGCGTAAGGACGCTGCTAGATGGTAACGCTCATTACTGGTGGAAATCAATAGAGCGCCAGTTGGGCACATATCAGACTTGGGAGCAATTCTTGGAGTGCTTTGAGAAGAAGTACTTTCCGGACACTGTCAAGGACGCATTGTACGATCACTTTCTTCATCTGGAGCAGAGAAACAGAATAGTTGACGAGTATGATACAAAGTTTAGTCGCCTTAGTAAATATGGCGCTGCCCTGATACCGAATGACTTGGTAAAGGCTAAGAGGTCTCCAACACTATACTAGCTCACAGTCCCGGATCTCTTATGCCGAATTATTGACAGAAGCTAGATTACAAGAGACCATCAGCAGGGAAAAAGGAGGTCAACTGAGGACACAACAAGGACCAGCAAGGACGCAGCAAGGACCTACAAGGACACAACAAGGAGGGCCTATCAGACGTCCTTTGACACAACAATAATAGTACCAGCACAGAGCAGGACCGTACCAGATTTTGGAGAAGCCCTACTTCAATTACTGTGGGAAACGCGGGCACATTTCGAGAGACTGTCGGACTCGCTTAGGACAATGTATGAGGTGTGGTTCCGGATAGCATATGGTGAGAGACTGTCCAATGCAGCAGATATTGACACTTCCACAGCTAATACAGAGGCTAACACTTCCAGCACCGAAGCCAGCTCAGCAGATGACTAGACCAGGAGCACCTCGACCTCCAACAACAGGAGGATTTCAGCGAGGACTACCGCTACCTACTCAGGAGGATCAGTACACGAGGGCCATTCATAGGTTACCATAGAGGAATGGGCAAGCTTTTGCACTATAAGTGGATGACTTGGAACAGGAGATTGATGTTATAGCAGATATTACTCTTGCTTTTACTTTTCCTGCTGTGACATTATTTGATACGGGAGCCACCCACTCATTCATATCTTCTAGTTTATTGCCAAACACAATATTGCCACTACACCTTTACCTAGTTGTGTTAGAATTCTTATCGGAGGAGGAGTTGTACCTGTTAGTCGGATTTGTAGATCATGTCCTGTAGTGATTCATGACAGAGAGATGAGTGCCTGACTCTTAGTCCTTCCTATGCCAACTTTTGATATTGTGTTTGGAATGGACTGGCTAAGCAAGTACCACGCTTTCTTCGACTATTTTGGAGGAAGCATTCTTTTTAAGGTACCAGGCCAGCCTGAACTTGAGTTTGCACGAGGATCCACAGAAGCCCTTGATGGTGTTCAGCTTGTAATGGACGACGTTATTTATTATCCAATCATTTCAGAGTTCCAAGACATCTTTCCAGAGGAGTTGCCAGGACTACCTCCGGACAGAGATGTAGAATTCTCGATTGAATTGACACCGGAAGCAGCACCCATAGCATCGCATGTTTATAGATTGGCGAAGAAGGAGATGGATGAGCTGAAGGCACAGTTGAAAGAACTAGAAGAGAAAGATTTCATCCGACCAAGTGCATCACCATGGGGAGCACCAGTGTTGTTTGTACCAAAGAAGGATGGGTCAGTGAGTATGTGCATTAACTACAGAGCTTTAAATACAATAACCATGAAGAATAAATACCCATTGCCACGCATTGATGACTTATTTGATCAGCTTAGTGGAGCCAAGGTATTCTCGAAGATAGACTTGAGATCGGGGTATCACCAGGTGAATGTACGGAAGCAGGACATCCCGAAGACCGCATTCAGGACAAGATATGGACACTACGAGTTTCTGGTCATGCCATTTGGGTTAACCAATGCTCCAGCTATCTTTATGGACTTAATGAATCTAGTCTTCCATCAGTATTTGGACCAGTTCGTGGTCGTTTTCATAGATGACATACTTGTCTATTCGAAGAGCCACGAGGAGCACGAGAAGCACCTACGGATTATTCTAGAGACATTAAGGAGAGAGCAGTTATATGCGAAGCTCAGTAAATGTGAGTTTTTCTTAGACAGAGTTTTGTTTCTTGGGCATGTCATTACGGGAGATGGTATTTTTGTTGATCGAGAGAAAATCTCGGCAGTCGAGACATGGCCCGTTCCTAAATCAGCATCGGAGGTGATAAGTTTCCTTGGACTTACGGGATATTACCGACGGTTCGTGGAAAACTTCTCAAGGATAGCAGCACCTATGACTCGGTTGACATGCAAGGATCAAGAGTTCATATGGACCGACGAGTGTCAAACCGCTTTCGAGGAGTTGAAGAAGCGACTGACCACAGCACCAATATTGACTATTCCATCAGGATCAGGAGGTTATGTGATTTATAGTGACGCATCATAGAAAAGTTTGGGATGCGTGTTGATGCAGTATGGCAAGGTGGTTGCATATGCATCTAGACAGTTACGAGTGCATGAGAAGAATTATCCAACTCATGACTTGGAACTTGCAGTCGTTGTATTTGCTCTGAAGCTATGGAGATATTACTTATATGGGGATCAAGTGGAGATCTATACAGACCACAAAGGCCTCAAGTACGTCTTCATGCAGAAGGAGTTAAATATGAGACAACGTCGATGGCTTGAGTTGATGAAAGATTTTGAGATAGAGCTACATTATCACCCAGGCAAGGCTAACGTTGTAGCAGACGCGTTAAGACGGAAACCAGCAGCTTACTTCTTGACGACACAGAGGGAATTATTGGAGGACTTGTAAGAGCTTGGCATAGAAGTGATATTACTCGGAGAAGATGGGACACTAGCCAACTTGCAAGTACAGTCATCACTAGTAGAGAGGATCAAGGCAGCTTTGCCTACGGACGCCAGATTCAGGAGATTGAAAGAAAGGACAGAGGCCGGAGAGCAAACAGGATTGTGTATTCATGATGACGGGACATTATGATATGGTGATCGTCTTTATATTCCCAATGGAGAAGTTCGACAGGAGCTGATGGCAGAAGCTCATAGTTCGATATATTCTATTCATCCTGGACGCACCAAGATGTACCGTGACTTACGACAGCATTTTTGGTGGCATGAGATGAAGAAAGAGATAGCTCGCTTTGTAGCTAAATGTCTAGTATGTCAGCAAGTAAAGTCGGAGCATCAGAGAACAACAGGGTTGTTGCAACCACTTCTGATTCCAGAGTGGAAGTGGGAGCACATCACTGTGGACTTTGTCACAGGTTTTCCCAAGAGTCCAAATGGGAGAGATGCAGTATGAGTAATAGTGGATCGACTCACCAAGTCAGCCTATTTTTTGCCTTTTATAATTGGCCAGTCTATAGAAGCTTTGGCTGACTTATACATGAGGTAAATCGTGAGATTGTACGGCATACCAGTCAGCATTGTATCAGACAGGGATTCGTGTTTACATCGCACTTTTGGAGAAACATGCAAGAGAGTCTTGGGACTCGTCTAAAGTTCAGTACATCTTATCACCCACAGATTGATGGGCAGTCCAAATGTGCTAACTAGACACTGAAGGATATGTTGAGGGCTTGTATGTTAGATTTTAGAGGATCATGGAAGTACCACCTACACCTTGTGGAGTTTTCTTACAACAATAGCTATCAAGTGAGCATCCAGATGGCTCCGTTTGAAGCATTGTTTGGAAGAAAGTGTAGGTCTCCTATATGTTGGAGTGACATGGGAGAATGTCATATTCTGGAACCAGAGTTGGTAGTCAACACCGTAGAGACAGTGAAGAAGATACAAGGGCACTTGTGAGCAGCGCAAGACAGGCAGAAACAGTGGGCAGACCTTCATCGTCGTCCCTTGAAGTTCAAAGAGGGCAATCATGTCTTCTTGAGGATATCACCTACCAGAGGCACCATTCAATTCGGAGGGCATGGCAAGTTGAGTCCAAGGTATATTGGACCATTTGACGTGCTAGAGAGAGTGGAAGAAGTGGCATATCGACTCGCACTACCACCTTCACTTGAGAGAGTGCATTCTGTATTCCATGTGTCGCTGCTTAGGCGATATGTGGCAGATAGCAGTCATGTTCTCGACCATTCTGAGATCACCATTGGGCCAAGCTTGTCATACCAAGAGCAATCCGTGGAAATTCTTGATCGTCGAGAGAAAGTGTTGAGGAACCAGTCGATTCCCTTGGTCCGCGTGGCATGGAAGTATGGCGCGCCAGGAGAATCCACTTGGGAGCGTGAGGATGATATGCACAAACGTTTTTTAAATCTATTCGTAGACCAAGGTATGAATTTACTTTATAAATTTCTATCTTATACCATCCTTGATTTTCTATCGTGGCTTAGTTTTAATTTCGACGACAAAATTCTTATAAGTTTGGTAGAATGTAAAACCCCTAATTTTAAAAACCGAATTAATTATTTAATTAAATTATTTAATTGAATTGCATTATTTCGTAGTATATTAGAAAATATAATTTATTGAATTTTTATTTTTATTTTTAGGTAAATATGTATTTAGAAATTTATGGAGCAAACTATTATTTTATTTTATTTTATGTAGGAGACCTTGTGGAAGGATAAAAGATTATTTTTATGTACAAATATAATTTGCTGAATTATATATATATATATATATATATATATATATATATATATATATATATATATATATATATATATATATATATATATATATATATATAAGTAATGTATTAATAGAATGGAAAAAAAGAAAAGAAGAGAATAGAAAAAAAAGAAAAAGAAAAGGAAAGAAAAAAAAACCTAATAACCTAAACTATTTCCCAACAGCAGCATCAGCTAATTCCCAACTCCCCCCCTTCCCCCCCCCCCGCACGAGTAACCCCTCCTTCGGTTCTCTCTCATCCCCTATATATATATATATAAATACTTGTAAACCCTACCCTAAACCCTTACCATCCACTCGACCCATCGCCGCCGCCGACCTCCTCGACCGCCGCCTGGACCCGCCGCAGCAGAGCCGGAGTCGGAGCCGACCGCCGATCGCCCGTGCGAGATCCCGAGTACGCCGCACAAGAAATTCACAGCAACTTAGCCCTGTTCACGCTCTGATTTTCGCACCATCGCTCTACCAAATTTGACCATGTCTTCACCGATATGTTCATGACCTATCCCTTTTCCAACTCTGTGTATTAGTTTACTTCGAACAACGCGTAACCCTAGACAAAAACTGAGACCAAGTTGGAGAAAAACCACAACTTTTAATTTCAGAAAAACTGTTGCAACCACCTCTGTTTAAAGACTCGTATCTCCAACCACAGAGATCCAAACTTACAAATTTCTTTTGCTATGTGAAGACTACCTAAGCTAGATTATTTTCTGTCAATTATATTATTTTATTTGATGTTGTATGCTGAATTATATTGGGTTTAAAATAACTAAAAACCCGGTTTTAAAACTCTAGAATTTGTGAGAGGGACCGCCCCGTCGCGTACCAATTGCACCGAAAGGCGCGTATGGTATTTCTAGACGTATGTGCTTTCGCGGAAACTGATTCGGACAGGTGTACGCGTCGAAATCAGTCCGTATTCGCAAAAAGTCCCCATATCTCGACTTTTGTAAAACATCGCACAATTTAGTCTACGCTGTCAGAATGCGACGAAACTTGCGCCACTGGACTCTTGGTATCGCGCTGGTCCTGTGACCCAATTTGTACGCAATTCTGAGATAGTTGACCAAGCCGCCTATTTGCGGGCCCTACGGTTGACTCTTTGGGCAAAATTGTGTTCGGCTCACCAAAATCAAAAATTGAATATACCGTTGAGTTCATACTGATATTTAGAGTTTGTTTGACCTATAATTTGTCCTATTTAGAGACCTTTATCCCTGGCATACTTTTCGATGCAAAGTGGTCCACATGTGGACCCGCTTTGTCCCAAAATTATCGTTTTGCCCCTGTGTCCAAATTGGACGAAAGGATAGTATTTTCTAGCTATCTCGTTAATTCCGAAAATGTTGGTGATATTTATTTCAGCATCCGGAGACGTTTATTCGGAGGCCTTAGTTTCTGATCCCTTGTCCTTGACATCTAAACGCTTACACTATACAGATTGCTTGCCAGACAAGTATACCTTGCCATTGTACTGTGATTATATTCCATATGATACATGCATATTTTATTTCTGTCATTTAAATTCATATATTTTAACTGTTATATAAACTGCGCGTCCAAGGAAACTTGGGTGCAACGACAGTGTCGTCGTATTCTATTTTTATTATATATATGCATGTTGACCTACTTTATGAGACCACCCCATTATCATGAGATATTTATGTATCATTGGCCATGACATAGTTATTACACGTGTGTGAGTCATATGTAGGACACGAACTTGCGTACTCGGCTGGCTACTGGTACGTATAGGTCGTGCGACGGATAGAGATAACTGCTGATAAAAACTTTATATGCTAGTAGACGTGGCAGTTATTTAGAGGTATTATCGTGTCATGGATGTGACATGCTTAGAGTATGGGGTGAGGAGAACAACAAGTAAGGCATTTGGGCTCCTTTTCACTTTCCTTGTGTAATCCGTACGCTCCGCCGGAGATGCTCGATCATGATGACCACTATATATTATATATTATCAAGCGGCCTCTGCCGTTCAAAAGATGACATACTTTGTAGGCCCCTGAATCTCCAAGAGAATCATGTCAATCCTATTTTAGCCAGATAGCCCACTTGTTGGAAAGTTGTTCTCAACTGCATTCACTTAGACGGTTAGGCGACCCCATTGGATGTTTATTTTCATTACTTTATTGGCATGTTTATATGTATCTTGTTATGTCCCTTTGAGGACCTGGTACCTTTCCAGATATAGACGGGCATGAGTATCCACAGGAGTACGGACCAGGACCTGACACTTCTTATCAGACTGAGGAGGTCTTAACTTCGGAGTATCTTTGATTCATTGCAGCTGTTAGAGATATTCTAGTTGTTATTTCTTTTTGGACATTTATCTTATATTAGAGTTGATCTCTTCTGTCATTTAGTAGATTTTAGTATAGTCGATTTGCAGTGGATTTGTTTCCATCCGACTATCATACTTTGAGACTTCCTATTTGATATTCAGTTATTTATTCCCATTTATTTCTTTATTTGTGCTGTGGATGAGATATAGATTACGTGTGACTTATTGACAGTATATTACCACTGGTGGATTGGATATTCATGTACAACGTACGTGTGTGTATGGTTTCCATATATTGGAGTTCGTATACTTACAACTGGCGTGTTACGTATTCCTAGTCCTACGTATTTTGGGACTGGGGCATGACAACTGCAACAACATGCTTGAGTGCAACAATAAGAGCAATAGCTAGGAGCAGCAGCAAATGCACAGCAAGGTCAGCAGCAATAGCTGCAATAGTGCAGCTAAGTACTAGCAGCATAGCTACAACAGTATCAGTACAGCAAGTGTCACGCCCCAATCTCCCGCAAGCTCAATCGTCCCCGTTGAGCGTGAATCAACATGTTGCAGCGCTCCTGCAGGACAATCGTTCTCATCGGGACGTGATGTCGTACGAGTCTAGAGTTGCGCTCGTACAAGGCGATGTTGTCAAACACCAAAGTTATCATCGAAACGACCAAGTTGCAGCGAAAGTCAAGTATTGTGTACCAAGCATACATCAGAGTATACATAGAGAAGCTCTCGATAGGGTCCAAATAAAATACCACAAAGTCTAATGCCACAAAGGCTAATGTAATACTCTCGCTCTTTCTCTAGCCCACAAAGGTACTTACGTTTATACATTATGTCCCGTATATCCAAGCAGCGCCACTACACCTGCGTACTTGAAATAATGCCCACAAATGTGGGTCAGTACACACCCGTACTGGTGAGCGGGATAACCCACTCATCTAAGCCGACACTAAGTAAAATAGTGAATGCAAACAGTTATATGGTGACCTTTTTAGTTGAATCCTAGATTCGTTTCATTGCATAGGCATGACATGTTAAGGAAATCTGTAAATCAAGTTAAGCATGCAAGCATTCAACTCAAGCAAATATACAAGATATCCAACTCAAAAGGAAACTAGCATGCAAACCGTCCTACTCTAACCCAAGTAACACGGAAACCTATCGAACCATCATCCAAGCCTCAATATCCATCCTCAAACCAAACCATAATCCAATCTCGATAATGCACACTCTTGCCTAGGCAAGGTGGCCGCCGCCTACGTGAAAGCACAAACCAAACCAAAAGCTAAGCAAACAAACTCTTATCTATATGAAGTCACTGGCCAAGCCATAAAGGACTGATCGGACTGATCAAGTGCAGTTCTACCCGAGCCAGACAGGGTAGCTAACCCGCCTGGTCGTATCGAACTACCGGTACCGCGCCCAAGGCACGTTACCATTTTCTCCTCCATGGCCGAACAGTCCCGGTACTCCGGAGCCTATCCCGTTCGAGGAGACGAAACCCTGTGTAACACAGGTTGTCCATGACATGCAGACACCAAGTAGGTATGACGAGAGGATCGAACATTCTTGTCCCACCAAACGATCCTAGACTCATCCAACCAATTATCCATAACTATTCTCCAACATATAGCCCAAGGCACAAATCTCAAGTTATCCCTATAGACAATATGCCGCTTCTCGACACAATGTTCCAATTGGTGCAACACCCCTCGCTATGAAACTCCATAGCACAATGCCCCAACAGTGGCACAATGCCCTCGCCGATGCAATTGTTCGGTTTTGAACCACAACTGTACGCTTTGCTTGACAAAGCGCCCAAGCGATACTCGTACACGGATGCACGCTCGCTCGCCCGCCCGAATGTTCCAACTAAGATGTATAATTATAACTATTTCTCCAACTGCCCCAAATGTATAATCCAACTCTAGCTCCAACTATCCAACGCGAAAACTAATTCAAGCCACAAACTTATCCAAGCAAACGATGTACACTCTATGCACACCACAGTGTAGTGAATCCCAAGTTCCAGTCCAAGTGTTCAAGTCTTTACGTGTGTTCCATATTATTAGGCATCAAGGAGTAGAGGAGAAGGGACAGAGCCCACTCACCTAGTTGATTCCGTTAAGCATCATGTCCTGCCGATACGGTCGATCCCTTGAACCCGTGGTCCAATGGAAAGCACAATCTACTCAATTGGTATGACCGTGCGAGCAGGTCGTGCTCTCCAAATTATCTGACCGATCGGACTAAGGAAGATGACATTATCGCTCAAAATCCTGCTATCCCAGTACTGCTCTGAACGAACATCTATTTTTATCGAACTCTGCTAGCGATCTGCACATGAAACCAACTCAAATCAATACTCGTTCCTAAATCCAACAAATTAAAACATAACCAGCTATTGTCTCATTCAATTCGACTCAGTGTAATGCACCGTACGGTTGTGGGGCGTTACATAATATACCACTTAGAATCAGGTTCGTCCCCGAACCAAACCAGTATCCATTCCTTATCGTAAGCCACTTTTCCAATTCATAATCTCTGCTCCATGTAACTAACATTCTCTTGATCTAGACACAGCATCTCGCTTGTACTGAACGCTCGCACAAATTTTATATTCCCACATCCTCCTTGCAGCTCAATACGAATTCTCATATCGCTTAGTTTTGGATCATACACGTATTTAAGGCGTCCCTGAAATACATGCATTTCAGCCGAGCTTAGCGATAGCAAATTTGGACAAGTTACAAGGGTATCTTTATGTCCGAGGCATTCATTCACTTTACTCCTAATTGAACCAATCATGACTTTCATTCCAACATATTCGCACAAGCGCTATCCTCAAGTATGATAATTTTCTACCGACGATTCTTTCCACCTGACTCAAATCAGTTCGTGCTCTAACTCAATCCATCCAACTATTTCTAAATCCACACTAGCACCATATTCTGCATGCACTATCTTCAAATATTATCTCTTGCACCGAACGATCCTCACAATTGATACTACCCCAGCTAGGTGACTTACCTAAATATCAAACTTTGCTTTCAGATCATCTCAGCCAAACACCTTTTCCTTTATCTCAATATCGTACTGGGTGAACATCTATATTGAGGTTCATGTGATCCATTAAGATTTTACTGCCAAGCCATAGGGATAGTGTCGCCACGATTTTAACATGGACACACTCGCCAAAATTTCTAGGTTGCGTATGGAATAGTTCTTCGTGCTGCTTCCACTGCCTCGAAGCACAGGATATCACCTTTGCCTTCTTTACGAGCACGCATCCTAGACTAAGTTCTGATGTATCTTGTAGATCTGAGGCACATTTGTCCCTTCCAGTATTGCAATAATTTGATCTGAACGAGCCGCTGCTTTAACTTCACAAGCTAGTTTCACAATCATTAATTTATATGAATGATATTCCCTTCTGGGGCACGACGAGTCAGAGGCGATGCTATCTTCAAAAATCCGCGACTCCGAATCTCATCAGTTGACTAGGCCATTTTTACCATCACTCTGATGTTCCGGCTGCATCTTTAGCTGAAGGCTATCCCAAGGATCTCTTAAATCCAACACTCAGTCACTTAGGCAAATCTTCAACACACACTACCCACATCTTCCCTCGACGCATTCCCAAATGCGTCGCCACAAGGGTCATTCTATGGGTCTACAATATTCATCTCCGATTTGACGGTCAAGTCGCTAGGGTCACCTATCCCGAGCTACGCTCGATAATTGTAAGTTATCACGATGGACAGTTACTACGAACCATGTTATATCTCCTCTGTAAATCCGAGCCATAATTCAACCATTCCATCCGAACGAACTTCCGAATCCGAAAACTTTATGCACTACCTCTGACGATCTGTCAACCAAACACTGCTTAACCACCTAGAGTCTTACTATCTATCCAAGCCACAATTTAAGAACTGCGCTTATTGAAACCATCTTCCGTCACTTCGTCGTTCTGCCCTGAATCCATCAAATTTTTTGAACTGCCTTGTTTGACTTCTCGCACTAGCACTTGCAATGATTTTTGAAACCAAAGACTTGCTCCAATTTTCTTATCCGTTTGCCGTATTTTACAGTGCACGTCCAACTTGCTCGAGCAGCATTAATGATTTTCTCCAACGTTGCTCTCTCGTTTAGCTATCTTCAAAAGTCCATCCACCACAATCCTTGCTCTTGTTCCATTCCTTAGCCTGTCTTGATTTCTCTATGTTTCGATTAGTCTACACGCTCTCAATATCTCATGTACGGTTCCAACATAAATCTCAAATCTATTTTGCCTTTACTTGTTGCCTCATTTTGCCTCAGTACTGCAAGTGTTAACTTCTAATCTGACTTAACATCAATTTGACTTGCCTTTTGCCTGTTTATGTCTTTCAAAGAATCCGTCTACCATCGTTGCACCATCTCCCCAATTTTTTTACTTCCGGTAAACCTGAGTCAAACTTCCTGAGCACCAGTATCCAAAATTCTTTAAGTTCGTGTGAATCCATCGTATTGCCCCTCCAAACCAGATTGTATTTCATTACTCAACCAACAGCTCCAATGTATTTCTAAATCAGATTGTATTTCATTACTCAACCAACACCCCTCGCTATGAAACTCCATGGCACAATGCCCCAACAGTGGCACACTGCCCTCACCGATGCAGTTGTTCAATTTTGAACCATAATTGCATGCTTTGCTTGACAAAGCGCTCAAGTGATACTCGTGCACGGACGCACGCTCGCTCGCCTACCCGAATGTTTCAACCAAGATGTATAATTCCAACTATTTCTCCAACTGCCCCAAATATATAATCCAACTCTAGCTCCAACTGTCCAACGCAAAAACTAATTCAAGACACAAACCTATCCAAGCAAACGACGTACACTCTATACACGTCACAGTATAGTGAATCCCAAGTTCTAATAAAAGTGTTCAAGCCTTTACGTGTGTTCCATATTATTAGGCATGAAGGAGTAGAGGAGAAGGAACAGAGCCCACTCACAGAGTTGATTCCGTTAAGCATCTTGTCATGTCGATACGGCCGATCCCTTGAACCCGTGGTTCGATGGAAAGCACAATCTACTCAATTGGTATGACCGTACGAGCAGGTCGTGCTCTCCAAATTATCTGACCGATCGGACTAAGGAAGACGACATTATCGTTCCAAATCCTGCTATCCCAGTACTGCTCTGAATGAACATATATTTCCATCGAACTCCCTAGCGATCTGCACATAAAACCAACTCAAATTAATACTCGTTCCCAAATCCAACAAATTAAAACGTAACCAGCTATTTCCTCATTCGATCCGACTCAGCGTAACGTACCGTGTGGTTGCAGGGTGTTACAGCAAGAGCAGTGCAGCAACAAGTAGCAATATGCAGCAGCAGCAATAGTAGTATGCATTAGTAGCTAGAGCAGTGACAGCAAGTAGGGTATGAGAGATTGGTGCACAAAGTAATAATGAGTATAAAGGGGGGATAATCAAGGAGTTATGGTTTGGATGTATGCATGATTGGGTATCAGTGATTTATGTTAAATTGACATACCAAGCTATCATGAGGTAGATACCAAGGTATGAGCTAGAGTAAGTAAATAGACCAAGGTCTTGGAGAGAACTAGATATTAGGTAATATATTTACATACTAAGTTAATAGGTAATAACAGTAACTAGTATATATGAGTATATATATAATACTTACTATTATTAGCTAATCTAGCATTTTATCTAAGGTATTGACTTAGAAACTCAACCAAGACCTAATATAGCTAAGTTTAGCTAATTAGTGACTAATATGAGCCTAACCTTAATGTGGACCTAGTCAGACTTAGAAATGGACCTAGATGCATGCATTAGTGTATTTTAAATCTATTTCTCTTTTATTACACCTTTTAACTTGATAATTCCTAAAATAGGTTTATGTAACACCAGCTTGGGCATCGAGAGACATACCTTGCTCAGGATCACAGGAGAGTAAATTTCTTTGTTAGTTTTTATTTCATAATAGTGTATATATCTCATATTCTAGAACTGTATACTTGATTCTGATACAGTGGTTTCACGGACTGGTACTACATGGATCCTGTCAGAAGATGTTATCCCTTACCGTGTTCAGCGGGTACTCCTTCACATGTATTTCATCTTATGTATCGAATATTGATTTAGTGTACTTCGTGCTCACTTATTTCTCGTGTTCAGTATGCTTATATTCGTGTACACACACTGCTCGTGTTCAGTGTGCCCAAATTCGTGTCCGTAACGTGTCGTGATTGGATCCATTGGTATTAGTTGGGGATGGAGGAGTAGAAGTTGATTATGTGATCAAGTCTCAGTGTATTCGTGTACATGTCGATTATATACCACACTTGTAATCGAGTTACCTTATTGTATTCATGTTCAACCTAAACCGATCACATAATGAACTTGTATTCTATGGCACATTAGTTAGATTTCAGTTATTCCTATTATAATGTAGATATTCTATTGAATGTTCTTCATTCCAGTATATTGCTTGTTCGCTCTAGTTTATTTTATTCTGTTGTTTAGTTATCTTGTATTCTTTTCTATTATCTGTTTTATATGCTTAATTATATATTTGAAACTGCTTTCAGAGGTATATATTTTGCTCCAATCCTGACTGGATATATTTTTCAGTTGATTGGCTCATAGATTAGTATCCTACATTCTACGGACCGCAGGAGGACATACCATTAGTGGATACTCCTATAGACCAGGAGGACTTAGTACCAGAGCTTGAGGAGGTTTAGAAGTTTTTTTGGTGGACTTGTATCAGACTTTTATTGAGATATGACATGTATATTATTTCAGACTTGTGGATTATATCCTGATTCTTTTCCTCATTATTCCATTCGTGCTCTATATTCCTTAGTTTGTTTTGTGATTAAGTATAGTTACATTTGTGAGATACCATATTGTTCCTCCTTTTGGAGTTGAAATGATTGATAGGTACCATATATATATATATATATATATATATATATATATATATATATATATATATATATATATATATATATATATATTATTAAGATGTTAGTTAGTTAGAGTTGACCCAAACATCGTTCTACCACCGATTATGCGGCGTAGGCTGGACGTAATCACGTACTCGTGTCCGAATATTCGGGTACGGGTCATGATACATTTTTAGTAGTGGCACATGCAGGTCTAGAGTCGCAAGTAGAGCGATATCGTAGTAGTGCTCACTTAGAGTACTGCTATGAGCCTGCTTTAGGATATAGGATATAGGCTGAGAGTATACTCAATCACAACTAGGAAATACTTCCAATATATGTTTTATATCCTTATCTATTGAATGTTTGCTTTACTTTGAATAAAATATGTCCTTCTTTGATAATATCGTATCTTACCCAATATTGATTCCTTTGTTCAATCTATCTTCAGGATACCGCCGAAGATGCGTTCCTAGCGCTCAGATGCCATATCAGCGCGGTCAGTCACTTCATCGCCTATGAGGGAAGCATCAGCAGACGTTATTCCAGCAGATATATTCCAGAGGTCCGATTCACCGATCCAGGTGGGCATTTCTGCAGCAGCTTTCGGAGGTGCTCCACCTCCGGTATAGAGGGCAGCGCCGACAGTTTTAGGAGATCTTCTACCCCCATCATCCGCAGTCGATCAGACGCATTCACGCTTTTTCAGCAGATGATGGAGGCCCAGCAGCGCCAATAAGAGGTTATGACACAGGGAATTGAGAATGCTCACCAGATTGCGCTCACAGCAGTCGTGAAAGTCGCCTTTGTCCAGCCACTGACGGCACCACCTCCGTTTACCCTACAACAGCCGAGGCCGGGGACCATCAAAGACTTCAAGAGGATGGGGCAAAATGACTTTAAGGGCACTGAAGGGATCATTTATGCTGATAATTGGATAGAAGATATTGAGAGAAATCTGCGGCTAGCACAGATTCCAGAGAGGTTGCAGATACAGGCCGCAGGGAGCATGATGTTCGATATTGCGTTGACTTGGTTCAAGATGGACCCAAGGATCTCAGCACCAGGACTTACTTGGGAAGCTTTCAAAGAGCTCTTCAAGAAAAAGTTCTTTCCAGATGGGGCTCTAACGTCTCTAGAGAGCCACTTTCAGTACCTCGTTCAGGAAGGTATGACTGTGGATGAGTATGCGATGGAGTATTGCAGATTAGGCCATTTTATAGAGGGCCAGAACCCCAAAGGAAGAACCAGAAAGTTCAGGAAGGGCCTGAACCGGGAGATCAAATCACATACGAATGGAGACTCCATCGCTACTTTTGAGGAGATTCTGAGGCAGGCACAGAGGGTAGATAATTATCTAGAGCTTGGATCTAAGAGGCCGAGAGACATAGGAGGATCCAGTACCAACATTGGTCTAATGTAGCAGCCTCATTTTTAGCAGCAGTACCAGAGGTATTTCCAGCATCCGAGGCAGCAATATCATGGACCAGCTAGAGTACTGGCACATCAGATGTACCAGATCCAGAGGACAGCTATTCCTTGCACCTTTTGTAAGAAGCATGGACATGGATGGGATGCATGTAAGATGAGATTAGGCCAGTGCTTATTCTGCGGATCAGAAGACCATCAGTTGAGGGCTTGTCCTAAAGCTCTAGCTCATATAGACCAGGGCGGAGCTCAGGCACAGAGAGCATCCGCAAGACCACCAGTGGTACAACAGAGAGGACCTTATCTACCACCACAACAGTAGTAATTTGCTCAGCACCAGCAATAGCAGAGAGGTGCCCAGTGATATAGGCGATCTTTCATCTTGACAGTCGAGGGGGAGGAGCCAGTTGGTGATGTTATCTCAGGTTCAGTGTATCTTGATTCTTTTCCAGCTCATGCTTTATTTGATTCTGGTGCTTTACAAAGTTTTGTATCTTTATCTTTTGCTCTAAAACATCATCTTGAGTCTGAACCGATGGCGAGGACTTACAAGATCACAACCGGGGGTGGCATTATCCTGGTCAATGATGTTTACAAGGATCGAAGAGTTTCTTTGGGAGGCCGAGAGTTGAGCATATGTCTACTCGTAATGCCACTTCCAAGCTATGATATAGTATTCAGGATGGATTGGTTGAGTAGGCATCATGCTAGAATCGATTGTCGAGGAGATAGAGTTTTGTTTCAGACGCCAGGAGAGCTAAAATTTGAGTTCGTCAGAGGAGCAGCAGTGCAGAGCGAAGGAGACTTCTGTGAAGATTTGGTAGAAGAGCATGAGTCGCCACACCTTTTGATTGCAGACTATATAGATATCTTTCCTGAGGAGTTGCAGGGGTTGCCACCAGACAGAGATGTGAAGTTCTCTATAGACTTGGTGCCAGGCGCAAAGCCGATATCACACCATGTCTATAGAGTGAACAACAGCGAACTGGTGGAGTTAAAGAAGCAGGTGGATGAGTTACAAGATAAGGTCTTCATCCGATCTAGTTCATCACCGTGGGGTGCTCCGGTATTATTTGTACCGAAGAAAGATGGGTCGGTACGCATGTGTATTGACTACAGGGAACTCAACAATCTCACTATTAAGAATAAATACCCATTGTTGTGGATTGGCGATTTGTTTGATCAGTTGAGCGGAGCAAAGGTATTCTCAAAGATAGACTTGAGGTTGGGGTACCACCAGGTGAAAGTGAAGAAGGAAGACATTCTGAAGACAACTTTTAGGACTCGGTATGGGCAGTTCGAGTATTTGGTGATGCAGTTTGGGTTGACCAATGCCCCGACGGTATTCATGAACCTGATAAATATGGTATTTCATCAGTACTTGGATCAGTTTGTGGTAGTATTCATTGATGACATACTAATTTATTCGAAGACCTCAGAAGAGCATGAGAAGCACCTGAGGATAGTTTTGAAGACCGTTAGATATTAGAAGCTAAATGCAAGCTTTCCAAGTGTGAGTTCTTCCTTGATAAGGTTGAATTCTTTGGGCATATGATTATAGGAAACGAGGTCCCAGTGGACCCGAAGAAGATTTCAGCAGTTGAGTCGTGGTCTACCCCGAGTTCAGTGGCGAAGATCAGGAGTTTTCTTGGACTGGCAGGCTATTATCGGAGATTTGTTCAGGATTTTTCCAGGATTGCGGAGCCAATGACTAGACTAACCAGGAAGGACGTAGAGTTCGTCTGGACTGAGGATTGTCAGTCTACTTTTGAGGATCTAAAAAGAGGTTGACTACAACTCCAATATTGACATTGCCATCAGGGGCAGGAGAATTTTCTATATATAGTGATGCATCGGGTAAGGGTTTGGGTTGTGTGTTGTAGCAAAACAAGAAGGTGATTGACTATACTTCTAGGCAATTACGCCCGCATGAAAAAAATTATCCTACCCATAACTTATAGTTGGCAGCAGTTATTTTTGCTCTTAAATTGTGGAAGCACTACTTGTATGGAGAGCGGGTAGAGATCTTTACAGACCACAAGATCTTGAAGTATGTGTTTACACAAAAAGAGCTCAACATGAGGCAGAGACGGTGGTTGGAGTTGATGAAGGACTTCGATATTTCTTAGAAGTACCATCTAGGGAAGGCCAACGTAGTCGCGGATGCCTTGAGCAGGTATCCAGTGGCTATATATTTTACGAGAGACAAACATTTATTGGCTGATCTTGATAGGTTGGGTATTGAGGTATTAGTTCCTGGAGTTGCAGCACAGATGTGGGAACTTCAGGTACAGTCAGAGTTGATGGGTCGAATTAGAGCCGCACAGTTCAAGGATGAATCTCTGAGGAGCATTAGAGCATAGGTTCAGATAGGATTGGCAGAGGACTTCAGTATTGCAGACGATGGATCATTGCGGCATGATACCAGATTGTGTGTGCCGAGTGGAGCATTGGACGAGAAGATTCTTCAGGAGGCGCATCGATCCCAGTACTCTATGCATCCAGGTGCCAACAAGATATATAGGGACATGAGAGAGCATGCTTGGTTGTATGGTATGAAGCGGGAGGTAGCTAGCTTCGTATCTAGATGCTTGGTATGACATCAGTAAAGGCAGAGAGACAGAGGCCAAGTGGATTGCTTCAGCCTTTACCCATTCCAGAGTGGAAATGGGAGTATGTTACGATAGATTTTATTTCAGGACTTCCACGTTCTCCAGGAGATAAAGATGCGATTTGGGTCATCGTAGATAGGTTGACCAAATCAGTCCACTTTCTGCCATTCAAAGTGGGTATATCTACGGAGAAGCTCACGGAGATATGGGTGCGTCAGATAGTCAGATTGTATGGAGTTCCTGTGAGCATAGTATCGGATCGGGATAGTCGCTTTACGTCCTACTTTTGGAGGAGTTTGTAGGCTAGCTTGGGCACTCAACTGAAGTTCAGTACCGCATATCACCCTCAGACAGACGGACAGTCAGAGAGGACTATCAAGACTCTCGAGGATATGCTATATACCTGTGTTTTAGATTTTGAAGGCTCTTGGGAGGATCATCTTCACTTGGTAGAGTTTTCTTACAACAATAGCTACCAGGCCGGTATCGAGATATCACCATTTGAGGCATTGTATGGACGGAGATGCCGCACTCTATTATCATGGGATAATATTGGTGAAAGAGCATTATTGGGACCAGAGATGGTTGTGGATATAGCTGAGAAGGTAAAGCTCATCAGGGATAGCGTTCGGGTGGCGCAAGACAAACCGCAGCATTGGGCCGATAGCCACCGGAGAACATTGGAGTCTGAGGTATAGTTTTGTTTGTATTGCTTGTGATTGCTTATTTTTGTTAGATTGCTAAGGATGTGTTTCATGCTAGGTTGGCGATCTAGTTTTCTTGAGGATTTCTTCGACACAGGGAACGATTCATTTATGTGGAGGCAGAAAGCTTAGTCCGCGATTCATCGGACCTTTCAATATTCTCGAGAAAGTCGGTACAGTTGCTTACAGATTAGACTTGCCACCTACATTGGAGGGAGTGCACAACGTATTTCATATGTCGCAGCTGAGATGGTACATGGCAGATACTAGCCATGTGTTGGATCACTCGGAGATAAAGGTGGGCCCTAATCTTAGCTATCCGGAGCAGCCAGTTGATATTCTGGATCGGAGAAAGAAGGTGCCGAGAAACTAGACGATTCCTTTGGTGCGTGTTGCATGGAGGCATCACTCGCCAGGAGAGAGTACTTGGTAGTTAGAGGCCGATATGCGCGAGCGATATCCTTATCTGTTTGAGCCGTGAGGTATAATTCTTTCTTACTTGTATTGATTGCTTTTGGTAGTTAGTTTCTTCCTTAATTTCGAGGATAAAAATTTTCTAAGGTGGGTAGGATTGTCACCCTCACTTTTTCAGCTATGGGTAGTTTGGTAATTTAGCATGGGTATTTAATTTTAGAAATATAATAATTATATTAATGTAATAATTATAATAATTATTTATATTGAGCTTTAATTATTGTGGCTAGTATTATTTATTTTAGTTAGAGGCTTGTGATTAATTAATTAGTTAGAGAGATTAGACAATAATTTAGACTTGTCACATATAGACCTATTTAATTTTTGTTATGACAAATAGTGAGCCCAACCTAGACCCAAGTCTATTAGTCATTACACTAATTTAATTAGGAGGGATTAGTGTAATTATAATTAGTTGGAGACTTCTAATTATATTCATCCTTAATTATTCCCATAATACAACATGTAGGGGCAATTTGGACCTTTGACATTGCTTGAGGAAGGGGAAAAGGGATCTGCCATAGAAAGGGGGGTTCTCCTATCTCTCTCTCCTCATTTGCATTTTTATTTTGTGTCTAAATTTTAGATCCCCAATTTCCCAAATTTTCTCCATTGATTTTTTACACAATTCATCACCAATTCCTTCTTAATTTATCATTCTTGGAGTCTTGAAGCTTGAAGAAGCAAGGAGCACAAGGAGCACAAGGAGAAGAAAATTTGGAGCTAGAGATCGTGTCCGAATCGTATCTGAATCGTGTCGGAATCATGTCCGAATTGTGTCCAATTATAATTTTATTGGAAATACATCTTCTAATTGGTAATTCCTGAATTTCTCTCTTACTGTAGCTTAATCATGCATTTGACTATTAGGAATGACCCTATGGCATACGACTACCAATAGGAACCATTTTCTAGGCTAATTTGCTTTGTATTGTGAGATCTATGAGGTGATTTATGTGTAGGTTGGAGAAATTATGAATTTGACACCTCTATTATGTGTCATGAGACTGATTTGATATAATTAAACTTAGATCGGGGTTATGAGACTAGGTACATTTCCACAAATAGATACGTATAGGCCGTATCACGGTATCTTGCAATACGGTGTAATACAGAGTCAATTTTGGTTGAATTTCATGAATTCCCTTCATAATATGTTGTAATGATTTCTAATAGTTACAATTATGTATATAAGAGTTATAGGAATGAGTAATTATTTATTATGGGAAGTTTGGTACCTCATTAGAATGAGTATCATAGGTATCCTAGTTAATGCACTATAGGTATTTGTCTTAATGTCTCTCTCTCTATATATATATATATATGTATGTATTGTTATATTTATATGTGTTTGGTTAGTGATATGTTATATATGTATATGTGTGTAGGTATATTTATATAAATATATATATATATATATGTGTGTGTGTGTGTGTCTAAGTGGAGTGCAATATTGGTTGTGTTGTGAGGTATTTGTGTATGAGAGAGTGGTGTTGGCAGTGTGTGCAGGGAGTGATTGGGTAGTCGGGTTGTTTGCTATTAGCAGTGCATGCAGTATGCACAATAAGTATCAGAGCATGTGCAGCAAGCTAGCAGCGCATCGAGCAAGCACTGCAGCAGCTAGCAATGCATAGTGATCTGCAACAACTGCAACATCAAGTGCAGCAAGCTAACAGTGCAGTGCAGTGCAGTGCAGTGTGCTAGCAAGTAGTGCAGTATAGATTGCTAAGTAGTGTAATACAGATTGCTAGCTAGCAGTACAGTAAAGTGTGCATAACAAGTAGTACAGCATCTAGTAAGCAGTGCAGTGCAGATTGCTAACATTGCAAGCAGTGTAGTTACTGCAGCAACATGCTCGAGTGCAGCAGTAAAAGCAATAGCTAGGAGCAGCAGGAAATGCTTAGCAAGGTCAGCAGCAATAACTGCAGCAGTGTAGCTAAGTACCATCATTATCATCAGCATAGATGTAGCATCATGCACATAGCAGTATCAGTGCAGCAAGGGCAGTGTAGCAAGTATAGCAATGAACAGCAGCAGCATTAGCAGTATGTGTAGACCCCCTCACCCAAAATTAGGCCTACTTGGCTTAGACAGTAAAACTAGGGCTAGTTTGAACCCAATTAGAATTAGAACACAGCATTTGATTTAACTATATGATATTTTACATAGCTTAGCGCACCTTACCGTTGCTTCGATAATTGGAGCACCTCACTAGCCATTGCCTTTCTACAAATTTCACAACCTTGTCCTAGACATGCCCGCCTACCATTCTGACCTTGGTGTGACTTATAAATATGCTTTCTTGTGCTATATTTTAGTCGCACAACATTCGTCACAGACGTTTATAATTATTCTAAATAAAATATGACTTTGTATCCTTGTGCATTCCAATCAAAATTGGAGACACAATCTTGACCCATTTCGTGCAAACTTCTAATTGTTGGATACTTCTGTGCAAAAGTGCATTAAGGTATCTATCACATTAGACCCGACACGTGTAGAAACCCATTTCTTCTTCATGTGTATTTTTCCATAATTTTTAGGAGTGTGTAATTTAACATTAACCTCCTTAAAGCATAGCCCTCAAACCTTGAACCAATTGAACCCTAGCCCTTCATTTTGAACCCATTTGAATCATGGCCCCTTGAAATCATACATGAGAGGCCCAATTCCAAGGGGATTTGACCAAGTCAACTATTTTTAGGTCAAACCAAGACCTACACATATAAATAACCCCTTTTCCTTTTCTTCTTTTCCTAAAACCAAAACCACAGAAGTTCTCAGCCGACTTCTTCTTCCCTACTCATATCCTTCCCCAGTCCCGCTCGCCGAAGCTCTCCACGCCGGAGAACCCTCACCGCCGGACCTCGTCGACCTTCTTCCTCGCTGCACTCGATCCAACACGCCGGAAATCGGCCATCCCCACCATTCTCGCTGCCACCATTCCTGTCGACCACGACCGCCTGACCCGGCCATCTTCCTCGCCACGGCCGGAGATGCCTCCACATGATGCTGCCACCCCATTCCCGTCGCCTCCAGCAGCCACCACCGTTCTCCACGGATCACCAGACCCCGACCCTCTTCAACTCGCCCCGCCTGTCGACCTCTTCGACAACACACGACCGGACCGCGCTCGACTTCCCTGTTCACCCCGACTCACTCGCCGGAGTTCATCGTCCACGTCGGTCGACCCACTGTCAGTCACTCGCTCGTCGCCGTCTCCTCCGAGCAGTCCCCACCGGAGCAGCACCCCGCCACCCATCTCCTCCTCCTCGACACCACGGATAAGCCGCTGCACCCCGAGCCCCACACGACCTCCTCCTCTCCCTCTGATCAGCTTCCTCCGCCAGCATGACCACGGCTACACCCTGCTGTCCTCCTCGTTGAGACCTCCAACTCCGGCAGCCATGCCTCCTCCTCTTCGATCATAACCACCCTCGTCCATCCCCGTCTCCTATCATCATCATCGCCTTCACCATCACGATCACCTTCACCACCATCATCGTCATTATCATCATCGTTATCATCATCGTCTCACCTTAATCATCGTCGTATCATCTCATTAACACCTTATCACCATTAATACTATCATTAAACACCATTACCATTATCAACATCCCATCATAGTCATCACCATCAGCCCAATCATCGTCCTCATCATCACCATCATCCACATTATTACCCCTTAACTATTATCATCCACATCATCGCCATCGTCCCAGTCATCATCCGTATCACCACCAATATCATAATCATCACCATGGTAATCATTATCAACCCCTTTACGGTCATCATCATTGACCTAATGTCCTCGTGTTTATCATAGACCCGTCACCCTTGCCAGACAACCCGCAGCAGTCACCCCCAATTTCCGTACATGTGCACGCTGACCCCGAAGATCTGTTGGATTTATCTGCGCGACTTCAGGAGCAGAATATTGGGACTACGCAGCCTTCTTGCCAGGCAAATATACCTTGCCTTTGTTGTACTGGTTAAATCTCAGTTATTATTTAGCTACCTGTTTATTGGTTTAGCTATTATAACTGTGCGCGTCCGAGAGAGACTCGGGTGCAGTCAACGAATGCGTTGACGTTAGGACTTGTGTCTGACCTAGTGTCTAGTAGACCCACCTAAAGTTATAGAGTTATTGGTATGACTTCCCAGGCCTTGACACTTTTCTTACACGTGTGGTGAGTCTCATGTAGGGCACGAACTTGCGTATGTAGTTGGCTACCTGTACGTGTAAGTCGTACGATGGATAGGGTATAACTGCTAATAGTGATATATATTAAAAGACCTAGCAGTCATTAGTAGGCAGATCATAGACTAGTGTGGTACGATGGTCCCATCCTTGTCCTTGTTTGGTTGTAAGGATGGACTATTGCTCTAACGATAGACTATGAGCCAGAGTTACGACGCCGAGGCGTAGTAGCTGACGTGTGTTGTGGATACAACATGCTTAGATCATTGGGCGGGGAGGACAACTAGTAGGCGTATGGGACACCCACTTCCACTATGCAGATTCCACACTCGACGGAGTGATATGGACGTTATATATTCTATGCAGTTTCTACGTTCTTCGGAGCGATATGGACATTATATATACTATGCAGCTTCCACGTTCTTCGGAGCGGTATGGACGTTATGCCTATACCTACCCATACGTACCAAAGTTTGTCCTCAAGTTGCATTTTACTTAGATGGTTAGGTCACCCTTGAGTTTTTACAGTGATTACTTTATGGCATACTTTTATGTATCTTGTTATGTCCCTCTGAGGACCTGGTCCCTTTCCAGGTGTTTTGTTCATGAGCATTTGCAGGAGCGCAGATCCGGACTGGCTACTTATATTGTGAGAGGTCTTCTCTTCGAGGCTCATGATTGTTAGATGTTGTATTTATATTGTATTGTTTATTCTTTATTCTAGTTCGACAGTGGATTTGTTTTCATCCGACTGTCATCTTTAGATACTTCATTTTGGGATCTAGTTATAGATATGGGTTATTCATTATATTTGATTTTCTGTGGATGTGATTAGATTATACCCTATGATTTATGATATTTATACCACTGGTGAATTGTTATTCATATTACAGCGTACGTGTGTTATGGTTTCCATATATTGGAGTGCCATATTCATACGGCTGGCATGCTTACGTGTCCTAGTCCTACGTATTTTGGGACTGGGGCGTGATAGTATGCATTAGTAGCTAGAGCAGTGAGAACAAGTAGGGTGTGAGAGATTGGTGCAGAAAGTGATGATGAGTATCAAGGGGGGATACTCAAGGAGCTGGGGTTTGGATGTATGCATGATTAGGTATCAGTATTCATGTCAGGTTGAGATACCAAGGTATCATGAGGTAGATACCAAGGTATGAGCTAGAGTTATTAAATTGACCAAGGTCTTGGAGAGAACAAGATATTAGGTAATATATTTACATACTAAGTTAATAGGTAGTAGAAGTAACTAGTATATATGAGTATATATATAATACTTACTATTATTAGCTAATCTAGTATTTTATCTAAGGTATTGACTTAGAAACTCAACCATGACCTAGTATAGCTAAGTTTAGCTAATTAGTGACCAATATGAGCCTAACATTAGTATGGACCTAGTGAGACTTAGAAATAGACCTAGATGCATGCATTAGTGTATTTTAAATCCATTCCTCTTTTATTACAAATTTTAACTTGATAATTCCTAAAATAGGTTTGTGTGACACCAACTTGAGCATCGAGAGATACATCTTGCTTATGACCTCAGACGAGTATATTTTTTTGTTAGTTTTTATTTCATAATAGTGTATATATCTCATGTTCTAGAACTGTATACTTGATTCCGACACAGTGGTTTCACGGACTGGTACTACATGAATCCTGTCAGGAGATGTTATCCCTTACCGTATTCAGTGGGTACTACTTCATATGTATTTCATCGTGTGTATCGAATATTGATTTAGTGTACTTCTTGTTCACACACTTCTCGTGTTCAGTATGCTTATATTCATGTACACACACTGCTCGTGTTCAGTGTGCCCATATTCGTGTTCGTAACGTGTCGTGATTAGATCCATTGGTATTAATTGGGGATAGGGGAGTAAGAGTTAATTATGTGATCAAGCCCCAGTGTATTCATGTACATGTCGATTATATACCACACTTGTAATCGAGTTACCTTATTGTATTCGTATTCAACCTACACCGATCGTATAATGAACTTTTATTCCATGGCACATTAGTTAGATTTCAATTATTCCCATTATATTACAGATATTTTATTGCATGTTTTTAATTCCAGTATATTGCTAGTTCGTTCTAGTTTATTTCATTCTGTTGTTTAGTTATCTTGTATTCTTTTTTATTATCTGTTTTATATGCTCGATTATGTGTTTGAAATTGCTTTCAGAGGTATGTACTTTGTTCTAGTCCTGACTGGATATATTTTTTAGATGATTGGCTCATAGATCAGGGTCCTACATTCTACGGACCACAAGAGGGCATACCATTAGAGGATACTCCTATAGACCAGGAGGACTTAGTACCAGAGCCTGAGGAGGTTTAGTAGTTTTTTTGGTGGACTTGTATCAGACTTTTATTGAGATATGGCATGTATATTATTTCAGACTTATGGATTGTATCCTAATTCTTTTCTTCTTTATTCCATTTGTGCTCTATCTTCCTTAGTTTGCATTATGATTGAGTATAGTTACATTTATGAGATACCATATTGTTCCTCCTTTTGGAGTTGAAAAGATTGATTGGTACCATATATATTATTGGGACGTTAGTTAGTTAGTTAGAGTTGACCCAGACAATATTCTACCGCCGATGTTGCGGCGTAGGCTGGACGTACCCACGAACTCGTGCCCGAATATCTGGGTACGGATCATGACACATTTTTAGTGGTGGCCCATGCAGGTCTAGAGTCGCAAGTAAAGCGATATCGTAGTAGTGCTTACTTAGAGTACTGCTACGAGACTGCTTTAGGATATAGGATATAGGCTGAGAGTATACTCAATCACAACTAGAAAATACTTTAAATATCTGTTTGCTATCCTTATCTATTGAATGTTTGCTTTACTTTGAATAAAATATGTCCTTCTATGATGATATCGTATCTTACTCAATATTGAGTCCTTTGTTCAATCTATCTTCAGGATGCCGCCGAAGACGCGTTCCCAGCGCTCAGGTGCCATGTCAGTGCGGTCAGTCACTTTATCGCCTATGAGGGCAGCACCAGCAGACACTGTTCTAGCAGCTACATTCTAGAGGTCCGCTTCACCGATCCAGGTGGGTGTTTCTGTAGCAGCTTTCGGAGGTGTTCCACCTCCGGTATAGAGGGCAGCGCTGACAATTTTACGGAATCTTTTACCCCCACCATCCGCAGTCAATCAGACGCAGATGTTCGCACTTTTTTTAGAAGATGATGGAGGAGCAATAGCACCAATCAGAGGTTATGAGGCAAGACATTGAGAATGCTCACCAGATTATGCTCGCAGCAATCGAGAGAGTCACCTTAGTTTAGCCACAGATGGCACCACCTCCATTTATCCCGTAGCTGCCAAGGCAGGGGACCATCATAGACTTTAAGAGGATAGGGCTAAAGGACTTTAAGGGCATTGAAGAGATCATTTATGCTGATGATTGGATATAAGACATTGAGCGAAACCTGCAGCTGGCACAGATTCCAGAGAGGTTGCAGATAGAGGCCGCAGAGAGCATGATGTTCGATATTGCGTTGACTTGGTTCAGGACGGACCCCAGGATCTCAGCACCAGGACTTACTTGAAAAGCTTTCAAAGAACTTTTCAAGAAAAAGTTCTTTCCAGATGTGGCTCTGACGTCTCTAGAGAGCCAGTTTCAATACCTCGTTCAGGGAGGTATGACGGTGGATGAGTATGCGATAGAGTATTAGAGATTAGGCTATTTTGTGGAGGTCCAGAACCCCAAAGGAAGAGCCAGGAAGTTTAGGAAGGGCCTGAATTAGAAGATAAAATCACATACGAATGGAGATCCCACCGCTACTTTTGAGGAGATACTGAGGCAGACATTGAGGACAGAGGATGATCTAGAGCATGGCTCTAAGAGACTGAGAGACATATGAGAATCTAGTACCAATACGGGTCCAATAAAGCAGCCTCATTTTCAGCAGCAACACCAGAGGCATTTCCAGCATTCGAGGCAGCAGTATTATGGACCAGCTAAAGTGCCATCACAGCAGATGTACTAGATCCAGATGGCAGCTATTCCTTGCATATTCTGTAAGAAACAAGGGCATAGATGGGATGCATGTAGGATGAGATTGGGCCAGTACTTATTCTGCGGATCAGGAGACCATCAGTTGAGGGTTTGTCTTAAAGCTCCAGCTCATGGCGGAGCTCAGGCATAGAGAACACCCATGAGACCACCAGCGGGACAGCAGAGAGGACCTCCTCTACCACCAGCAGTAGCAGTTCGTTCAACACCAGCATCAATAGAGAGGTGTCCAGCGACAGGGGTGAGATTTTGCCTTGACAATCGAGGAGGAGGAGCCAGTCATTGATGTTATCTCAGGTTCAGTCTATCTTGATTCTTTTCCAGCTCATGCTTTATTTGATTCCGATGCTTCACATAGTTTTGTATATGTATCTTTTGCTCTGAAATATCATCTTGAGTATGAACCGTTGGCGATGACTTGCATGATCACGACCGAGGGTAGCATTATCCTGGTCAATGATATTTACAAGGATCGGAGAGTTTCTTTGGGAGACCGAGAGTTGAGCTTATTTCTACTTTTAATGCCACTTTCGAGCTACGATATAGTACTCGGGATGGATTGGTTGAATAGGCATCATGCTAGTATCGATTATCGAGGAGGCATAGTTTTGTTTCAGACGCTAGGAGAGCCAGAATTTGAGTTCATCAGAGGAGCATCATAGTAGAGTGAAGGAGACTTCTGTGGATCTTTGGTAGAAGAGCAGGAGCCACCACATCCATTGATTACAGAGTATATAGACGTCTTTCGGGAGGAGTTACCGGGGTTGCCACCAGACAGAGATGTGGAGTTCTCTATAGACTTGGTCCCAAGCGCAGAGCCGATATCACAGCATGTCTATAGAGTGAACAACAACGAACTGGCAGAGTTGAATAAGAGGGTGGATGAGTTCCAGGACAAGGGCTTCATCCGCTCTAGTTCATCACCGTGGGGTGCTCCGATATTATTTGTACCGAAGAAAGATGGGTCAATATGCATGTGTAACGACTACAGGGCACTCAACAACCTCACTATCATGAATAAATATCCGTTATCGCTGATTAACAATTTGTTTGAAAAGTTGAGCAGAGCGAGGGTATTCTCAAAGATAGACTTGAGGTCAGGGTACTACCAGGTGAAAGTGAAGAAGGAAGATATTCTGAAGATAACTTTCAGGACTCGGTATGGGCAGTTTGAGTTTTTGGTGATGCCGTTTGGGTTGACCAATGCCCCGGCGGTATTCATAAACCTGATGAATAAGGTGTTTCATCAATACTTAGATCAGTTTATGGTATTATTTATTGATGATATAATGATTTATTCGAAGACCCCGGAAGAGCATGAGAAGCACCTGAGGATAGTTCTGGAGACCCTTAGGAAGGAGAAGCTATATGGCAAGCTTTCAAAGTGTGAGTTCTTCCTTGATAAGGTTGAATTCCTCGGGCATGTGATTACAGGAGACGGGATCTCAGTGGACCCGAAGAAGATTTTGGCAGTTGAGTCGTGGTCTACCCCGAGTTCAGTGGCAGAGATCAGGAGTTTTCTTGGACTGGCAGGCTATTATCGGAGATTTGATCATGATTTTTCCAGGATTGCGGAGCCAATGACTAAATTAACTAGGAAGGACGTGGAGTTCATCTGGACTGAGAATTTCGCTTGAGTCATGCCTTCAAAAGAAAGTAACTTGCATAAGTCTCATGACGTATTATGGACTCCCTATGTGGAACGTATTTCATTTTAGCTGAACGAGTTCAAGAGTTTGCATTGGGAACTGATCGTTAAAGAAACATTTCTGATACGAGGTTCAAGGAACTTAAAGCTATACTCTGATACCAATATGTCACTCCCCGATTCTTCGGAAAGCATAGTCGTCCCCCGGGTGTGACATCGTGCGTGCCTAGGTTACGCATCGCACAAGGCCAAGGTATTTTGATATAATGAGCAAGTATTCAGAGTATGCAGATATTTGAACACAATACGGAAACAAGTAAAAGTTCTCATTATTGATAATGAACATCTTTTACAAACTCTTGAACAAGTACAAAAGGTTGCCGCACGACTTACAAAAATGGATGCAAAATGAGATAGCCGTCTGATACATTATATCCTTTTACTAAAACTTCAAAATCTATTCAAAAGCTATAAACACCTTCGGGCAAAACTATCGCCTTGCCACGGAGCAGCATAAGGTATATGTACGAGCTCCTGGACTTCAATATGCTTCAAAAGGGCACGAACAGGTCACGCCGGTAGGTGGACTAGATTGGGAAGATGCCTTAACTCCTTGCAGGGTCACCTTGGTACGGAGAACCTGTTGCAACAAGGATCAGTACATCAAAAAATACTGGTGAAGGCAAGCTAATCCAACTATACCAATCAACACATTGTTTATGTAAAGCATACAAGTTATTAAGTGGTATTTCTATTTTGCCTTAGTTCAAGTTACAAGCAAGCAATAGATATAAAAATTTACTAAAAGAAATATGCCACTGCTTCGTGACTTTACCTGCCCGTCTGAACCACCTGCACAAAACTTACCCTTACCTTTCCTGCCACAAAAATATAGTTAGCTTGCATAGTTTAAATACACGAGGGGTCACTGACACATTGCCATAAAAGACGAGTTATAGTCTGGGGATGGAATGGCATGCAACGCAAAGAACAAGGACGTTACAGGCCATCCCGTCCGAAGCAGGCGACTATCTAAAAGTTTTGTCCGGATTGGATCGGTGCCAGTGCCCCAGCAACCGTCCGCAGGAACTAAGACCTTATGCACAAGTTGTCTGTGACCAAGCAAAATATAACTAAGTCATAAATCGAGGTAGTTAAAGACAATACAGGCACGCGACAAGTAACATGGCATGATCTGTTGCATAGTCTACCTGCTCAGTTTATTGTATAGTAAAGTATATTTTATACATAACACAATGATAGAAGAATATATATATTCTAAGTAGAATTAAAACATGATGAAAGAACATTCTAAGTGAACTAGTATGCAACAAGATAATCGTTCATAAGTTGATTGACAAGCATAAACTAATTTAAGTCTATTTCATTTTATCTTGACTTCTTTTATTTATTATGGTATCATTTGATCGGAACAATCAAGAGGGAAAGATTTTAGGTATGAAGACTTAGAAGTAGAGCTAGCTAATCGGGATGGTAGCCACTCATAAGTTGGTTGGGGAGAGAAAAGAAAAGAGGTGCTTCAAGACTCTGCTCATGCGACGCCTACTCAAAATCACCTATATTGCCACGAACACCTGCATTGCCATGAACAATCAATCAATACATCTTCTTCTCTTTCCCCCAAAATTGAAACGACAGCAACAAAATCCGTCAAAACCGTTCAAGAAAACGCACTCAAAAACTAACTCGAAAGCACGAAAACAATAATAAAAACTAGGCAAGAAAACTTGTAGCGGAGAGGTCCCTCTTAACTCTGTCGCTAAGTCCGTCCTTCGAACACGGTCCACTAAATATGAGAATCGATTCCGAAGAAGCCAACCCATAACGAGGAAAGGATCTTGATTCAATCTATCCCGATCGAACGATACCGAAAGTATTTCTTAGCCGCACTCCCCGAATAGGGGGAACGGGGTACTACATCGGGCCTCCCCTCCAATCCCTCCGTCGCGACCCCTCCGTCTCTCGTCCACCGCGACCCCTCCGTCTCTTCCGCCGCACGACCCCAATGCCCTGCGACTCCCTAACTCAACCTCCGCCCTTACCGTCCCCCACCTCAACCTCCATAACCGTGTCCAGTCCACCATCCACATGGGGGACCTCGACTCTGCCTCCGCCATTGTGCGTCATGCCGTCTTCTCCTCCGTCCGGCCCACCGTCTCCACCTGCAATGCCATCATCGCTGTCATGAACCGCGCGCGAAGGCTCGATTACGTTGGATGTCTTCTTCTTTTTCTTTGATCATTGGAGCACCAACGTCGGCGACGAGCAGCGGCGGTGGCGGCGAGTGCAGCAGCAGCAGCAGCGACGAGACATGGTGGGGGTTAGCGCGGCGGGGCGAAAAGGGGGTCAACGCTCCTTCCAATGGGGGGTGGGCAACCCATAGTATATTTTTGTCTGCACTGAGTCCAAATTTGTTTCATATTGGACTAACACCAAGTAATGGACTGTACTAAGTGAGTTTGGATGTGCCTTTATAATTATTCAATTTTTTTTACTTATTAATACTAATTTTATTTCTCGTCCGAGCAGAACGTTCTTTTTCTTCTAAAATCTTAATAGCAATTTTGATCAAGTTTTGTATTTTCGGGAATTCATACTCTTATTTTCCCCAAAAAATTTACTTTACCGATAACAAATTTATATTAATAAAATATACCGATAGAAGTTTGGAAAATTTTGAAATTACGATACATATCGCCAATTGAGTTGGCAAAAATATGAAATAATAAAAAAAATTTATATTTTTAAATTTTTGCCAACTAGGTTGGCGAAAATTTGGGTTTGCCAAATTTTCGCCAACCGAGTTGGCAAAAATATGGCAATGTTTTTTTTGGGGTTCTTTTTTTTTTTTGGTTTTTTTTAGGTTTTTTTTGGTTTGTTTTTTAGGTTTGTTTTGTTTAGTTTTATTTAGGTTTAGTTCTATTTTAAAAAAGCTGTTGTAGCAATAATTTTTTAAATAAATTAGAAAAAAATAAAATTTAACATCCAAAATAAAATAGATTGAAACAAAAAAAAATCTACCGTAAGAATATTACGTCTGCCGTCGAGCAGACTTCGAACGGCCATAACTATTTGTTTTGAAATCATTTTTCGTCAAATAATAGGTCGATTTGTATATTTTCGACAAGAGTAACACAATTCGTACAGAGAGAATTTTCATCCGAAGTAAGACGTACATGTTACAGACAAAAATATAAAATATAAATCTTTAAAGTATCATAACTTTTGACTGGAGATCGAAACAAGGTCCAGTTTGTGCCAAAATGACCGTATGGAAAAGTACTTCGGGATAAAGCGTTTTCCCATTTGACGGACTTCCAAAAATTTTAGAATCGCAAAAAAATAATGTTTCGACCTCCTAATTTTACTTTTGGTAATTTTATTTTTGATTTTTTTTAAAAAAATTTACTGTACCGATAATAAATTTATATTAATTAAATATAACGATAGAAATTTGGAAAATTTGATTTTTGCCATCTGGGTTGGCAAAAATTTGACTTTTGGGCGGGAATAGACAGATTTTCGTCAACTAAGTTGGCAAAAATTTGGGAGCCCCCGACGTTACCACCTATTCGCATATCTTGACAACTCCATCAGCACCGATGCCATCTCAAGTAGAGGACAGTCAAGGAGGTGGTGATGATGCAGCCCTAGAGAATATACGAGAAGAAAGGGACCGACTCAATCTAAGAGACATTGATCGTCCGAATTATCGGGAATTAGCCAAGAGAGGTCGATGAAATTGTTATACAGTACGAACTTTATTGGAATGTAACTTTGTTCTATTTCAATGAAATTACATATTGTTCTCATAAAATAAAACTATTTAAAAATCTACGACAATGCCTTTATTCTCTTGGTTGGTTTGTACATCTCCTTCTATTGTGTCCTAAACCAAAATTTCCTTCTCATAAATTGTTATATTTCAGCTTCAAGATTTAAATACCACATACCAAAATCAGCCAGTGGGCGACCCGTTACGCACAACGGTTGGCAAATTTTTGGCTGCTATGCAACGAGGACCGACTCCTCCGAACCCTCCCTTACTTATTCTAGGAGATTATCCTCAGGGTCTTGTTGCACAATGACAAGCACGCACCCGAGGAAGTATACCTCAGTTTGGTATCAAGATGATAGTCTGCCACTGCAAGATGACGATGTCCCTTCTCAGGCGACGGCTGGTGCGAGCACTTCTCAGTGGGATGGTACGGGCACTTCTCAGTGGGCTGGTACGGGCACTACTCATTGGCCTGACTGGGGCATTTCTCAGGCGACCGGTGCGAGCACTACTTAGTAGGATGGTGCGGGCACTACTCAGTGGGATGGTGCAGGCACTTCTCAGTGGGCTGGTGCGGGTACTTCTCATTGGCCTGAGTGGGGAACTTCTCAGGCGACGGCCGATGCGGGCACTCCTCAGTGGGCCCTTGAGGGAGATTCTCAGTGGGATAGCCTGTTCGCCCCCGGTGTTACCACCTATTCGCATATCTTGACAACTCCATCAGCACCGATGCCATCTCAAGTGGAGGACAGTCAAGGAGGTGGTGATGATGCGGCCCCGGAGAATATATGAGAAAAGAGGGGTCGATTCAATCTAAGAGAGATTGATCGTCCAAACTATCGAGAATTAGCCAAGAGTGGTCGATAAAATTGTTATATCAGTACGAACTTTATTTGAATGTAACTTTGTTCTATTTCAATGAAAATTGAGCCATTGTAAAAATTTGTACGTTAAAATATGAATATTACAATATGAATGTTACTATGACAGAGTTACTATTAACATACCTAGAAAATAAACCTATAAAAACAAAAACAAAAAAACCACAAAAAGAAAACAACACAAAAAAAACAAAAAAAAAACAAACCAAATAAACCCCTAAACAAAAAACCAACTAAAAAATGAAAAAAAAATCCAAAACCATATTTTCGCCAACTGAGTTGGCGAAAATTAGCCCTCTCCTGTCTAAATATGTAACACGTCGGATTCTTGGTCGAATTTTCGCCAACTGGGTTGGCGAAAATCATGTTCTTCAAAATTTTGCCAACTCAGTTGGCGATACGTATCGTAATTTCAAAAATTTCCAAACTTCTATCGGTATATTTAATTAATATAAATTTATTATCGGTACAGTAAATTTTCTGTATTTTTTCTCTAATTCTGTTTTACTTATCTAGTATTGTAGTTGGCATGTTGATGAGGTTAGTATAGGTGGCTTTCAATTTATAATCGTTGGATTGCATCCATCTTTTCTTTTGACTTTTTCAAATGATCTAAATGGCAAAAATATAAAAGAATAAACTGAATAAATTTGTCTATTTGTCCATCTCCTTATTGCAAGTTCAACTCATGAATTTTTATTTGAGTTTCTGTAATTGTACTCTATTAGATAACACACTAGATGGAGGTTGCGTCAATTTTTTGACATGATGTGTGATAAAATAGAAGGCACAGGAGAAGAACTTCGAGTGTGGAATAAATCTACCAACTTTTGAGCAAGCACAATTTTTGCACTCGTTACATGCCAGTGTATATCCAAACAAGATCATTTGTCTTGCTAATCCAGTTCCAAAATTCTGTTCCTCCACCTATGATCCTGTGGGCCCCACCAGTATATAAAAAAATTAAAAAATCAGTCATAAAACAGAATTGAGACTAGATTAGCAGGACAATATATTTGGGCTTGTGTATAGTCTCCAAATAGATGGCCTGACTAGTAGCGCGGAAGCAAAAAATATTTAGTAAAATAAATTGACATCTTCTTTACAAGGATTGAGGTAATGTGGAACAACGATAATGCATGTGTAACTCAATCCAAGGAGGAGGATATTGTCGCAATTGCTTGTAATTATTTTAATTACATATTCAGTTCGGTGAATATAGTTTGAGATCAGGAGCGAACACATGAATTTAAGATAGAGAGATCATGTCTCTTACTGATTCTGTCCCTGTATATGCAGTATCAGAAAATAAGGTGTGATATTGGATTGAGCTCATATGTCGTATAAGAGAATTTTGATGTAAGGTCTGAACCAATTTCAATTATCTACATCTCATAATTCCACCTCATATCCGATATGGGACTAAATTATCAATTCCATTGTCACCCCCGTCCCCACCCCGAGCGCTCAACTGGAAACAAGATACAATCCAATAATAATAGCACTACCTTCCCTCGCGACCGCCTCTCGCACCCGTTCGCCACCAACTGCTGAAGCTATCCGTCGCCTCATTCGCACCCCTCTGTCGCACCTCCTCGCCCAAAAACATTGTCAGCCACATCCAATACCCTTTCATGTTCTTTTTTTAAGAAAAGACGAGAAAAAAGCTAAGAAACTGAAGAAGGTGGGAGAAGTGAAGAAGAAAGAGGAGATGCAAAGAAAGGGGGGTTTTGAGAAGAAAAATGAGGAGGAAGTGAGATGTTTTGGATCTCCAAAAAAAAAAAATCCAATTCCCCCTGATGCAAGGTAATCCCCACTCTAAACTTTCCTTCTAAAATTTTAATTAATATCTCATTACTAAATTCATAATTGGATATAATATTTTACAATTATACTTAAATAGTGTGCTAAAATTTAAATATTAAGTTTTATAAAATACCGAACCTTAGATTTTGGAACCTAAGACAGACTCTAAAAGTAATGCCCACAAAGCTTGAAATTTATTTTTTTATCGACTATTATAGATATATGTACAATTGCACATTATCGCATTTACGAAAAAAATATAAGAAAAAATCTATAGAAAGAAATCAAATAATTATATTATTGAATTTGAATTTGGAAAATATAGTATATATGCAACAGACATGAAGTATATATATATATATATATATATATATATATAACCATTCGGATGGTTTTATATTATGGAACCATCATATATTACATCACTTGGATTTGAATTTGATGGATGTGATTAAAAGGTGGTAGGATCTACACATTTTAATCTCACACAATTCTATAATATTGTCTCTTCCTAGTCCCAAAATATCGAGGGACTAGTCACATGGCAATGGCCAACAGCACAACTCCAATGGACAAACCCAATTTAATGGACCCATTAGAGTGTACTTAAGCTGAAAAACAAATACAATGGTCTACGATACATATCACAGTTAATTCTAATCTCATCCACAGAAGGTAAACACAATTCAAAATGTCAGACTAATCAAAAAGAAACATAATCCATCAACAAGTTCCAATAAAAAGTGTCTCGGGGAACAACCCGATAATAAGTTTAATACAGTAATCCAAGAGTCAAGATATAGAGTAACTAGAAACAGAAATAACTGAGTATATAAAAAAATACTCAGAAGAAATCCTCTGGCACAACCTCGTCCTCTGGTGCCAGTACTGCTCCAGCGTCAGCTACTGTCCCATATACCTCGGGGTAAATCTCCTCTGCTATACCTGAGGACATAATCCGGATCCAGGTCCTCAGGGGATATAGCAAGGTACAAGAATAACTCAAGCCAAATGAAATATAGTATATAAAAATATATCAACAAGGCAAGCTATGTAACTAGCTATGTGATATGCAAATAAGAGCATTATTAGTACTCAGGATGAGATCACTACAAGCTCTGTATCGGGGAGCCGGTAGCAGTAATATCACGTAATGGGCCAAGCTCTGGAACAGAGACTAAAGCACCACAATAATAAATATATATGTATCTATCAGCCTGTAGCCTGTGTGTCTCTCCCCACCCAATGTAATCACACGTCTCATGTCCACGATGTCTCATGTCAATAACACGCAAGATCATGACCTCTAGCTAGTACAACGAGCCATAATGATATCTACGTATATGCAAGTCTTATGTCACGAATCCTGTAAACCTATATATAATCATCATAAATAACTCAAGAAAGATTCTGTCTCATGAATAGTGTCAAGTGTCCTATGATATGATGTACTTGGTAAAGCAAGCACGAAAAATATAGGATCGTGTTATCAACTCTGTAAGTGACGTTACACGACTCCGCGTACGACGTCGACACCCGAATATTGTTCGGACGCTAAGCAATGTCTCACGGTCCTAGGTTGAGAAGGTAGATCATAGAAATAACTTAAGCAAATAATATTAAAGAAACTACTGCAAGTTTGGCAAGTTACACTTGCCTGGGTTCTGAACTCCTTCGGGTGCACCTGTAAAAGCGAGATCTCCAGGTAAGCCTCTGGATGCTGAAAGAAACATTACCATCACTCTCAGAATACATGAAATAGCTAGGATTGACAACCTATAAATCTAATTTTGACACAGGGGCAGAATTGACAGTTTTTGGTCAAAGCGGGATTCACATGTGGCCCACTTCGCACCAAAAAATATGCCAGTGATAAAGTTCTTCAAATTCATCAAACTTAGTGTTTACAACTCCAAAACGATGATACGAACCCAACAAAATATCCAAAACGATGATACGAACCCAACGAAATGTCCAAAACTAGATTCCGATGAGCCGATCACGAAATCGCCAGTCAAGTGGAGCCGTGGGGCCCACAAAATAAGGTTTTGTCAACGTTCTCAGAATTGAACCAAACTTGGTTCACAGGACCAGTATAACGCTACAAATCTAATGGCGCAAGTTTCGTTGCAAAACGATAAGCACACACGAAATTATGATGAGTGTCAGAACAGGCCGATACGGAGTTTTTTGATGGATACGCGTTGATTCCGGTGTGCACGCACATCCAAATCAATTTATGTCAAATCCTACACATCTGCGTTGACGATACGCGCCTTTCGATACAATTTGCACATGACGAAGTCGCCTCATTTAGCGGGACGCACCCCGTTTCAGAAAAATTTGGGTTTAGAAAATTAAGTTTTTGGTCAACTTCAACCGCGAATAAAATACAGCATACAACAAATTAAAATAAACTAATTAATGGAATTAAATCTTGGTTATGTTGTCTAAATTACTATTTAAGTAAAATTTAAAAATATTAACTAAATTGGAAGAAAAATGACCATGAACATAGGAGTTTGGGACAGTTTTATGAACTATAAATTGGGTTTTTTTTTCTGTTTTGCGTCGCAAATTACGACCGACACAGGACACGATACCGAACTAATTATATAGGGTTTGAGAGGGTCATGCTGTGAACACAATGCAATAGGCCGTTCGAGAATTGATACATCGCGGAGGAAGATAACTCATTTGAAACAGAGGGGGTCGAATCCGCACTGTGCTACCCGTGGACAACTGCGGCAGCGGTGCATGATCGTTGGTAGCGTTGCACTATCATCGGCGGCGGATTGCTGCGGCTGCTGCCTGTCACCCGTGTTGTGCTCACCTGCGTTAGTCGCGGCCACTCGGGGAAGTTTTTGTCGGAGCCGGAGTCGTCATCGTGGCCGGGGTCATCGGAGTGAGAGTGGGTGTGATGGTGGTGGGGTTTGACTCACTGGGGTTTTATAGGAGCGAGGTGCAGGATATGGGGAGGTGAACGGAGGAGTCGTCGGCGGCTTAAGGGAGGTGAACGGAGGGGTCGTCGGCTGCTACTGTAGCAGTTAGGAAGAAAAAAGAATCAGTTACTGTAGACAAAGGGTTTTGGGTTAGCGGGTCGGGTACGAGTGCGGGTACGAGTCAGGTTTGGATCTAGTAGTTGGTTTAGCTCGGTTTGGTTTGGTTCGGTTCAGTTTGGTTTGGTTCGGGTTGGTTTAAGTTGGTTTATTTAAAAATATTGTATTTTAGCAATTTAAAAATAGTTTTTGAGCCCAATAAATTCTAGTAAATTACACAATATCATATTAATAATTATACACTCAAAAATATAATTTTTATAATATTTTAATAATTAATTTAATATACAAAAATATAAATTTCTGAAGAATATTTATTATAATTAATTAATTTTTTTAGAAAATCTCCAAAACTCAAAAATTCATAATTAAAATTTTAAGATTAATTTCTAAAATATGGGTGTTTACAAATATGAAGCCATATGGATAGTTTTAGAACACATACACACACACACACACACACTGTAAACCCCATCACCAAAAATAGATATTTTGTGTGTATTTTATATTATTATATTAATTATAGATAATAAATTGCTTTAGAGTATTCTCTTAGTTAATTAGAAAATAAATTTCTTAGTATATTTACTTATGTAAATATTTATTTAGAATTATTTTTAGGCTATTTTAGATTTTTAGAGATTTTTTAGAATTTTTGGTAATTAAAACTTAAGAAGCATAAATTTCTAGGACTTCTATAATTTACTATACGACCATACTTGCATGTTGTTTCTACCAAATATTTATTTTAGTTTAAAATATTTAATTGTATTTTTCTGTAATTTATTTAGAATTTTAAGAAATTTATTTAGATTTTTAAAATTATTTAGGATTTATTTGGATATATATAGTCTTAATATTAGATAGATGCTAATTTAGTGTTAATAGATATTAATAAGATTTTATAAATTATTTGTATTATCTTTAATTATATTTAAGATTATAAATTATTGAGATAAATTCAAACTCTATTTTAAATTAATTCAAATCCTGAACCTACTAGGAAAGCAATTTCATGCATATCATATCTTTATTTAAATTCATCATAATCCTATCCAAATTAACCAATCCTAGTCGTATTTAATTAAGTAGTGTCCACCATTATAAATACCTCATCCTTCATATTTTTTTCCCCCAAAATTCCTCTCTTTTTCGTCCAAAAATAGTCAAAATTCGTCATAAATTCAGCCTCATTTTCTACTAGTTATGACGAATTAAAAATACGATATCTCCTAGCTCCGGACTCCAAACGCGCTCCAGTTTTTTTTTAGAACTATATCAAGGTTAGTTTTCTAATTATATGATTTATTTTAATAATTATGAACCTATTTTTCCAGAAAATTCTAAAAGTGCCAGTTGTCCGAAATCAGACGCATTTTGGTATTTTTGATATTTTGGGAGATCCTGAACTCGAAATTACGAACCGTTTAAAGTTTCGGAAAGCTGACATGATAAAATTCCAGAAAATTATTTTTCCAGAATTTAAAATATAAGTTTATTCTACTGTAAAATTTGTGCAATATAGACGTAAATAGAAAACCACCGAAAACTATCATCTATTCGCCCTTGTGGCCATAACTTTTACCGACTTGTGATTTTATAAAACCGTTGATTCTGGCATTCATGTAGCACCAAAATCTATAGGATTTTACATGCAAATCCAAGATTTGAGTCGGTTGACTTTTTGGTCAACGGATTGCCTCGATTTGCGTGTCATGGATCACAAATCCGTAAAGTTGACTTTCTTTGGACCAAAATTAGGGTTTAACAATAAAATCAGATTATAATAAGATTAAAATACTACTTTAGGTTATTTTATTCAGAATTAAAATAGATTAAAATTGAGGAACCTATTCACCTACTTTTGTAACCTAACTTGTTTAATTTATGTGACGGGTAGATCGGACGACGCCTTGAGTTGGGACTTCATTCTTTTTCAGACCAGGCAAGATACCTTGCCAAATTGCTTACAGTATTTTGCATGCTTAGTATATTTCTGTATATTTATTTTATTTCTGTATATTTCTTGCATGTGTAGTTCGTTCAGTCATTACTATATATATTAGATATGTTGACACACACTTGACACCTAGTATCATGAGAGGACAATCATTAGGCGTATGGGCTTTTAACCACTCTGGTAAACCAGAGTAACTAGCACGCACTATGGTGGTCGTGTCCGATGGTCGCTACCCCCGAGGTATGTCGATTGATGGAGTCCGAGGGTCGCTCCCCCCAGAGGTATGTCGGCTGATGATGTCCACTGACGAGCGTATGAGTTGTGAGGATTAGATCGAGTAGCCTACCCTTGCCCATACGTTGAAAAGTTGTCCTCATTTGCATTCATATAGATGGTCTTGTACAGCGTACTTATTTATTTTTAAATTATATGCATGTTTACTGTATTCAAATTGGCTCGCTTTTCTGTATCTTGTTACGTCCCTCTGAGGACCTGGTCCCCTGCCAGGTGTATCTATTTTTGAGTATTTACAGGAGCGCAGATTTGTATGGTTACCTTTATTTCGAGGATGTCTTCTCTTTGAGCCATGTGGTTGTTAGCTGGTATTCTTATATTGTGATTATTGTGTTGTACTTTTCCATTCGAGTTGGTAGTGGATTTGTTTCCATCCAACTATCATCTTTAGATACTTCTTATTGAGATCTAGTTACATAGATGATGGTTATTCATTTATATTGATTTTTTGTGGATGAGATTTAGATTATACCCTGTGACTTGTGACATATGTTTATACCACTTGTGGATTAATTTTCATATTATAACGTACGTGTGGATTTTGGTTTTCATATATTGGAGTTTCCATATCCATACGGCTGGCATGCTTACGTGTTCCTAGTCCTATGTATTTTGGGACTGGGGCGTGACATGTTTTTGTGGTGGCCCATGCAGGTCGAGAGCATATTGTCTCGGTTACATTAGTATACCGAGCAAGCCTGCGCATAGGATTAGAATATAGGATCTCATCCAATTATTTATCACCTCCCTTGATTTTGTTTCGCATTCTTATTTGATTGCTTGCATTGTATCTTTCTTGATCCCTTCTCAACGTCGATCTTCTCTCGTGCTTGAAAGAGGTTAGGAAGATGACTTATACTAGGTATATACCCTCTTGTATTTAATAACACTATTAGTTAAATTATTGTAAGTTGGATAGTATGTCTCATAATCTAGTAACACATAGTCCTATTGCCCCATTAATGAAGTATAATTGAAGGACACCAGCTATAAACTTGCATAAAAAGATAGTATTTATCTAGACTATAGAACTTTAGTGTTATTCTAGACTGTAGAACTTAGAGGCCCATACACCCATTTGGTTGACTTTAGACTTAGACAAAAAATTAGTATGGCAATTGTAGAGGCACAACACCGATCTTCTTGGTGAACTTAGATTATTCAGTAGCTTCCTCCATCATAATCAAGCGTACTTATATTTTTACTACCTCGACTTATGCTGCTATTATAGCATAGTTTTGCAAGCTTATTCTTTTATTAAGCTTGTTCATGACATATGTATTATTGGGGGCCCACACTAATACATTGTCTAAATCAGAATCGGTGTATTATGGTCTGATCAACCGTAGTGCACTTGGTTCACTCTTTGTATCACTACTTTATGTGGATTGAGATATAGTTTACTCAACTTGTTAGACGAATATACTTGCCCTCTAGACTGGTCAGAGCATATCATGTCAGGTACATAATTGTTCTGATATGAAATGCATATAGAAATTTACCAAAATAAGATTTTAATCCACAACTGCCTAGGCAACTCCCTTTCAAAATTCTTTAATCCCTTCGAATCCCGTACTTGTATTATATCACCTCCTCCTTGAACTCTTTATTGTTATTTTTCGTCTTCCCTTATTTCGGAAAGAAGAACGTTCGTGCTTAGTACGCGGGTACGTCCAGCCTACGCCGCAGCATCGGCGGTAGAACGCTGTCAAGGTCATGATACTATCTAGCCAATCTCACACAAGCATCCAATCTCCATAAGGAGGCACGGATGACACAAAATAATACGAACACATACTCAATCACTAGACCACAGCACGATAAGATATCGAACAAATAAATTAAATACAACACGTGTCACGACCCGCACCCGGTTTAGGGGCACGAGGGCGTGGGTACGTCCAGCCTACGCCGCAGCATCGGCGGTAGAACGCTGTCTAGGTCAAGTACTATCTAAACAATCTCACGCTAGTATCCAACTCCATAAGGAGACTCGGATACACTATAAAAATATTAACAACATACTCAATCACAACTACAGCACGATAGGAATTTGAAGAAACAAAAGAATACAACACAAGTCTAATGACAAAATAATCATACCTGCAATCATTAACTTTCAATCCCCAAGTGTGTCAGAACCCAGTCTACTAAGGTCACAGTCTGGAAAAATATTTCCAGTCAGGAAGGAGCAAAGTACATCTCTAATTAGCAGTTCTATATAAATGACATAAACTATGTAGCAGTTCTAGATGGAAATATACCAGATGCATGTATAGGTACGAGAAATGTACAATGAAAGAAATACTGGAAATACTGTAAGTAACTGCAGAAAAAGAAAACAATATGTCCAAGAGCAAGAAACCTATGACTAAGTGTGTGAGTACTAGCTTTAACATGTGATCGGCTTGGGAACATGATCAGGCTGGTTACATGTGATTAGCTATGATTCACGAAGGTCAGGCTAACCGTTGGTTAGCTATGATGCATGTAGAGGTCAGGCTAATCACACGTAACAGCTATGAGGCACGGAGATGGTCAGGCCGCACCCGACGTGAGATGTGGGGTGAGCTATGATGCATGTAAAGTTGGGTATGATCACATATCTACACTAAAATACTCCCCACCCCCGACTGGTATAGTAGATCCAATCATGGTACGCTATGGCACTGGATTCCCTAGGAAGGTAGCAAATCTCCCCGGGAATCAGTGTCTGTACGTGCACAAGATAACAAGAAAAACAAGTCTTGTACAAGCTACACTATGAATAAGGAATAACATCTCATGACGAGATCCGTGTATACCAATCCGTGTAACCGATGTGTCAAGAATATCGATATTTATACTAGATACAGTGAACATAGGAGATATCATAAATTAGAAACTAATCAGAGAATGTACTCGCCTTGGGTCCTTAGCTGGTAAAACCAATGTCCTGTCCCAGAGTATCGTCTGGAGGAACCAACAGTCCTAAAATATATCAAATACAACATTTGCATCAGGTACTACACTAACACATCACAAATACATGAACTCAGGGGCTCTGCCAGGTATGGCACTAGTCAACTAGGGTCACCTAGTAATTCACTAATTAATAAATAATTTAATACATATATATATAGTTATTCCAAAGTATACAAAATAGGTATAACTGTATGTACATAAGTGGAAATATATTTTATTTATGTGAAAAATTATACATCACTCATACAGATAAACTAGTATACATGTACCAAAATACATTTAACTTACATTATATATATATATATATATATATATATATATATATATATATATATATATATATATATATATATATATATATATATATATGCATACATACCAAAATAATACCATACTATATACAGGTAATATACCAAAATATGTTTTACAAGTACATATATATCCATACAGTTTTTATATATATATATACCATATATATATATATATACCAAAAATATGTTTATACATGTTTATATATATAGGTACACATATTTATACCAAAATACGGTTATATATACATATATACCAATATACATTTATTTATATTTAAATACTGAAACATACATTAATACTTATTATACCAATAAAACGTATATAATATATATATAAGTGTCTATTAGTAATTTGTACAAAATACATATTTGTGTATATACACTAATAGATGTATATACATATATACTTTTTATACCAAAATACATATTTGTATATATATATATCAATCAAAAATCCTTATACATAATACATAACTAAATTTACACATAATAAATAACTAATTTCATACATTGAAACAATAAAACTAACTATGTTGTATTTACTAAACTAATTACATGAATTTACTAAGCTAATTATATTTATTTACTAACTAATTATATGAATTTACTAGACTAATACATATTAATAAAATCAAATTATATAAAATAATCAAATTACATATTAATATAAACTAATTATATTAATATAACCAAATTACATAAACTAATTACATTAATTAAACTAAATATATAAAATAACTAATTATATATACTAACTGATTTTATAATTTAATTAAACTAATTGATTACTAATTAACTACTGATTAACAATTAACGAAACTAATCTAATTAATTAATTAACTAACTAATCATATTTAACTAAACTAATTAAATGTATAACTAATTTACTTAACCGTTAAACACAGAAAATCGAAAGAAAGAGGAAAGAGGGAAGAAGGAAGAAGAGGGCTCACGATTTGGGGAGGGTTTTCCGGCGAGGTCGGGCCGGGCAGGGCGTCGGCGCGGCGGGGTCTCGACTTCAGCGGCAGCGGCGAAGCCCGACGGCGGATCGGCGGATCTGCTGTGGTCGTCGGTCGACGTTTGTCTCGGCGGCGGCGGTTCGAGGAACCGGCAGTCAACGGATCCGAGGCGGCAGCGGAAACTCGGCGAGGAGGGGATCCGCGGCGGCTTCGACAGATCGGAGGCGGCGGCGTCGCTCGGCTTGAGGGGGCGACGCTCTGTTCGAGGAGGCGGCGGCTTCGAGGCGGCTGCGTCTGGTCGGCCACGGCGAGCTCGACGACAGGCGCTCGACGCCGAGGGGGTCCAGTCGTCGGCGGCAATCGAACTCGAGGGCGGCGGATCTTCTGCGCCGGCGGTGCTCGGTTCCAGCGACGATCGAGATCTGGGCGGCCACCGGCGCTCGTCGGAGTTAGGTTAGGGTTAGGTTTAGGGTTCTGTGTGTGTCAGGGGGTCGTGTCCGGGTCTGCCGGACACGGGGATGGTGTTGTGTACGTGTTCGGGTTGGACACGAGGGTGGTGCTCTGTGGGGGACGTGTCCGGGGCTGGACACAGGAATCTGATGTACTGTGGGCGTGTCCGGGTGTGTCGGACACGGAAATCTGGTTGTAATATTATAACCGGACACAGAAAAGGAATGGATACGGTGGGACACCCGGGGTCGGACCCGAGGCCATCACGGCTGACACGGTGATGCTGGACACACGGACACGAGCACACAAAAATGGTGGTGGCTTTGGCTTTGTGGGATTTGTGAGGGCTAGCTAGGGTTTCTAGGGAGTTGTGATGAGGGACTTAAATAGGGAAAGAGAGTTGTGGGCTAAAGGGTGCGGGTTGGCCCAATAATGAATGGCCCAGATCATAATTAAACGGGTTTTTCATGTGGGAAAAATGAGGGTGTGAAAAGGGAGACGGTAAACGGGTAAATTAAATAGAAAAAGAAATTTAAGAAAAATGTTTTTAAGATGCTTCCGATTAGCTACTAATTAAACTCATATTTTAAAATATTAGAAAGTATGTAATTCATTTATTTACTACCCCAATGAATTTAAAAATTTATTATGAAGAACCAACTAGTCTTTTAATTAATTTATCAAATAACTAACTTTATGATTTCAAGCCAATAAACATTTGAAACTAGAGAAACATATATACATTATTATTTATTTATTTATTTAAAGGAACTCGACATTTAGGAAAAATGATTTTTATAAAAGATTTTAAATTACCTTCTAAAATCAAACATTGTTCCAAATTAAATACAAAAATTCAAGGAGAAAAATATTTTATAAACTTGATATTTTAAAAATAATTTAAAATCTAAATATTTCGAGAATTTGGAAATCGGAGGTTACAACACAAGTCTAAATGTAATAATCTAACTCAACAAATGTCCATGTCTCAACAAGAATGTCGGAGACAAATCCGGTACCAAAAAGTCTACTAAAAGAACTAACCAAAAAACTAGTGATTCCGGCTAGACCTCCCGGAATCACAACTAAACTACCAAGCCCAAGTTGCAGCTACTCAACATATGGTCCATAAAGTGTCGGACACCGGTCCTCTAAGGCATAGTCTGAAAAAATATTTTCAGTCAGGAAGGAGCAAAGTACAATCTCAAATAACAGTTCTATTTAGTTGATAAGGACTATAAAGCAATAAACAGTTGATGCTAGATGCTGAGAAAACAGTAAAATAATGTAATGGCAAAATAGAGAGACAGACAATGTAAAGAGACAGGCAATAGGCAATATGATACAGTCAGTGCATATATAAAAATAAAAAGAACAAGGTACAGTATCATATACGGATGATGTAGTATATGATTTAAAATAGGGAACTGTAATCTATTCTAAGTGTTTGAAATAGTAGCTTCGAAATGTGATCGACTTGGGAACATGTACGAGAGCTATAGGGCCTGGCTAATCATATGTGAAGAGCATGATTAACACTTACATTGTTCTACACTGTAATAAAAGGGTATGATCATATTTCTTACTAACTACTTCTTTGCCCCCAACTAGTACTGTGGATCCAACCATGACACGTCACGATACACGAGCAAGTCCAATCTATCATGTACGATGTCTAATATACATGTCGTGTACAATGTCAATACGAAAATCAATGTAACATCTCATGACTGTAGATCCAAGCTATATACTAGTCCGTGTAGCACAGTGTCAAGGATTCATATGTAACATTTCTAGATTATTAAACTTATAGAAATTATCAACAATTGAAAATTATCAGAGGAATGTACTTGCCTTGGGTCCTTAGCTAGTAAATATTGATGTCCTATTCCAGAGTATCCCCTGGATGAACCAACAGTCCTATAAATATATCACAATCACTTGTATCAGATGCTACACTAACACCATCAAAATACACTGGCCTCAGGGCTACGCTAGGTACGATAATGGTTAACTAGGGTTATCTAGTAGAAAGATCTAGTATATATATATTAATTATAAATATCAATACTCAAAGCATACATAATATAGATAGTTGTACAATATATACATATATATACATCACATTGAATGATGTACTCATACTAAACACATGTACATACTATACATACCAATTGAACAATAATATATATATATATTTATATATCATATGTATGCCAAACATATATATATATTGAAAATATATTAAGTATATATAAAACATATATATATATATACATATCAATAATACATACTAAAATACGTATTTATATATATATATATATATATATATATATATATATATATACATATGCAAATTAAATATATATATATACATACACAATATTCCTATACATTAATACATACATATACTAAGTATATATATACTATACTTATACATGTTTAAACACTAATTAAATAAATAATATACATATACATGTATTAAATACATACATATATGTATATACATATGTATATACATACATCTATATATACATAGGAAGAAGGAAGAGGGAGAAGAGGAGCTCACTGGTGGTGGTTGGTGATAGGTGAAGATAGTGGTGGGAATAGGTGGCTGGCCGCCGGAAGTAGCAGGGAAGGTCGGGGGTAGCCAGCGAGCCGCCGGGGGGTGATCGCGCGGGGACAGTCGGCTGTAGGCCGGAGCTCGCAGCAGCGGGGTCAGGTCGGGGGCTGAGCAGCGGGAGGACGAGGGAGGAGTCGAGTGTGAGGCTGAGGAACTCGCCGGAGGGGAGGCTGGAGTGGAGGAGTAGTGGTGATGCTGATATACGGCAGTGATGGTAGTGGTTGATGTAGTCGGAAAGGGAGCTGGAGGAGGCTGGCTTCGCCGGAGTGGCTGGTGCAGGGGAGGAGCAACAAGGTGGGCCAGGGAGAAAGGGCAGCAGTGGGGAGTCGGAGCTCGGGACGGCCGGAGTCGAGAGGAGGAGCAGCGTGGCAGGAACAAGCCGGAGTAGCAGTGTCGAGGTCGCCGGAACAGTGCTGCGGCCGCCGGGAAAAACTTGGGGACAGTGGCCAATGGCCGGATGAACAGTGTTCCCCCCCTCTTATTTCAAATTCAATTAAAAATAAAAGGAGAAGAAGAAAGGAAGAAGAAGAGAAGTGAAGGAGAATGAAAAAGAAAATGAAGGAGAAAGGAAGAATGAAAGTGTGGAGGCTACGGTTTGGGTGTGGGGGGATTCCCTAGGTTTCTTTTTGGGGATTAGGGCTTTGGATAGGACATTAAATAGGGAGAGGGATAAGGTTTATGTAAGGGGTTGTGTGGTGGAGATGGCTCCATTTTAAATGGATGGCCACGATTCATCATGGAGAAAATGTAATAAAATGAGGAGAGAGGTTGGGTTGACTAGTCAAAGCTAGGGGGTTGGTTTTCTTCATTTGGGTTAAACCAATAGGGCGTTGACACCAAATACAATAATTGCAAATTAGCCCCCCTTAAATTTGGGTATTTGCACAGATGCATAAAATGATAAAAATTTGGCGGGCGATTCGGTGTTCGGTGTTTTGTAGGGTTGGGGGGCGCTGTGTGTTTGGTACAGACTCAAATAGCAGGGCACTGGAATTTATCGGGATTTACGGAATCAGATAAAATAGTATCCTCAAATTAATTATAAATAAATGTAAGTTGTGTTCTAAAATTAATTAGGAGTTCTAAAATTAATTAGGAGTACATGGGACCAAAATCAGGTCGGGTCATCAATACCATTAGTGAAGAAGACTCAGAACAGAATATTTTCTTAATTTGGGTCGCACGAAAAATAGGTCAAGATTGCCTCAAATTTCGATTGGAACGTACAACGATACAAAATAGGAATTTATTTAGGAATTAAATAAACGTCCGCGATGATTTTTGTGCGGCTAAAAATAAGGTACAGAGAGCATAATTATGAGTTACAAAAATAGCAGACTGGAAGGCGGGCATGTCTAGGGCAAGATTGTGAAATTTGTTGGAAGACAAAATCTAGGGTAGCGCTCCAAATATCGAAGCAAATGCAATGCGCAATAATTAAATAAATTACGATAGTTAATTACAATCTCCAATAAATAAATTCTAAATAAAATAATTAAATACATAATCCCCATTATTCGATCAGGTGTTCGTCTAGTGGCCTCTAGGTCAAGTCTACCAGCTCAAACATAAATGAACACTGTATATAATAATATATTTAATTACACATCTCACATAATTATTTAAATTAAAATATACTATCATGCAATTACTTAATTGTAACTACCATAATATCAAATATTATAAAAAGTCAAAAATACCCCTGTTTTCGGAACGTGGTAGTGACAAGTCTACCCTCCTTAAAAGAATTTCGTCCTCGAAATTTAAAATCCTCATAGTAGTGTTTATTCATACACATTATTATTTTCCCTCAAAGTTTAAATTCATCAACCATGAAATCAGGTAATAATCCACAATGTCTTTTCACAGTTTTCAAAAATTCTAAAATTATTGCATTCCTGAAAAATCCTCGAAATAAAATCAAAGTCCATTTTTATCAAAAATTTCCCCGAAATTTTTAGTTAATAATTCAATACTCGGAATTTAATATCCACTCCTCTAATTTGATTTTTAATCAATGCACATATATAAAATGTAAATCTCGTCCCAAAAAGTTTGAATTCAAACATTAATCCATCAATGATTTTATTTCTCGATTTTCTCTTTCCTCAAAATGCTCAACAATGCGATACTTATGGATTCTCCAAATGCAACATCCAGATATAAAATTTTTAAAAATTCATAACTTACAATCAAATAATTATAATGATAATCTCCTAAATTTCCTCAAATTCTAATGATAACCTCAATCATATCATATCCTTCCTAGAATTTAATAATTCATCAATTCTGCCATGTTAAATTCTTGACCCTTTATTTAAATCGATGTTTATCCTTGACTTTTAATCATCTTGTCTCTCTCTTGTCAAGTCATAACCCCTTCATGAATCTTCGTCATGGTCAAACCCCGATAATCATGGTCTAAGAAAAATCTTTCCTGCAATCATACAATCATGCAACCTAAGGGTAATATGTACGGTCATGGTGTCTTTTGTCATGGTATTGCAGTCTCTGTATCAGGGTGTACTACTAACTACATTCTAACAAGAAAATCATGCATACAACTATGGTACTAAGGAGTCAATCAATCAATCAATCAAATAGATAGGAACAGAAGGAAGGAAAGAACAGAACCTGCTAACACATTACCTGCAGTATCGATCTCCTCGACCGTCATCGCAAGTGCCCCGCCCTGCTGGGATGATTCCCTTCGCGGGTGCTGAGCAATATACGGTTCCACAGGTAGCCTAACTGGATCTCTATAATCTGAAACTGCACGCTGGCCGGGAAGATAAGGGGCTAGAAGACAATCCCTTACTCGATGTCCCGTAGCACCGCAGTACAAACAAAGTCCTAGCCTCGTTCTACAGCTCTCCCAAAGGTGAACTGGCTTCTTACAGAAATGACAAGTCTGCTGTGTCTCTCTCGGAGGCTGCTGCTGATCCTGCTGAACACGGACTGGTGCCTGGTACTGTTGTTGATACTGATACGCCCATGTATGTTGCTGAATATGAACTGGTGCCAGGTACTGCGGTGGATGCTGAAATGCCCATGGCTGAATATGAACTGGTACTTGGTACTGCTGTTGGTGCTGAATACAGGGATGCTTGGCCGGTCCTGTGCTACCATTCGTATCTCCAAAAATATTGTGACTCCTCTTAGGCCTGAGATCCAGATCCTCTTCGGCAATCTGGACATCCATCAAGATACCGTCAAAGGTAGCGATACGACGACCAGAAGTACGCGACCTAATCTCTCTCGTCAGTCCCTTTCTAAACTTCCGGGCTCAATCTCCTGGGTCCCGAATTATAGACGATGCAAAATGGCTCAATCTACAGAATTCTACAGCGTACTCGTCGACCGACATGTTTCCTTGAACTAAGTCATGAAACTGACTTTCCAAGGTTCCTAATGCCACGTCGGGAAAGAACTTCTCCTTGAAGAGCTCCTTGAAGGTCTCCCAAGTAAATCCTTGTGCAATAATTTTTGGCTCCGTACGATACCACGTGAGTGCGATATCGAACATCTGACTGCCAGCGGTTTCTATCTACAAGTTCTTCAGAATCTGGGTCAACCGCAGGCTCCTCTCTATATCCTCTAGCCAGTCATCAACGTAGAGTATCCCTTCGGTGCCTTTAAACTCTCGAGGTATCATCCTCTTGAAGTCCACTATAGTGCCTGATCTCTGTTGTTGTTGGCTAGGAAACTGCTGGTATTGTGCTACTCTCTCCAAAGCTTGGAGAGTCACTTGATGAGCATTCTTCATGCTTTCTCTCATCAGCTCGGTTTGTGCCTGGTGCGCTTCTGCTTGCACCCTCTGAGCCTCAGCTTGAACTCGCTGAGCGTCTGCCGTCACTCTCTGGGCATCTACCATGCCCTGGATCAAGGTAAACATCTGTGCCCCGTCAATGGGCAAACTTCCGGGAATCAGAGTCGGTAGAGGAGGATGGTCGTTCGTCATAGCTGCGGCTATCCTTTGAACAGGTGGGGGAGGAGGATCCCCGAAAAGTGCAGAAACTCCTACATGTATCGGAGATGAAGGAGGAACTACGGTTGTCTGTCCCTCAGGTGGAGAGGTGGCAGACCCCTCTAAAGTTGGTGTTCCCGCTCTCATAGATCGTGTCTTCGGCGACATCTTGAAGACAGATCCAAAAGAATCAATTTAGGCAAAAATGCGATATCATCAAGGAAGGACAGTAAAGTTCTAAAGAAGCAACATTCAAGATAAATAGATTGAAAAAAATTTCTAGTTGTGATTGCACAGGTCAAAGATGCATCCAAGGTTTGATACCTCTATCCCTCTAGGTACCACAGTTCTACTATAAGCACACTCACTGCTAGCTTTCTTACCTACTGCAATCGCTGATACTAGTTATTCTTATCACTCAAGTGCATATCAAATACAACACACCATACTAAGTACTGCTCCCTCTAATACAATCCTAGATGAACACCCAAGCCAGTTTGCAGTGAAATCTCAATCATGCTCAAGCCAGCAGATCCTTACATATGTACCTCATCTACTTATACTAATATATCTCTCTCACTATAAGATTTTATCCTCAAATAAAAATTCCTCAAAATAATACCTCGAATAAATTTTTAAAGAAAAAGGCATATACTTTCCTCAAGGTCAATTATTTAAATCTGAAATGAAAACTTAATCACAAAAAATCCTCACAGACTTGTCTAGGTTCATTGAATCGAATCTGAATCCTCAAAATTTTCATAACAATATCTCAACTTCTCAAAATTGCAATTCATTTTCAAGCTTTAAATTATAATTTAAATCCATATCTTGTAGTCCAATAGCCCTAGTGTTATCTTTCTCACTGTCCTCATCGACATGTGTCATCAAATAATACCATAAATTAGTCTGTAAATTCATCTTGATATGAAATCAACTCTACGATGAAACCAAGATCCTAATTTAATACCTAATCAATAATAATCAAATTCAATATCAATAAGCGAGAATGGACGGAATACAAGGGAATGTTTTAAATTGGAAATTTATAATGAGGTTCTCAGGGGTTATCCTAGGAATCTCTCAAGGAATTGTGATTGAGTATTCGCTCTCGTCCTAGTATCCTATGTCCTAGATCCTATCGCAGGCACGCAGTAGTGTAACAAAGATGCCACACTACCACGACATCGCACAACTCGCGAAGTCTGACCTGCATGGGCCACCACTAAAATGTGTCACGACCCGTACCCGGAATTGGGGCACGAGTACGTGGGTACGTCCAGCCTACGCCGCAGCATCGACGGTAGAACGCTGTCAAGGTCATGATACTATCTAGCCAATCTCACACAAGCATCCAATCTCCATAAGGAGGCACGGATGACATAAAATAATACGAACACATACTCAATCACCAGACCACAGCACGATAAGATATCGAACAAATAAATTAAATACAACACAAGTCTAAATGTAATAATCTAACTCAACAAATGTCCATGTCTCAACAAGAATGCCGGAGACAAATCCGGTACCAAAAAGTCTACTAAAAGAACTAACCAGAAAACTAGTGATTCCGGCTAGACCTCCCGGAATCACAACTAAACTACCAAGCCCAAGTTGCAGCTACTCACCATATGGTCCATAAAGTGTCGGACACCGGTCCTCTAAGGCATAGTCTGGAAAAATATTTTCAGTCAGGAAGGAGCAAAGTACAATCTCAAATAACAGTTCCATTTAGTTGATAAGGACTATAAAGCAATAAACAGTTGATGCTAGATGCTGAGAAAACAGTAAAATAATGTAATGGAAAAATAAAGAGACAGGCAATGTAAAAAGACAGGCAATAGGCAATATGATACAGTCAGTGCATATATGAAAATGAAAAGAACAAGGTACAGTATCATATACGGGTGATGTAGTATATGATTTAAAATAGGAAACTGTAATCTATTCTAAGTATTTGAAATAGTAGCTTCGAAATATGATCGGCTTGGGAACATGTACGAGAGCTATAGGGCCTGGCTAATCATATGTGAAGAGCATGATTAACACTTACATTGTTCTACACTGTAATAAAAGGGTATGATCATATTTCTTACTAACTCCTTCCCCACCCCCAACTAGTACTGTGGATCCAACCATGACACGTCACGATACACGAGCAAGTCCAATCTATCATGTACGATGTCTAATATACATGTCGTGTACAATGTCAATACGGAAATCAATGTAACATCTCATGACTGTAGATCCAAGCTATATACTAGTCCGTGTAGCACAGTGTCAAGGATTCAGATATAACATTTCTAGATTATTGAACTTATAGAAATTATCAACAATTGGAAATTATCAGAGGAATGTACTTGCCTTGGGTCCTTAGCTGGTAAATATTGATGTCCTGTTCCAGAGTATCCCCTGGATGAACCAACAATCCTATAAACATATCACAATCACTTGTATCAGATGCTACACTAACACCATCAAAATACACTAGCCTCAGGGCTACGCTAGGTACGATAATGGTCAACTAGGGTTATCTAGTAGATAGATCTAGTATATATATATTAATTATAAATATCATTACTCAAAGCATACATAATATAGATAGTTGTACAATATATACATATATATACATCACATTGAATGATGTACTCATACTAAACACATGTACATACTATACATACCAATTGAACAATAATATATATATATATTTATATATCATATGTATGCCAAACATATATATATATATATTGAAAATATATTAAGTATATATAAAACATATATATATATATATATATATACATATCAATAATACATACTAAAATACGTATTTATATATATATATATATATATATATATATATATATATATATATATATATATATATATATACATATGCAAATTAAATATATATATATACATACACAATATTCCTATACATTAATACATACATATACTAAGTATATATATACTATACTTATACATGTTTAAACACTAATTAAATAAATAATATACATATACATATATTAAATACATACATATATGTATGTACATATGTATATACATACATCTATATATACATAGGAAGAAGGAAGAGGGAGAAGAGGAGCTCACTGGTGGTGGTTGGTGATAGGTGAAGATGGTGGTGGGGATAGGTGGCTGGCCGCCGGAAGTAGCAGGGAAGGTCGGGGGTAGCCAGCGAGCCGCCGGGGGTGATCGCGCGGGGACAGTCGGCTTTAGGCCGGAGCTCGCAACAGCGGGGTCAGGTCGGGGGCTGAGCAGCGGGAGGACGAGGGAGGAGTCGAGTGTGAGGCTGAGGAACTCGCCGGAGGGGAGGCTGGAGTGGAGGAGTGGTGGTGATGCTGATATACGGCGGTGATGGTGGTGGTTGATGTAGTCGAAAAGGGAGCTGGAGGAGGCTGGCTTCGCCGGAGTGGCTGGTGCAGGGGAGGAGCAGCAAGATGGGCCGGGGAGGAATGGCAGCAGTAGGGAGTCAGAGCTCGGGACGGCCGGAGTCGAGAGGAGGAGCAGCGTGGCAGGAACAAGCTGGAGTAGCAGTGTCGAGGTCGCCGGAATAGTGCTGCGGCCGTCGAGAAAAACTTGGGGACAGTGGCCAATGGCCGGATGAACAGTGTTCCCCCCCCCCTCTTATTTCAAATTCAATTAAAAATAAAAGGAGAAGAAGAAAGGAAGAAGAAGAGAAGTGAAGGAGAATGAAAAAGAAAATGAAGGAGAAAGGAAGAATGAAAGTGTGGAGGCTACGGTTTGGGTGTGGGGGGATTCCCTAGGTTTCTTTTTGGGGATTAGGGCTTTGGATAGGACATTAAATAGGGAGAGGGATGAGGTTTATGTTAGGGGTTGTGTGGTGGAGATGGCTCTATTTTAAATGGATGGCCATGATTCATCATGGAGAAAATATAATAAAATGAGGAGAGAGGTTGGGTTGACTAGTCAAAGCTAGGGGGTTGGTTTTCTTCATTTGGGTTAAACCAATAGGGCGTTGACACCAAATGCAATAATTGCAAATTAGCCCCCCTTAAATTTGGGTATTTGCACAGATGCATAAAATGATAAAAATTTGGCGGGCGATTCGGTGTTCGGTATTTTGTAGGGTCAGGGGGCGATGTGTGTTTGGTACGGGCTCAAATAGCAGGGCACTGGAATTTACTGAGATTTACGGAATCAGATAAAATAGTATCCTCAAATTAATTAGAAATAAATGTAAGTTGTGTTCTAAAATTAATTAGGAGTACATGGGACCAAAATCAGGTCGGATCATCAATACCATTAGTGAAGAATACTCAGAACAGAATATTTCCCTAATTTGGGTCACACGAAAAATAGGTCAAGATTGCCTCAAATTTTGATTGGAACGCACAACGATACAAAATATGAATTATTTAGGAATTAAATAAACGTCCGCGATGATTTTTGTGCGGCTAAAAATAAGGTACAGAGAGCATAATTATGAGTTGCAAAAATAGCAGAATGGAAGGCGGGCATGTCTAGGGCAAGATTGTAAAATGTCTGGAAGACAAAAGCTAGGGTAGCGCTCCAAATATCGAAGCAAAGGCAATGCGCAATAATTAAATAAATTACGGTAGTTAATTACAATCTCCAATAAATAAATTCTAAATAAAATAATTAAATACATAATCCCCATTATTCGATCAGGTGTTCGTCTAGTGGCCTCTAGGTCAAGTCTACCAGCTCAAACATAAATGAACACTGTATATAATAATATATTTAATTACACATCTCACATAATTATTTAAATTAAAATATACTATCATGCAATTACTTAATTGTAACTACCATAATATCAAATATTATAAAAAGTCAAAAATACCCCTGTTTTCGGAACGTGGTAGTGACAGTTTGATACACGAATAGTACTAGATATACCCATAGGCCAAGCACTCATGATGATAAATAAGAGAGCACGGCCACAGGAAGCCGTAGATACAGGTACGACCTTAGTTATATGTGTCATTGCATACTCATGATCCCCTTTTATGACACGAGATCTTAGGTGCATAGTAGACGTAGAATTATATAGGTGTTGGTTTAGCAGTTATGAGGATATACTGATATTTTACGCAGATGGCATACACGCGATGTTAATAGATGACGCGAGTAGCAGTAGTAGTATTCTTTTTCTATCACTATCTCGCCCCCTTGGGTGGCTCATCTTCTCTTCTCTATCCATTCATTATCTCGTTCTTAATTCTCCCTATCGTAGTTACGTCTTTTTTGTGCCAACATGAATTGTTGGTCTACTTCGACCCCATCCTTAGTTTTGTTAGTTAAAACGTAAATGGTTTAGTAGATGATTAATAACTAAAGGATGAGTTCTTAATAATAACCCTTATGTATATGACCTATAGCAATATTTGTATTCTCTTATTATTTTAAAAATCATGTATAGCATCCCTTAGGCTAATAGGAATTTGTTAGACTGTTTGAACTAGTTTATACTTTTAATAGTTTTATAAGTTAGTCAAGACCATAATTGTTGCCCTAAAAACCTAGACTAAGCTTAGGAAAGAGTTGAAGACACTTGTTACGAACTGACAACTATGACAATTCGCTGGCGAAGTAGCGACAGCTGCAGCTAGACCGTTGTAGTAGAGTAGTCGAAGTATTTGCAGACATATTGGTCAGGTGGCATGACAGTATTAGACTACGATACTTGACGGTTACAAAAAAAAAATCATGGTTGTGAGATTCAAGACAAGTACCCCAAGATTCTCGACCCAATAAATATATTCGTCTAACAACCTAGACAATAGCCTCAAGAGACTGTGACTACTAGTAGAACTTTTGTATGTTGGGTAGTGTAGACGAGTTAGAGGATAATATGATAGTGTATGGACAATAAATGAGAAGTGTTAGAATGACAGACCATGACTTTTAGAAAGCACTGCTAGATAGCTATGTAGTGTAATAGCTATAGTGATTATTATGAATATGGGTTAGTATCAATTTCAAGGACAAAATTTTTGTAAGTTGGGTAGATTGTAAACCCCCTCACCAAAAATAGATATTTTGTGTGTATTTTATATTATTATATTAATTATAGATATTAAATTACTTTAGAGTATTCTCTTAGTTAATTAGAAAATATCTTAGTATATTTACTTATGTAAATATTTATTCAGAATCATTTTTTAGGCTATTTTAGATTTTTGGAGATTTTTCTAGAATTTTTGGTAATTAAAACTTAGGAAGCATAAATTTCTAGGACTTCTTTGATTTACTATACGACCATACTTGCATGTTGTTTCTACCAAATATTTATTTTAGTTTAAAATATTTAATTATATTTTTCTGTAATTTATTTAGAATTTTAAGAAATTTATTTAGATTTTTAAAATTATTTAGGATTTATTTGGATATATATAGTCTTAATATTAGATAGATGCTAATTTAGTGTTAATAGATATTAATAAGATTTTATAAATTATTTGTATTATCTTTAATTATATTTAAGATTATAAATTATTGAGATAAATTCAAACTCTATTTTAAATTAATTCAAATCCTGAACCTACTAGGAAAGCAATTTCATGCATATCCTATCCTTATTTAAATTCATCATAATCCTATCCAAATTAACCAATCATAGTCGTATTTAATTAAGTAGTGTCCACCATTATAAATATCTCATCCTTCATATTTTTCTTCCCAAAATTCCTCTCTTTTTCGTCCAAAAATAGTCAAAATTTGTCATAAATTCAACCTCATTTTCTACTAGACTCCAAACGCGCTCCAGTTTTTTTTGTTAGAACTATATCAAGGTTAGTTTTCTGATTATATAATTTATTTTAATAATTTATGAACCTATTTTTCCAGAAAATTCTAAAAGTGCCAGATGTCAGAAATCAGACGTATTTTGGTATTTTCGATATTTCGGGAGATCCCGAACTCGGAATTATGAACCGTTTGAAGTTTCAGAAAGCTGACATGATAAAATTCCAGAAAATTATTTTTCCAGAATTTAAAATATAAGTTTATTCTACTGTAAAATTTGTGCAATATAGACGTAAATAGAAAACTATCGAAAACTATCATCTATTCGTCCTTGTGGCCACAACTTTTACCGACTTGTGATTTTATAAAACCGTTGATTCTGACATTCATGTAGCACCAAAATCTATAGGATTTTACACGCAAATCCAAGATTTGAGTCGGTTGACTTTTTGGTCAACGGATTGCCTTGATTTGTGTGTCATGGATCACAAATCCGTAAAGTTGACTTTCTTTGGACCAAAATTAGGGTTTAACAATAAAATCAGATTATAATAAGATTAAAATACTATTTTAGATTATTTTATTCAGAATTAAAATAGATTAAAATTGAGGAACCTATTCACCTACTTTTGTAACCTAACTTGTTCCGAAAATTAGGGTTTTTCTGTAATTTATTTAGAATTTTAAGAAATTTATTTAGATTTTTAAAATTATTTAGGATTTATTTGGATATATATAGTCTTAATATTAGATAGATGCTAATTTAGTGTTAATAGATATTAATAAGATTTTATAAATTATTTGTATTATCTTTAATTATATTTAAGATTATAAATTATTGAGATAAATTCAAACTCTATTTTAAATTAATTCAAATCCTGAACCTACTAGGAAAACAATTTCATGCATATCCTATCCTTATTTAAATTCATCATAATCCTATCCAAATTAACCAATCCTAGTCGTATTTAATTAAGTAGTGTCCACCATTATAAATACCTCATCTTTCATATTTTTTTTCCCAAAATTCCTCTCTTTTTCGTCCAAAAATAGTTAAAATTCATCATAAATTCAACCTCATTTTCTACTATGACGAATTAAAAATACGATATCTCCTAGCTCCGGACTCCAAACGCGCTCCAATTTTTTTTGTTAGAACTATATCAAGGTTAGTTTTCTGATTATATAATTTATTTTAATAATTTATGAACCTATTTTTCCAGAAAATTCTAAAAGTGCCAGTTGTCCGAAATCAGACGCATTTTGATATTTTCGATATTTCGGGAGATCCCGAACTCGGAATTACGAACCGTTTAAAGTTTCGGAAAGCTGACATGATGAAATTCCAAAAAATTATTTTTCCAGAATTTAAAATATAAGTTTATTCTACTGTAAAATTTGTGCAATATAGATGTAAATAGAAAACCACCGAAAACTATCATCTATTCTCTCTTGTGGCCATAACTTTTACCGACTTGTGATTTTATAAAACCGTTGATTCTGGCATTCATGTAGCACCAAAATCTATAGGATTTTACACACAAATCCAAGATTTGAGTCGGTTGACTTTTTGGTCAACGGATTGCCTTGATTTGCGTGTCATGGATCACAAATCCGTAAAGTTGACTTTCTTTGGACCAAAATTAGGGTTTAACAATAAAATCAGATTATAATAAGATTAAAATACTATTTTAGGTTATTTTATTCAGAATTAAAATAGATTAAAATTGAGGAACCTATTCACCTACTTTTGTAACCTAACTTGTTCCAAAAATTAGGGTTTTTCTGTAATTTATTTAGAATTTTAAGAAATTTATTTAGATTTTTAAAATTATTTAGGATTTATTTGGATATATATAGTCTTAATATTAGATAGATGCTAATTTAGTGTTAATAGATATTAATAAGATTTTATAAATTATTTTTATTATCTTTAATTATATTTAAGATTATAAATTATTAAGATAAATTCAAACTCTATTTTAAATTAATTCAAATCCTGAACCTACTAGGAAAGCAATTTCATGCATATCCTATCCTTATTTAAATTTATCATAATCCTATCCAAATTAACCAATCCTAGTCGTATTTAATTAAGTAGTATCCACCATTATAAATACCTCATCCTTCATATTTTTCTTCTCAAAATTCCTCTCTTTTTCGTCCAAAAATAGTCAAAATTCGTCATAAATTCAACCTCATTTTCTACTAGTTATGACGAATTAAAAATACGATATCTCCTAGCTCCGGACTCCAAACGTGCTCCAGTTTTTTTGTTAGAACTGTATCAAGGTTAGTTTTCTGATTATATAATTTATTTTAATAATTTATGAACCTATTTTTCCAAAAAATTCTAAAAGTGTCAGTTGTCCGAAATCAGACGCATTTTGGTATTTTCGATATTTTGGGAGATCCCGAACTCGGAATTACGAACCGTTTAAAGTTTCGGAAAGCTGACATGATGAAATTCCAGAAAATTATTTTTCCTGAATTTAAAATATAAGTTTATTCTACTGTAAAATTTGTGCAATATAGACGTAAATAGAAAACCACCGAAAACTATCATCTATTCGCCCTTGTGGCCATAACTTTTACCGACTTGTGATTTTATAAAACCGTTGATTCTGGCATTCATGTAGCACCAAAATCTATAGGATTTTACACGCAAATCCAAGATTTGAGTCGGTTGACTTTTTGGTCAACGGATTGCCTTAATTTGCGTGTCATGGATCACAAATCCGTAAAGTTGACTTTCTTTTGACCAAAATTAGGGTTTAACAATAAAATCAGATTATAATAAGATTAAAATACTATTTTAGGTTATTTTATTCAGAATTAAAATAGATTAAAATTGAGGAACCTATTCACTTACTTTTGTAATCTACCCTTGCCCATACGTTAAAAAGTTGTCCTCATTTGCATTCATATAGATGGTTTTGTACAGCGTACTTATTTATTTTCAAATTATATGCATGTTTACTGTATTCAAATTGGCTCACTTTTCTCTATCTTGTTACGTCCCTCTGAGGACCTGGTCCCCTACCAGGTGTATCTATTTTTGAGTATTTGCAGGAGCGCAAATTTGGATGGTTACCTATGTTTCGAGGATTTCTTCTCTTCGTGCCATGTGGTTGTTAGCTGGTATTCTTATATTATGATTATTGTGTTGTACTTTTCCATTCGAGTTGGTAGTGGATTTGTTTCCATCCAACTATCATCTTTAGATACTTCTTATTGAGATCTAGTTACATAGATGTTGGTTATTCATTTATATTGATTTTCTGTGGATGAGATTTAGATTATATCCTGTGACTTGTGACATATGTTTATACCACTTGTGGATTAATTTTCATATTACAGCGTACGTATGGATTTTGGTTTTCATATATTGGAGTTGCCATATCCATACGGCTGGCATGCTTACGTGTTCCTAGTCCTATGTATTTTGGGACTGAGGCGTGACACACACACACACACACACACGTATATTATATATATATATATATATATATATATATATATATATATATATATATATATATATATATATATATATATAGTCTGAGTGGAATGGTCTATTGGTAAGGCCAACGACATGGGTAGGGGAGGGATAGGTTCAAGCCTTGGGTAGGCAAGTTTCGGGTAGGAAAAAATAAATAAATAAATAAATAAATATATATATATATATATATATATATATATATATATATATATATATATATATATATATATATATATATATATATGTGTGTGTATGTGTGTGTGTGTGTGTGTGTGTGTGTGTGTGTGTGTGGAGGGGGGGTATAAACGGGATATGAGTGAATATTATAGAAGAAGTGATATAAGATAATATTATAGGTATTTCATTCATCATAATATTACATATATATACATCCACATATCAACTTGGGACCTAAGTCACATGGCCAATCTCCATAAATATAATTTAATACAATTTAATTCCAATACCACAATCACCATATATAGCCAACCAATCATCATATATAGCTAATCACCATAAATACAATTTAATGATATAATTTAATCCCAATACCTTCCCTCAAGTTGGAGCATGCAAGTCAGAAATGACCAACTTGCACAATGAAAACTCAAATTGCCGTTTGTCCAAAGCTTTGGTGAAAACATCCGCCAGTTGCCCATCCGTTGGCACATGAGATGGGCGAATAACTCCTGCAAGAACATCATCCCTCAAAAAATGACAATCCACCTCAATATATTTTGTGCGCTCATAGAAATCTGGGTTCTGCGCAAGATATAAAGCAGATTGACAATCACAAAATAAATCTATAGCACACGAATGTTGTACCCCCAAACTGCCAAGCAACCCCTTGAGCCACTTAAGCTCACACGTGACAGCCGCCATCGCACGATACTCCGCTTCGGCCGAAGAACGGGATACCGTCACCTGTTTCTTAGTCTTCCAAGAGATTGATGAATCACCAAGAAAAATCAACCAACCAGACAAAGAGCGTCGTGTAATAGGATAACTCGTCCAATCAGAATTATACCACCCCGGAGTCGTAAATCACAGTCAGAGCGAAGAAGAATGCCTTGACTAGGACAACCCTTCAAATAACTAACAACCCTCAAAGTCGCATCACGTTGATCATGCAGGGGCTCATGCATAAACTGCGATAAGATGTGAATAGCATAAGCTAAATCCGGCGCCGAGTAAACGAAAGATAAATCAGTTGTCCCATAAGCCATCGATATGCTTCTCCATCAAACAAAAGTGGACTTGTAGAGTGTGCCAGTTGATGATGTTGTTCCATAAAAAAGCTTATGGATTTTGCCCCCAACAATCCTGTCTCCGAGATAATGTCAAGTGCATATCTCCGTTGACAAAGAAAAATACCTTCCGCACTTTGAGCTACCTCAACATCAAGAATAAACTTCAACGCCCCAAGGTCGTTCATGTGAAAGAATGTACTCAAATAATTCTTACAGGAAGTAAGAGCAGCATAATTATTGCCAAAGAGAATCAAATCGTCGACATACACAAGAATATTTATCTGAACATCACCCTTATGAAGAGTAAAAAATAAATAGTCAGAGTACCATTGGCAAAATTAGAACTCCTGCAAAGAAGATGCCAACTTTACAAACTAACAACGAGGCGCCTGTTTAAGCCCATAAATAGATTTTCGAAGTCGACATACCTTAACAGGGTGTTTGGTTTGGAAACTAGGTGGTAGTTTCATATACACTTCTTCGACAAGGTCTCCATGTAGGAATGTCAAGCCCCGATCTCCCGCAGGCAAATTGGCCTTTCCCGCTAGGCGAGAATTACCACGCCAGCGCTCCCGCGGAACGATCGCTTTGACCCATCCGGGTATGATGTCGCACGAGCATGAGCCACGCCCGTGCAAGGCCATGGTTCATTAGCTGGCGGTAAGAGTTCTAAGCCGCAGAGTTACACAGATTGTCCGAGTGTAGCGGAGTCATGAACGCACAGGCGATCGGTAACAAGTTCACTGAGTCGACAATAGCGGAATCATTGAATAACACAAGTTAAAGTAAAGCAAGCTCTTTTATTGATATAAACAAGTGTTACAGGCGGCGTATAGCCGAGATTATAAGTCGCTCAAGCCTCTCTCTCTGAAACAATAAAAGCGTGCCAAGTGGCTACAATTGTGGAATGATTTTACAGGCGATGTTCAGGCTATGTTCACAATATTATATCTTCTATATGTGCTTCAGTTCCGGACGCAGCGCTGCTTCGGAGTGATCTTCATACCTCAGCACGCACGAAGGAGACATCCGCACCGAACGAGGTTCTCCCGTACCCTACAAACGATCTGGTGGGTTATCAGTACATTGAATGCACTGGTGGGGAGGCTACTCGCCCGCTCGATAAATCCAAATACTTAATACAGGTTCCGTGCACCAACTATTAAGTTATCTTTTTAGTTGCCTTAGGATCAGTTTCATGCAAGATTTGAATAGCCTAACTTGTGTGGCAGTGCGCCGTACGACATGAGAGGAAACACGGCGAGACTTACCAACTTACCATTTTACCTTCCCTGTCTAAGGCAAACATTATTAGTTCAAGCACGGGCATGTGTAGCGCCCCGTTCCCCAGGTGCGGGGAGCGCGACTAAGAAACACAACCGGTATCGTTCGATCGGGATAGATTGAAACAAGAACTCGTCCTCGTTATGGATTTATTTCTTCGGAATCGATTCCCATATTCAGTGGACCGCGCCCCAAGGATCGGCTTAGCGGTAGAGTCAGGAGGGACCTCTCCGCTGCTATCTTTTATTGCCTAGGTTTTCGATGTCGCTTGTTGCTTTCGTACTTTGAGTTGGTTTTGTGATTTGCTTGTTTTCCTTGAACAGTTTCGATGAGTTTCGTTGTTTTTGTTCATTGAACTGTACTTCAATTTCGAGATTGGAAAGAGTGGAAGAAATATTGATCGAGATGTTCGTGATGCAGGTGAACGAGCAGTAGGCGGCTTGCGAGCGAAGTCGTGAAGCGCCTCTTTCCTTCTCCCTTCCAACCATCTAAGTGAGTGGCTACCAACCCGATTAGCTAGCCCTGCTTCCAAGCTTCACACCCTAAAATCTTGCATTCTCCTTTGCCCCGATCAAACGATACCAAGAAATAATAAAAGATACCAAGATAAAAAGGGAATAGACTTGAATTGTATTGCTTGTCAATTAAACTTGTGAACGGTTATATCTTTGCATGCTTGTTCGTTCGGAATGTTTATCATATGCATAGATGCAAGTTTGAATGTACAAAGCTATATCCTGAATGCATGAATTGAACGTAGATGCAATATAAATGAATCATGCCATACTGCTTGTCTTGTACTCATGTAGCCTCAGGGCGAATAACGTAGCCTCAGGGCGAACAACGTAGCCTCCGGGCGAATGATTGTTAATGTGCGATCACGGACAACTTGTGCACAAGGTATAGTTCCTGTGGGCGACTGCTACGGCACTGGCACCGTTCCGGCTCCGGACGGAACTCACGTTTAGTCTCACGTACTTGGACGGGGTGGTATGTGGCGGCTCACGTTCTTGTACGTAGCAAACCATCTTCGTCATAGACTAGTGTCCATTATGGCAATCAAGCCAGTGATCATCTTGTATATTTAAACCTGTTGCAAACTAACTTGTGTCTTCGTGGCAGAGAAGGCATGGTAAGTATTGTGCAGGTGATTCAGACGGTCAGGTAAAATCCACCGAACGGTGGCACATTCATTTTAGTAAATTCTATATGCTGCTTACTTGTAAATAAACTAAGGCAAGATAAAAACCCACAAAATATGCATGCTTCATTAAAACAACGTGTTGATTGGTATAGTTGGGTTCAGCTCACCTTCACTAGTATGTTTCGACATACTGACCTCATTGAAACAGGTTCTCCGCACCAAGGCGAACCGAGCGAGGAGCCGAAGTCGTCTTTCCCGATCCAGTCCAGCTGTAGGCGCATCCTGATTGCGCCCCCTTGAAGCATTTTGAAGGAAGAAGCTTGCAACTTTATATACAATGCAGCTTCGTGGCAAAGCCGTCCTCCAGCCCGGAGGTCTATATTATTTTGAAGTTTAGTAAAGGGATGTAATGTACAGGACTGCTATCTTATTTTGAGTCAACACTTTTGTAAGTCCGTACGGCATATTAGCTGACTCGTTCAAGAGTTTGTAATATATGTTCATTATCAATAAAGAGAACTTTTTCATGTTTCAATTATCTGCGTACTCTGAATATGTGCTTGTTATATAAAACACTTTAGCCTTATGCGGGCGCAACCCCAGGCACGCACGACGGTCACGTCGGGGGACGTCCCTACGATTCGGCAAAATCGGGGCATGACATAGTGGTATCAGAGCACAGATTCAAGTTCCTTAGACTCTCGCACTAGAAAAGTTCCTTTAACGATCAAATTCCTGTGCGAACTCTTAAACTTGCTAGGCCAAAATGAGATACGTTCATGCAATAAGTCCACAATATATTATGATCCTAATGTAATTTACCTTCTTTTAAAGGAATGACACCAGCGCAATCCACAGCGCAAGCACCGGACGAAACACAAGGCCAAGGAAGTAGTTCGGGCACTTCGAGAAGTTCAGAGAGCCAGCGAGCTATGCCAAGCATCGATCCCGTCCAACAAATGTTACAGATGTTGGGGGCAAACCAACAAAGGGACGAGGCTCGCTACGAACGGGCCGAGAAGCGGGCGGAGGAGAGTCAGCTCAAGTTTCAAGACAATATAGAAGCTCGATTCTCAGTCCAACAAAAGCAGGTGGATGCCCTACAACAGATCGTTCAGACTTTGGCTTCCAACCATTCCGCTGCAACAGCAATGACTCCGGTGGAACAGCCCGCACTTGAAGTACAGACGCCATAAATTCCAAGGACGAGGGACGTGACTGCCTTCGACTTTGGCCACTTCAAGAAAGTCTGCAACACCACATTCAATGGGATTGAGGACGCAATCGTGGCTCTAGATTGGTTGGCCGAACTTGAAGACCACTTCGCTCTGCTAGGGGTCCCCGAAGGGAAGCGCGTTGCCTGTGCGCAACAATAGCTCCGCCTCAACGCGCACGATTGGTGGGACGTGCATCGACGATCTCTTTAATTTGACCATGGAGAGGAGGCGATCTCGTGGACGAATTTTTGTGCCGCATTCGAAGAGGAGTTTGTACCCCCTCCAATACAACGTCGGATGGAGAACGAGTTCATGCAACTGAGGCAAGACAGCATGATAGTCAAACAGTACTCCACCGAATTCAACCGACTCTCCAAATTCGCTAGGGTCTATTTACCTGATGTAGCGAGTCGAGCTAGAAGGTTTGAAGGTGGTCTACGCCCTGCCATCCATGCGCACGTAGTCGTTCATCAGTATCGGACAATGCGTGAAGTCATGAATCATGCCCTATAACTTGAACCACAGTATCCTCATGTTGCTGCCGGCGCTGTGCATACATCCAGTCACAAACGCCAAGGCAACGAAGGAGAAAACACCGCTGCAAAGCGCCGCAACAACGGTAGTCCGCAGAGAGGGCAGCTATGTCACTTTTGTAAGAAACCAGGGCACCTGGCCAACGAATGTCCTCTGAAACAAGGATTATGCCTCATCTGTGGCTATACAAACCTCAGAATTTATGACTGCCCAAAATACTCTGCTAAACATCCTCAACGTAACGTTCCCTGATGCTAGGTCCTGTTCCTAAGTTTCGAGGATGAAACTTTCAATTGGTTGGGTAGGATGTAGCGTCTCGTTCCCCCGGTGCGGGGAGCACGGCTAAGAAACACAACCGGTATCGTTCGATCGGGATATATTAAAACAAGAACTCGTCCTTGTTATGGATTTGTTTCTTCGGAATTGATTCCCATATTCAGTTGACCGCGCCCCAAGGATCGGCTTAGCGGCAGAGTCAGGAGGGACCTCGATGTCGCTTGTTGCTTTCGTGCTTTGAGTTGGTTTTAGGATTTGCTTATTTTCCTTGAACGATTTCGATGAGTTTCGTTGTTTTCGTTCATTGAACTGTACTTCAATTTCGAGATTGGAAAGAGTGGAAGAAATATTGATCGAGATGTTCATGATGCAGGTGAACGAGCAGTAGGCGGCTTGCGAGCGGAGTCGTAAAGCGCCTCTTTCCTTCTCCCTTCCAACCATCTAAGTGAGTGGCTACCAACCCGATTAGCTAGCCCTGCTTCCAAGCTTCACACCCTAAAATCTTGCATTCTCCTTTGCCCCGATCAAACGATACCAAGAAATAATAAAAGATACCAAGATAAAAAGGGAATAGACTTGAATTGTATTGCTTGTCAATTAAACTTGTGAACGGTTATATCTTTGCATGCTTGTTCGTTCAGAATGTTTATCATATGCATAGATGCAAGTTTGAATGTACAAAGCTATATCCTGAATGCATGAATTGAACGTAGATGCAATATAAATGAATCATGCCATACTGCTTGTCTTGTACTCATGTAGCCTCAGGGCGAATAACGTAGCCTCAGGGCGAACAACGTAGCCTCCGGGCGAATGATTGTTAATGTGCGGTATAGTTCCTGCGGGCGGCTGCTGGGGCACTGGCACCGTTCCGGCTCCGGACGAAACTCACGTTTAGTCTCATGTACTTGGACGGGGTGGTATACAGCGCCTCACGTTCTTGCACGTAGCAAACCATCTTTGTCACAGACTAGTGTCCATTATAGCAATCAAGCCAGTGATCATCTTGTATATTTAAACCTGTTGCAAACTAACTTGTGTCTTCGTGGCAGGGAAGGCTTGGTAAGTATTGTGCAGGTGATTCTGACGGTCAGGTAAAATCCACCGAACGGTAGCACGTTCATTTCAGTAAATTCTATATGCTGCTTACTTGTAAATGAACTAAGGCAAGATAGAAACCCACAAAATATGCATGCTTCATTAAAACAATGTGTTGATTGGTATAGTTGGGTTCAGCTCACCTTCACCAGTATATTTTGACATACTGACCCTCGTTGAAACAGGTTCTCCGCACCAAGGCGAACCAAGCGAGGAGCCGAAGTCGTCTTTCCCGATCCAGTCCAGCTGTAGGCGCATCCTGATCGCGCCTCCTTGAAGCATTTTGAAGGAAGAAGCTTGCAACTTTATAAATAATGCAGCTTCGTGGCAAAGCCGTCCTCCAGCTCGAAGGTCTATATCATTTTGAAGTTTAGTAAAGGGATGTAATGTACATGACTGCTATCTTATTTTGAGTCAACACTTTTGTAAGCCCGTGCGGCATATTAGCTGACTCGTTCAAGAGTTTGTAATAGATGTTCATTATCAATAAAGAGAACTTTTCCAGGTTTCAATCTGTGTTTTAATTATCTGCGTACTCTGAATATGTGCTTGTTATACAAAAAACTTTAGCCTTGTGCAGGCGCAACCCCAGGCCCGCACGGCGGTCACGCCGGGGGACGCCCCTACGATTCGGCAAAATCGGGGCGTGACAGTATTTATAAACATTCAGGAGCAATAGTATATGCAAACACGAGAGTCGTTGTATCATGATCGTTCAGGTGTTCAGTTGTTCTTGATGCGATACAATAACTAGCACGCGGATAGCCGCTAAGCGAGGATAACTTATCTATATGAGCAATTATCGCTGGTATAGCCATAAAGGACCGTTTTAGTCTTGAACAAGGATGGAAAGCAACAAAGATTCAGTAGTGGCTGCAGACCATCTTGTCCAGATGCAGTAGACTAACGTGAAGTTCCATCCGGATCGGATCAGCCCCGGTGCCCCGGAAACCGTCCGTGGAACCAGTGACCTTGTTTCCAAGTTGTCCGCGACATGCAAGTCTCTAAACTTCAGGTCACTGGTCTGGTACAGAAACAAGTTTGAGGCAGTATGTGTATATATTGAACAAGTCCGATATGGAACGAGTTCGAGGCAGTATATATACAGAACTTGTTGAGGCAGGATTGTTCACAATAGTGTATCGATTGCCAAGCCAGTTGATTCAGTAGTTTGCTCCACGAGCTGTGATTCAGTGATTCATTCATTCATGGTGCATATTCCCTGGTTCAAAAACTGCCTTGGTGACCTAACGGTCCCGGACACTTTCAGGTTCATTCATGCACGGAACGACTACTTAGTAGTCTCCCGGGGTTTGGATGAAAACAAGGCAACAAACAAGCAGACAAGCATGCATTTGTATAAACATAAAAATTCACGTTAGCTCGGGCCCGAAGGTAAGCCGAGGAGTGAGATCGTAAGGGACTTCCCGAGCGACACGTTCTAGGGCAGCATGCGAGGGTCTGAACATATATATAAGCAATATTTCATTTCCATGTTCTAGCATAAGCAACACAAGTTAGGATTATTCCCTTAGCTAGGTGCGTTGGATTCTTATTAGCATGCAGGGGATGATTCACCTAGCGACTAGCATGTATTATACCACATCTTATGTGTGCTGGCTAAGCAAAGACAACCTCACCGTAGCCACCCACCTTAGCGATGATTTGCCTCGGTTGAGCGATACGTCAAGCGAGCCTCTGAAAGCCTAAGCTGAATTCCTATAGGGACAAGTCTGGGTATCCTTTGCCTCAAACGAGTATTTTCGCTTGAGCAAAGCGAGTCGGGATATTGCACTTTTGTCGTTTTGAATCGGCAGTCCGCTTGAACGGAACGGGGTGTTACATCCTACCCAACTCAGAAAAAGTCTCGTCCTCGAGACTTACTGAGGATAAGCAGTACGTTTCAATCAATTTTTGATTTAACGATACAAGGTTGAGGCAAACCTATATAAGTCGTTGTACTTGTTTATTTGGATATTCACTTACACTAGCATCGAGATCAGCATATCGCGAGCCTGAATCGTACACATACTCGAAGTGCCCCTCGAGCACGTGCATTTCACTAGCTCGGCGATAACGAAGTCTTAGCACTCGAGTTTGACATCTTCTTGAGTCTTGGATCGTGCACAAGTTCAAGGAATCCCTCAAACATATGCATTCAACCAAACTTAGAGTTAGTAAAATCGGAGAAGCTATTACGATAATCTCAAGGGTTCGCACAGGTTGGCACAAAGGCCACTCGCATCACAATTTCACACAAGCAATTATATCATTCAAAATGCATTTTGAAAGTATTTAGACTTATTGTTGGAATATTTCGTTGAGGCATTGAGAGAGAGTGTGCACATAACCTGTCACACCCCGATCTCCCGCAGGCAAATCGGCCGTTTCTGCTAGGCAGGAATCACCCTCGCCAGCGCTCCTGCGGAACGATCGCTTGACCCATCCGGGCGTGATGTCACACGAGCGTGAACCGCGCCCGCGCAAGGCCGTGATTCATTAGCTGGCGGTAAGAGTTCTAAGCCACAGAGTCGTACAGATGGTCCGAGTGCAGCGGAGTCATGAACGCATAGCGATTCGGTAACAGGTTCACTGAGTCGACAATATAGCGGAAGCATTGAAACACAAGTTTGAAGTAAAGCAACTCTTTATTGATATGAACAAGTGTTACAGGCGGCGTATAGCCGAGATTACAAGTCGCTCAAGCCTCTCTCTCTGAAACAGTAAAAGCGTGCCAAGTGGCTACAACTGTGGAATGATTGTAAAGGCGATGTTCATACGAGTTTGGGCTATGTTCCAACATTATGTCTTGTATATGTGCTTCTGTTCCGGACGCACCGTTGCAAGGCTTCAGAGGGAACTCCTGGCCTTAGCACGTACGAAGGAGGCATCCGCACCGAACGAGGTTCTCCCGTACCCTGCATACAAACTGGTGGATTATCAGTACATTGAATGCACTGGTGGGGAAGCTACTCGCCCGCTCGACAAATCCAAACACGTAATATAAGTTTCGTGCACCAACTATTAAGTTGTCTTTCTAGTTGCCTTAGGATCAGTTTTATGCAAAGATTGAATAGCCTAACGTGTCGGGCAGTGCGCCGTGCAACATGAGAGAAAACACGGCAAGACTTACCAACTTACCATTTATCTTTCCCTGTCCAAGGTAAATATTGTTAATTCGAGCATGGGCAAGTATAAACATTCAGGAGCATAGCATATGCAAACACGAGTATTTATTTTACGATCGTTCAGGTGTTTAGTTATTTCTTGATGCGATACAGTGCCTCGCACGCGGATAGCCGCTAAGCGAGGATTACTCGTTATCTTTTACTTCTTTTACCAGCAAGCATGCAACAAGCTAAATACAAGGCGATCACTGGCGTATGCCATAATGGACGGTATAGTCTTGACGAGAATGGTATGCAACGAAGTACAAGAGGCGCTGCAAACTACTCCGTCGAACAAGAGACTATTTAGTCTTTGACGAGAATGGTGTGCAACGAAGTACAAGAGGCGCTGCAAGCCATTTCCGCCGAACAAGAGACTAAGAACAATTGGTCTCGCCCGGACCGGGTCGATGCCAGTGCCCCAGCATCGCCCGCTAGACCATCCCTGTGCACAAGTTGTCCGTGATCGAACGGCGTCTCGGGTACGTTATCCATTTACATGGTTGGGGCAACAAGCGTACAAGACAAGAGTACAAGAGTACAAGACAAGAGTACAAGACAAGAGGCATGTTGTTGAAGCAACAATAGTACAAGACAAGATGCATTGCCTGATTTCCATTCTCATAGTCGTTCTGAACAATATCCTGTATAACAGGGTGTTGGCCTGGCCTATGTTACAAGTATTGAGTCAAGGCAACGTACAAGCAGACAAGCATGCGTTCTAAGGAACATAAGAAGCACGTTTGCTCGGGCCCGAAGGTAAGCCTAGAGATGAAACCGTTAGGGACTTAGCATGCGAGGGTCTGAACATATATAAGCAGTATTTTATTTTTCATGTTCTAGCATAGCAATACAAGTTAGGATTATTCTCTTAGCTAGGTGCGTTGGATTTATTAGCATGCAGGGGGTGAATCACCTAGCGACTAGCATGAATATTCCAGATTTTATGTGTGCTGGCTAAGCAAAGACAAGTTCACCGTAGCCACCCACCTTAGCGATGATTCGCCTCGGTAGAGCAATACGTCAAGCGAGCCTCTGAAAGCCTAAGCCGAATTCCTGTAGGAACAAGTCTGGATATCTTTTGCTTCTCGTTCGAGGCAAAGCGGGTCGGGACAGTTGCACTTTTGCCGTTTGAGATGGCAGTCCGCTAGAACGGAATGGGGTGTTACATCCTACCCAACTCAGAAAAAGTCTCATCCTCGAGACTTACTGAGGACAAGCAGTAATCTAGGGTTGAGGCAATCCTAGACAAGTCGTTGTACTTGTTTATTTGGATATTCACTTGCACAAGCGTCGAAATCAGCATATCGCTTAGACTGGATCGTGCGCACCTTCGAAATACATTTCTAGTATGAGCACGTCAACCAGCTTAGTGATAGCGAAGTCTTAGCACTCGAGTTTTACCTTTTCTTAAGTCTTGGATGGTACACTAGTTCAAGGCGTCCCTCGAATAGATACATTCAACCAAACTTAGAGTTAGTAAAAATCAGACAAGCTACTAGCGATACTCTCAAGGGTTCGCACAGGTTGGCACAATGGCCACTCGCAGCACAGCATCACACAAGTAAGCATATCATAGCATTCAAAACGCATTTTGAAAGTATTTAGACTTATTGTTGGAACATCCCATTGAGGCATTGAGAGAGAGCGTGCACATAACCCACGAACGAGCTTTCGAAACAGAGATATTCGAAATGAATTCCAAAGGCGTAGAAGCCAGGCTCTAATACCACTATGTCATACCCCGATCTCCCGCAGGCAAATCAGCCGTTCCCGCTAGGCGGGAATCACCCTCGCCAGCGCTCCCGCGGAAATATCGCTTGACCCATCCAGGCGTGATGCCGCACGAGCGTGAACCGCGCCCGTGCAAGGCCGTGATTCATTAGCTGGCTGTAAGAGTTCTAAGCCACAGAGTCGCACAGATTGTCCGAGTGCAGCAGAGTCACGAACGCATAGCGATTTGGTAACAGGTTCACTGAGTCGACAATATAGCGGAAGCATTGAAACACAAGTTTGAAGTAAAGCAACTCTTTATTGATATGAACAAGTATTACAGGCGGCGTATAGCCGAGATTACAAGTCGCTCAAGCCTCTCTCTCTGAAACAGTAAAAATGTGCCAAGTGGCTACAACTGTGGAATGATTGTAGAGGCGATGTTCAGGCGAGTTCGGGCTATGTTCCAACATTATGTCTTGTATATGTGCTTCTGTTCTGGACGCACCTTTGCAAGGCTTCAGAGGGAACTCCTGGCCTTAGCACGTACGAAGGAGACATCCGCACCGAACGAGGTTCTCCCGCACCCTGCATACAAACTGGTGGATTATCAGTACATTGAATGCACTGGTGGGGAAGCTACTCGCCCGCTCGACAAATCCAAACACGTAATATAAGTTCTGTGCACCAACTATTAAGTTGTCTTTCTAGTTGCCTTAGGATCAGTTTCATGCAAAGATTGAATAGCCTAACGTGTCGGGCAGTGCGCCGTGCAACATGAGAGGAAACACGGCGAGACTTACCAACTTACCATTTATCCTTCCCTGTCCAAGGTAAATATTGTTAATTCGAGCATGGACAAGTATAAACATTCAGGAGCATAGCATATGCAAACACGAGTATTTATTTTACGATCGTTCAGGTGTTTAGTTGTTTCTTGATGCGATACAGTGCCTCGCACGCGGATAGCCGCTAAGCGAGGATTACTCGTTATCTTTTACTTCTTTTACCAGCAAGCATGCAACAAGCTAAATACAAGACGATCACTGGCGTATGCCATAATGGACGGTATAGTCTTGACGAGAATGGTATGCAATGATGTACAAGAGGCACTGCAAACCACTCCGCCGAACAAGAGACTATTTAGTCTTTGACGAGAATGGTGTGCAATGAAGTACAAGAGGCGCTGCAAGCCATTTCCGTCGAACAAGAGACTATGAACAATTAGACTCGCCCGGACCGGGTCGATGCCAGTGCCCCAGCATCGCCCGCTAGACCATCCCTGTGCACAAGTTGTCCGTGATCGAACGGCGTCTCGGGTAAGTTATCCATTTACATGGTTGGGGCAACAAGCGTACAAGACAAGAGTACAAGAGTACAAGACAAGAGGCATGATGTTGAGGCAACAATAGTACAAGACAAGATGCATTGCCTGATTTCCATTCTCATAGTCGTTCTAAACAATATCCTGTATAACAGGGTGTTGGCCTGGCTTATGTTACAAGTATTGATTCAAGGCAACGTACAAGCAGATAAGCATGCGTTCTAAGGAACATAAGCATCACGTTTGCTCGGGCCCGAAGGTAAGCCGAGAGATGAAACCGTTAGGGACTTAGTATGCGAGGGTCTGAACATATATAAGCAGTATTTCATTTTCCATATACTAGCATAGCAATACAAGTTGGGATTATTCCCTTAGCTAGGTGCGTTGGATTTATTAGCATGCAGGGGGTGAATCACCTAGCAACTAGCATGAATATTCCAGATTTTATGTGTGTTGGCTAAGCAAAGACAAGTTCACCGTAGCCACCCACCTTAGTGATGATTCACCTCGGTAGAGCGATACGTCAAGCGAGCCTCTGAAAGTCTAAACCGGATTCCTGTAGGGACAAGTCTGGATATCTTTTGCTTCTCGTTCGAGGCAAAGCGGGTCGGGACAGTTGCACTTTTGCCGTTTGAGACGGCAGTCCGCTAGAACGGAATGGGGTGTTACGTAACCCACGAACAAGCTTTCAAAACAGAGATAATCGAAATGAAGTCCAAAGACGTAGAAGCCAGGCTCTGATACTGTAAACACCCTATTTTTCAGATTTTTTTAATAAAAAAAATTTCTCCAGGATTTTTCGACAATTTGGATAAAGAACACAAGATAATAAGGAGTTAAGTAATTTTAAATACAGATTAAGGGTGTTAAAATATTTTGGAAATAATATATTATGATGTGCAATGGAAAATCGGACCTATGGTATTTTTCGGCGAATTATTTGGGCTTCAGAGATGCGTTTAACGCCTTAAAGACTATTGGCTAACCGAACCAAACCCTGCCCAAACCGAACTTGAACCAAATCGATATCGGGTCGGGTCCGGAAACCGAAACCCGAGCAGAACACTAGCAGCCGAGGGCTGCTGTTCCCCTATTTAGTGCCTCGGCGTTCGTGCCAGGCAGGCCGCCGCCACGAGAACCCTTAGAGCCGACTTTCCCCACCTTTGCCTAGCCGTTCGACCCAACCGCTGCCGCCGCTCCCCGCGGGTTGCTCAGCCGTCGACGACCGGACTCGATAGCAGCCGCCTCTGTCGACTCTGTCTCCGATCGACGCCGAGCCCGACTTCCCCTACCTCGTCGCCAGGCCGCCGGAGCGACGACCCAGGACCATCCCGACCCTGAACCCCCTTCGACGACACCGCTCGAGTCGCTAATCGACCATGCGTCTTCGACCCTCGCTGCGACAGCCGCGAGATCCTCCCCGTTGGTCAACGGAGCCCTGGCAGCATTCACGGAGCCCCAACCTAGACGCGAGCAACAGACCCCGGACACAGGACGTGAGGACACAAGAATCCAACCCGGACACGAACGGTACTCACGGACACGCAGAATTCAGCAGTCACGGAGCCCTGTTCAGGTACCGTTTTCTTCTACCTCGCAACTCCATTTTAGATTCTGTCAGTTGCTATGCATAGACTGTATAACCCTCTCAGTGCCCGTGCAACTCGCTCGGTGCATCGCGTCCTGTGGTGATCGCACACCGCGATCCAAAAACAGGAAAAATAATACCCTGTTTCACCCCGGAACTGAGTGCGCCCCGCCAAACGGGACGACTTGGTCGCACGCGGTCTTTACCGAACCGTGCGCGTCGTTGATACGGTCGTGTGTGATTTCGTAAAAGTCGATTCGGAGGTGCGTGCACCCCGGAATCAACGCGTATCCGCCGACGACACCCCGTATTCGACCTTTCTGGAATACGCTGTAACTTTGTGTACACACGTCGGATCGAGACGAAACTTACGCCATCGGACTCGTAGCAATACGCTGGTCCCGTGAACCAAGTTTGGTTCGATTCTGAGGACGTTAACAAAATCGTGTATCGTGGGCCCCACAGGCTCCACTTGACGGGCGATTTTGTGATCGGCTCATCGGAATCCAATTTTGGAAGTTCCGTTGGGTTCGTATCATCGTTCCTGACTTGTAGACACTGAGTTAGAGTAATTTGTAGACCTTTGACCCTGGCACACTTTTCGGTGCAAAGCGGGCCCACATATGGAACCCGCTTTGGCCCGGAAATGACCTTTTTGCCCCTGTGTCCAAAATTGGACGTAAGGACAGGCATTTCTAGCAGTTTGACACCTTCTGAGACTGTTGGTGATGTTATTACAGCTTTTGGAGTAGCACCTACCGGTTCCACCGATACCAGGACGATAGTGGATATTCAAACATCAGGCAAGTGTACCTTGCCAATCTCTGTAGTATTGATACCTATTTTCTTATCTCATTATATTATGGTGCATGCTTAACCTAGGACCGTTTGACATACTTAGCGTCCGATTATCAGTCGGGTGCCAACATCGTACGCGGTGTTGGATAATGTCATCTAGATATGGACATACGTGACACTTTATCTTCTCGTACTTGTCTTACCAAGTACACTTTGACTCAGGACACTGGACACTGATCATAAGACAGGATCTTCCCGAGATGTTCGAGGTGATAATGTATAGGACTTGGTATAGATTCTATATTCTAGATACATTATGACTGTGCATTAGTTATGACCCCGCTGACATGGACGTGAGACGTTATGTTCATGATTTGTGTGGTTACATGGGGTGGGGAGAGACACACAGACTACAGGCTGATTATATATATATATACACCCCTACTATTGTGAGGCCCAAGACTCTGAAGCCCGAGCTTGGCCCATTACTCATTACTACTGTTACTACCGGCTCACCTACACAGAGCTTGTAGTATGCTTCAGCCTGAGTTCTAGTGCTGCTCTCATCTTGCATATCATTTAGCTGGTTATTTAGTATTCCCTTATTGTTCCATCTATTGCTGGAGTGACCCACAGGCTACAGGTTGATTATGTTATGCCGGCTACTCAGTCTCCCGCTGAGCTAGACCACCTCTTGACACCCCTGCTACCGGCTCCCCATCACAGAGCTTGTAGTTGTTACAACCTGAGTACTGTTGATATTCTCTCTTGCATTTACACAGATGTTTACATACTTACCCTGCTTATTTCATTATTTGCTGCACTGTATTCATTTTGGCATGAGCTTTCTTGTACCTTGCTATGTCCCCTGAGGACCTGGATCCGGATTTTGTCCCCAGATTTTGCAGGCGAGGTTTACCCCGAGGTATACGTGACCGCAGCAGGAGGAGCCGATCCAGGAGCTGTACCGCCATCCGAGGACGAGGTGATGGCCGAAGACTTCTCTTGAGCATCCATGTTCATGCTCAGCTTTTATTATTTATTTCAGTCTTTTATTTTCTGGTCTGATGAACCTTTGTACTAGATATTTATCGGGTTATTCCCCGAAGTACCTTGTGAGACTAGCTGATGATTTACATTCCTTATTTATTCTGTGGATCGTATTTTATATCTTGTGTGGATGAGATTAGTTGTGCCTTGATTGTCGTAGACTTGTTTCACAGCTTAAGTATGCCCTGATGGATCCATTAGATGGGGTTGTCCATCGGTGCGTACTGTTGGCCATTGCCACGTGTCTGGTCCCACGGTATTTTGGGACTGGGGCGTGACATGGTTTTTGTGGTGGCCCATGCAGGTCTACGACTAAATTGTTCGGTTTCAACTTAGGGACCGAACCAGCCTGCCCTAAGGATAGGATAAGTTATAGGATCTCATCCATGATCTAAACCATTATTGCACTCTATATCGAACTCGAAATTTATTACTTGAACTACATCCTGTGTTGATTCCTCTGTGCGTTCTTACAGTTTATCTTTTGGTTGCAGAGAAATAGATCCCAGAAACGGAGAGGAGATTCCATTGGATACACCACACGACGCTGTGGTTACTTATGGAGACGGAGTGACTCCAGGGAGTGGAGGACCAGCATCGCAGAGCGATCAAACCGGTCAGCCTAATCCAAGGTTCCGGAGAGATGACATCCCACCTCCACCACAATTCACTCCACAGATGCCAGTATTCCCGCCAGGGCAAGCCATGGACGGGCAACAGATGTTCCAGATGATGTATGCCATGATGCAAGCCCAGCAGCAGATTCAGCAAGAGGCCCACCGACAGGAGCCAGAGTATCTGAGGACCAGCTTGGTATCCGCAATGGAGCAGGCAAATCCACCAACGAGGTGAACAGCGACGGGATCTATCATCGATTTTCGTCATCTCAAGCCTCGCACATTTTCTGGCAAGGAAGGGCCAATAGAAGTTCATGAATGGCTCACTAACATTCAGCATCAGTTGGAAGCCGCTGAACTTCTGAGAGAGAAGTCGATGACTGCAGTCAGAATACAGTTAACTGATAATGCGCATCACTGGTGGTTAGCAGAAGAAAGGAGGCTCGGACAGGACCGAGTCACCTGGGAAGAGTTCTCCAGACTCTTCCAAGAGATGTACATTCCGGCAGTTGCACGATCAGAGCTCAGAGACAGGTTCAACCGCCTTATCCAAGGCAACATGACAGTGGAGGAATACAACGCGGAGTTTATACGCCTAAGTCGCTTCGCTCCGACATTGATCTCGACAGAGGAAGAGAAAGCTGAAAAGTTCTTTGATGGACTGAAGTTTGAGCTGCAGAGATTGATTGGCTCATTCGCACCTACATCTTATACCAATGTCCTTGCAGCAGCACGACGCATGGAGTGCGTCACTAGAAGGGAGTCGAATCTGAAGAGGCCAAACACATCCGCACCATCCAAGATAGCACTAGGAGATTCTGCAAAATGATTCCAGAGGAGTATGCCAGATAGAGCAGCACACAGGGCCATATCTCTACCTACTTGTCACCACTACGACAAGGTAGGACACATTGAGAGAGAGTGCAGGCGTAAATTAGGACTATGCCTGCTTTGCGGATCAGACCAGCACTTTTCTAGAGACTGCACCAAACCAAGGGAGGGAGCACCAAGACTAGCTTTACCTGCTCCACGACCAGCTTATCCAGCAGTAGGAGCCCAGCAGGCAGGAGTTGGTGGAGTCAGACCACCAGCCCCAGGAGGAAATTAGCAGAGACCACCACTGGCACCACAGGCTGCCCTATTTCAGCAACAGCAGCAACAGCAGAGAGGTCCAGCTCAGGGACGAGGACAGGCATTCACATTAGCTGTTGAGGAGGAGGCTACAGCAGACGAGGTCATCGCAGGTACTATTTTAGTAGCTTCATTACCAGCTGTAGCATTATTTGATTCTGGAGTATTGCATTCATTTATAGCAGCTAGCTTTGTAGCCACCCATAGAGTAGCTACCGTACCCCTTCCGAAGATGAAGAGGATTCTTACGGGAGGTGGAATTATCCCAGTTAGTGACGTATGTAGATCATGTTCTGTAGTAGTTTGTGGGAGAGAAATACGAGCTCAATTTCTGATATTTTTTATGCCTGACTATGATGTCGTACTTGGTATGGACTGGTTAAGTCAGTATCATGCGACCCTTGATTGTCGGCTGGGAAGGGTTATATTTAGACCGCCTGGACATCCAGAATTCGAGTTTCTTCGAGGAGCAGTAGAGCAAGGAGTTCAGCCTACTCTTAGGGTATTATCTGTAGAAGGAGAGACCGGTTACCCAAGAGTCATATCAGAATTCGTGGATGTATTTCTTGATGATCTTCCAGGTTTACCGCCTGATCGGGAAATAGAGTTCACAATAGACCTAACTCTAGGAGCAGAGCCGATCACTTCATCAGTTTATCGGCTGGCACCTAAGGAGTTAGTGGAGTTGAAAGAACAAGTTGATGATCTTCTGGAGAAGGATTTCATTCGACCCAGTATTTCACCATGGGGAGCACCCATATTATTTGTGCTGAAGAAGGATGGAACAGTACGATTGTGCATTGATTACAGGGCACTAAATGCTGTGACCATCAAGAACAGGTATCCCTTACCACGCATTGATGATCTATTCAATCAATTGAGTGGTGCAAGGGTATTTTCGAAGATTGACCTTCGATCCGACTATCATCAGATCAAAGTAAGGAAGGAAGACATCCCGAAGACAGCTTTCAGGACGAAGTATGGGCATTATAAGTTCTTGGTTATGCCGTTTGGTTTAACCAACGCGCCCGCAGTGTTTATGAGTTTAATGAATAGAGTCTTCCATCAGTTCTTGGATAAGTTTGTGGTTGTGTTCATTGACGACATTCTCATATATTCCAAGAACCATGAAGAGCACGAGGAGCATCTCAGAATCGTGTTAGAGACCTTGAGGCAGGAAAAGTTATACGCCAAACTTAGTAAGTGTGAGTTCTGTATGGACAAAGTACCTTTCTTGGGACATATCATCTCAGAAGAAGGACTTTCAGTGGATCCAAAGAAAGTTGCGGCAATAGAGACTTGGCCTACACCCACATCAGTCGCAGAGGTGAGAAGTTTTCTCGGACTTGCGGGATATTACCGAAGGTTTTGAGAAAATTTCTCGAGGATTGCAGAACCGATGACAAAGCTAACACGAAAGGACCAGGAGTTTATATGGACAGAAGACTGCCAGAAGGATTTTGAGGAACTGAAAAGAAGATTAACAACAGCACCGGTCTTGACTCTTCCATCAGGGTCAGGAGGTTTTGTTGTTTACAGTGATGCATCGGGTAGCGGATTGGGATGTATTTTGATGCAACATGGCAAAGTCATTGCTTATGCGTCAAGACAGTTGAAGGTCCACAAGAGGAACTACCCAACACATGATCTGGAGCTAGCAGCAGTTATATTTGCATTAAAGATTTGGAGGCACTACCTTTATGGTGAGAAAGTAGACATCTTTACATATCACAAGAGTCTGAAGTATGTATATACTCAGAAGGAGCTTAACATGAGGCAGAGACGTTGGCTCGAATTGATGGTAGATTTTGACATCGATCTGCAGTATCATCCGGGAAAGGCGAATGTTGTAGCAGACGCACTGAGCAGGAAGCCTACGGCTTATTTCTTGACGATGCAGCCCGAGTTATTGAGAGATTTATAGGAGCTTCAGATAGAGGTTGTCTTACCAGGACAGAGTGGATTAATGGCTAATCTTGAGATTCAGTCATCACTCGTGGAGAAAATTAAGGAGGCATTGCCCACCGATGCTAGATTCCGAAGACTCAAAGAAAGGACAGAAGCAGGCATGCAGACAGGACTTCGCATTCACGAAGACGGGACATTGAGGTTTGAAAATTGCCTGTATGTTCCAAATGGAGAATTGAGACAGGAGTTAATGACGGAAGCACATAGCTCTATGTACTCTGTTCACCCAGGAGGAACCAAGATGTACCGAGACTTGAGACAGTATTACTGGTGGCATGGAATGAAAAGGGAGATTGCAAGGTTTGTGGCCAAATGTTTAGTCTGTCAACAAGTAAAGGCCGAGCATCAGAGGACTGCAGGTATGCTACAGCCGCTTCCTATACCAGAATGGAAGTGGGAGCACATCACGATGGATTTTGTCACAGGATTTCCGAGGAGTCCCAGCGGAAGAGATGCAGTATGGGTTATCATGGATAGACTCACTAAATTGGCACACTTCTTGTCATTTAGAGTTGGACAGTCCACAGAGGTACTAGCCGACATGTATATGCGACAAATTGTCAAATTATATGGAGTGCCTGTTAGTATTGTATCGGATCGAGATTCGAGATTTACCGCTCATTTCTGGAGAAGCATGCAAGAGAGTCTGGGCACCAGACTCAAATTCAGCACAACTTACCACCCCCAGACAGATGGCCAATCAGAGCACACCATTCAGATATTGGAGGATATGTTACGATCATGTATGCTAGACTTTGGAGGTTCTTGGGAAGATCATTTGCACTTAGTAGAGTTCTCCTACAACAACAGTTATCAGGCCAGCATCCAGATGGCACCATTCGAGGCATTATACGGAAGGAAGTACAGATCGCCTATATGTTGGAGTGACGTTGGCGAACGTCAAATACTGGGTCCAGAATTGGTAACGCAAACAGTGGAGAAGGTGAAACAGATCCAGAATTATCTACGAGCAGCCCAAAACAGACAGAAGCATTGGGCAGATACACACAGACGTCCCCTAGAGTTCAAAGAAGGAGAGCACGTATTCTTGAGGATTTTGTCCACTCGTGGTACTATCATATTCGGGAGCAGAGGCAAGCTGAGTCCAAGGTATATTGGGCCATTTGACATCCTAGAGCGCGTTGGTGAGGTGGCTTATCGTCTTGCATTACCTCCATCCCTAGAAGGAGTGCATGACGTATTCCACGTCTCACAGTTGCGAAGGTACGTGACCGACCCAAGTCACGTAGTCGATCATTCAGAGATCGCAGTAGGCCCAAGCTTGAGATATGAGGAACAACCAGTTGGTATCCTCGACGTCAGTAAGAAGACATTACGGGGACAGACAATCAAACTAGTCTGTGTAGCTTGGAAACATCATTCTCCGGGAGAATCGACTTGGGAACGAGAAGATAGTATGCGCCAGCGTTACCCCCACTTGTTTGAGGAGGCCGTTGTAAACTAAGCAACCTTGAAAGTCCATAACTTTTTCTTTAGTAGCTTATTCTTTGATTGCGAGGACGCAATCCTTTTAAGGAGGGAAGATTGTAAACACCCTATTTTTCAGATTTTTTTAATAAAAAAAATTTCTCCAGGATTTTTCGGCAATTTGGATGAAGAACACAAGATGATAAGGAGTTAAGTAATTTTAAATACAGATTAAGGGTGTTAAAATATTTTGGAAATAATATATTATGATGTGCAATGGAAAACCGGACCTATGGTATTTTTCGGCGAATTATTTGGGCTTCAGAGACGCATTTAACGCCTTAAAGACTATTGGCTAACCGAACCAAACCCTGCCCAAACCGAACTTGAACCAAATCGATATCGGGTCGGGTCCGGAAACTGAAACCCGAGCAGAACCCTAGCAGCCGAGGGCTTCTGTTCCCCTATTTAGTGCCTCAGTGTTCGTGCCAGGCAGGCCGCCGCCACGAGAACCCTCAGAGCCGACTTCCCCCACCTTCGCCTAGCCGTTCGACCCAGCCGCTGCCGCCGCTCCCCGCGGGTTGTTCAGCCGTCGACGACCGGACTCGATAGCAGCCGCCTCTGTCGACTCTGTCTCCGATCGGCGCCGAGCCCGACTTCCCCCACCTCGTCGCCAGGCCGCCGGAGCGACGACCCAGGACCATCCCGACCCTGAACCCCCTTCGACGACACCGCTCGAGTCGCTGCTCGACCACGCATCTTCGACCCTCGCTGCGGCAGCCGCGAGATCCTCCCCGTCGGTCAACGGAGCCCTGGCAGCGTTCACGGAGCCCCGACCTAGACGCGAGCAACAGACCCCGGACACAGGACGTGAGGACACAAGAATCCAACCAGGACACGAATGGTACTCACGGACACGCAGAATTCAGCATTCACGGAGCCCTGTTCAGGTACCATTTTTTTCCACCTCGCAACTCCATTTTAGATTTTGTCAGTTGCTATGCGTAGACTGTATAACCCTCTCGGTGCTCGTGCAACTCGCTCGGTGCATCGCGTCCTGTGGTGATCGCACACCGCGATCCAAAAATAGGAAAAACAACACCATGTTTTACCCCGAAACTGAGTGCGCTCCGCCAAACGGGACGACTTGGTCGCACGCGGTCTTTACCGAACCGTGCACGTCGTTGATACGGTCGTGTAGGATTTTGCAGAAGTCGATTCGGAGGTGCGTGCACCCCGGAATCAACACGTATCCGCCGACGACACCCCGTATCCGACCTTTCTGGAATACGCTGTAACTTTGTGTACACACGTCGGATCGAGACGAAACTTGCGCCATCGGACTCATAGCAATACGCTGGTCCCGTGAGCCAAGTTTGGTTCGATTCTGAGGACGTTGACAAAATCGCGTATCGTGGGCCCCACAAGCTCCACTTGATGGGCGATTTTGTGATCGGCTCATCGGAATCCAATTCTGGAAGTTCCGTTGGGTTCGTATCATCGTTCCTGACTTGTAAACACTGAGTTGGAGTAATTTGGAGACCTTTGACCCTGGCACACTTTTCGGTGCAAAGTGGGCCCACATATGGAACCCGCTTTGGCCCGGAAATGACCTTTTTGCCCCTGTGTCCAAAATTGGACGTAAGGACAGGCATTTCTAGCAGTTTGACACCTTCTGAGACTGTTGGTGATGTTATTACAGCTTTTGGAGTAGCACCTACCGGTTCCACCGATACCAGGACGACAGTGGATATTCAAACATCAGGCAAGTGTACCTTGCCAATCTCTGTAGTATTGATACCTATTTTCTTATCTCATTATATTATGGTGCATGCTTAACCTAGGACCGTTTGACATACTTAGCGTCCGATTATCAGTCGGGTGCCAACATCGTACGCGGTGTTGGATAATGTCATCTAGATATGGACATACGTGACACTTTATCTTCTCGTACTTGTCTTACCAAGTACACTTTGACTCAGGACACTGGACACTGATCATAAGACAGGATCTTCCCGAGATGTTCGAGGTGATAATGTATAGGACTTGGTATAGATTCTATATTCTAGATACATTATGACTGTGCATTAGTTATGACCCCGCTGACATGGACGTGAGACGTTATGTTCATGATTTGTGTGGTTACATGGGGTGGGGAGAGACACACAGACTACAGGCTGATTATATATATATATACACCCCTACTATTGTGAGGCCCAAGACTCTGAAGCCCGAGCTTGGCCCATTACTCATTACTACTGTTACTACCGGCTCACCTACACAGAGCTTGTAGTATGCTTCAGCCTGAGTTCTAGTGCTGCTCTCATCTTGCATATCACTTAGCTGGTTATTTAGTATTCCCTTATTGTTCCATCTATTGCTGGAGAGACCCACAGGCAACAGGTTGATTATGTTATGCCGGCTACTCAGTCTCCCGCTGAGCTAGACCACCTCTTGACACCCCTGCTACCGGCTCCCCATCACAGAGCTTGTAGTTGTTGCAACCTGAGTACTGTTGATATTCTCTCTTTCATTTACACAGATGTTTACATACTTACCCTGCTTATTTCATTATTTGCTGCACTGTATTCATTTTGGCATGAGCTTTCTTGTACCTTGCTATGTCCCCTGAGGACCTGGATCCGGATTTTGTCCCCAGATTTTGCAGGCGAGGTTTACCCCGAGGTATACGGGACCGCAGCAGGAGGAGCCGATCCAGGAGCTGTACCGCCATCCGAGGACGAGGTGTTGGCCGAAGACTTCTCTTGAGCATCCATGTTCATGCTCAGCTTTTATTATTTATTTTAGTCTTTTATTTTCTGGTCTGATGAACCTTTGTACTAGATATTTATCGGGTTGTTCCCCGAAGTACCTTGTGAGACTAGCTGATGATTTACATTCCTTATTTATTCTGTGGATCGTATTTTATATCTTGTGTGGATGAGATTAGTTGTGCCTTGATTGTCGTAGACTTGTTTCACAGCTTAAGTATGCCCTGATGGATCCATTAGATGGGGTTGTCCATCGGTGCGTACTGCTGGCCATTGCCACGTGTCTGGTCCCACGGCATTTTGGGACTGGGGCGTGACAGATACCATTATGTCAAGCCCCGATCTCTCACAGGCAAATCGGTCATTCCCGCTAGGCGAGAATCACCGTGCCAGCGCTCCCGCGGAATGATCACTTTGACCCATCCGGGCGTGATGCCGCACGAGCGTGAGCCACGCCCGTGCAAGGCCGTGGTTCATTGGCTGGAGGTAAGAGTTCTAAGCCATAGAGTCGCACAGATTATTCGAGTGCAGCGGAGTCATGAACGCACAGGCGATAGGTAACAAGTTCACTGAGTCGACAATAACGGAAGCATTGAATAACACAAGTTGAAGTAAAGCAAGCTCTTTTATTGATGTAAACAAGTCTTACAGGCGGCGTATAGCCGAGATTACAAGTCGTTCAAGCCTCTCTCTCTGAAACAATAAAAGCGTGCCAAGTGACTACAATTGTGGAATGATTTTATAGGCGATGTTCAGGCTATATTCACAATATTATGTCTTCTATATGTGCTTCCGTTTCAGACTCAGCGCTGCTTCGGAGTGATCTTCATGCCTCAGCATGCACGAAGGAGGCATCCGCACCGAACGAGGTTCTTCTGCACCCTGTAAATGATCTGGTGGGTTATCAGTACATTGAATGCACTGGTGGGGAGGCTACTCGCCCGCTCGACAAATCCAAACATGTAATACAGGTTCCGTGCACCAACTATTAAGTTGTCTTTCTAGTTGCCTTAGGATCAGTTTCTTGCAAGATTTTAATAGCCTAACTCGTGTGGCAGTGCACCGTGCAACATGAGAGAAAATACGGCGAGACTTACCAACTTACCATTTTACCTTCCCTGTCCAAGGCAAACATTATTAATTCAAGCACGGGCATGTATAAATATTCAGGAGCAATAGTATATGCAAACATGAGATTCGTTGTATCATGATCGTTCAGGTGTTCAGTTGTTCTTGATGCGATACAATGACTCGCACGCGGATAGCCGCTAAGCGAGGATGACTTATCTATATGAACAATTGTCGCTGGCATAGCCATAAAGGACCATTTTAGTCTTGAACAAGGATGGAAAGCAACAAAGATTCAGTAGTGGCTGCAGACCATCCTGTCCAGATGCAGTAGACTAACGTGACGTTCCATCCGGATCGGATCGGCCCCGGTGTCCCAGAAATCGTCCGTGGAACCAGTGACCTTGTTTTCAAGTTGTCCGCGACATGCAAGTCTCTAAACTTCAGGTCCCTGGTCTGGTACAGGAACAAGTTCGAGGCAGTATGTGTATATATTGAACAAGTCCGGTATGGAACGAGTTCGAGGCAGTATATATATAGAACTTGTTGAGGCAGGATTATTCACAATAGTGTATCGATTGCCAAGCTAGTTGATTCAGTAGTTTGCTCCACGAGCTGTGATTCAGTGATTCATTCATTCATGGTGCATATTCCCTGGTTCGGAAATTGCCTTGGTGACCTAACGGTCCCGAACACTTTCAGGTTCATTCATGCACGGAACGACTACTTAGTAGTCTCCAGGGGTTTGGATGAAAACAAGGCAACATACAAGTAGACATGCATGCATTTGTATAAACATAAACATTCACGTTAGCTCGGGTCCGAAGGTAAGCCGAGGAGTGAGATCGTAAGGGACTTCCCGAGCGACACGTTCTAGGGCAGCATGCGAGGGTCTGAACATATATATAAGCAATGTTTCATTTCCATTATCTAGCATAAGCAACACAAGTTGGGATTATTCCCTTAGCTAGGTGCGTTGGATTCTTATTAGCATGCAGGGGGTGATTCACCTAGCGACTAGCATGTATCATTCCATATTTTATGTGTGCTGGCTAAGCAAAGACAAGTTCACCGTAGCCACCCACCTTAGCGATGATTCGCCTCGGTTGAGCGATACGTCAAGCGAGCCTCTGAAAGCCTAAGCTGAATTCCTGTAGGGACAAGTTTGGGTATCCTTTGCCTCAAACGAGTATTCTTGCCTGAGTAAAGTGGGTCGGGACATTGCACTTTTGCCGTTTTGAATCGGCAGTCCGCTTGAACGGAACGGGGTGTTACAAGGAAGGCATTGTAAAAATCCATCTGATGTAGTTCCCAATTCTTTGCTGCGGCTACTGCTAGAAAGGCACGAACAGTAACCATTTTTGCAACCGAAGAAAAAGTATCAGTATAATCAATCCCTTCAACCTGATGATTTTTAAAAACTACCAAACGGGGTTTATGCCGCTCAACACTCCCATCAGAGTTATACTTTATCTTGTACACCCACCAGCTCCCTAGAGCACATTTTTCTGCCGGAAGCATCTCTATGGTCCATGTACCACTATCCTCCAACGTCCGTATCTCATTCTGTGTAGTTTCTCGTCACCCTGGATCTTTAACCACATCTTTAAAGGAGGTCGATTATGTATCTGCAGTTATAGCTGTAAGAAAATTTTTGTGTCTCAGAGAAAATCGGTTACAATTCAAAAAATGTGCTATAGAATAAGGAGTACCTGAGGAGTGATTGGACGTGGTGGAACGTTGGGAGGGAGGACTATGAGACAAATTTTGTATTGTATTTGTAATCAAGTCATGAAGCTTCACAAACGAAATCTTGGTACGTATGCCACGCCCCAGTGCACCCTCACTATTCGACACCACTACCGCCGCCTCATCCTCTGCTGTCTCAGCCGCCACGGCTGCCTCCGCCACGGCGGCCTCCGTTGTCGCATCTTCTACGGCGGCCTAGACCTCAGCCTCGATATCCTCCATGGCGACCTCATCCTCCACGACGGCCTCAGCCTCCATGATGACCATCTCATCCATATGAGGTAGATCAAACCCCAAAGCATCATCGCCCAAGATAAGATACGCCAGATCAAAAGGAGGCATATCGCCACGATCATCTTCAACAGAATAGGGAAACTCATTCTCATAAAATTTAACAACTCTAGAGACAAAAAATAACCAGTAGCTAGATCATACAATTTCTAACCCTTCTTGCCATGGGGGTATCCCACAAAAATATACTTTCGATTGCGAGGAGCAAACTTATCCATCTTAGCTTTTTGGTTGTGGGCAAAACAAAGACAACAACAAAAATGTAATTCATCATAAGAAGGAGGAGCACCAAATAATATTTTATAGGGATTTTTAAAACCAAGAAGGCTCGAAGGAGTTCGATTGATCAAATAACCAGCCGCCAAAATACACTCAATCCAAAAGAAAATTGGCAAATTTCCCTAAAAACGTAAAGCACATGCCACATTCAAAATATGTCTATATTTTCGTTCGACCCTCCCATTCTGCTGAGGTGTACCTACACAAGATGTCTAAAACAAAATAGCATTCTGTGCAAAGTAGTCGTGCAGGCAATTAAACTCAGTACCATTATCACTTCGCACAATGCGAACTTTGAAATTAAATTGTCGCTCAATCCGAAAAAAATAACGAGAACATCGTGTATACTTCAGTTTTATGAATCAACAAAAATATCCAAACAACACGAGAAAAATTATCCACAATCGTCAAAAAATATCGAGCTCCACACGAAGAAGGCATAGGATACGGCCCCCAAAGACCACAATGTATCAAATAAAAAATTGCAACAGCCCGAGAGTCACTGACAGGAAAGATACCTTGAGTTTGCTTTGCCTGATGGCAAACTTCACATGCCTTATTCACTGAACTACTAGAGCTAGTGACAACAGGAAGTGACTTTACTACTTTATCAAAAGGATGTCCAATTCGCTGATGCCAAATGTCCAGAGAAGTCGTCCTAGTCACTGCCAGGGTCTGAGTACAATACGAAAGTAGTAGAGTCCGTCCCGCCATTCACCGACACCAATCAGGGTCCTCAAACTGGGGTCCTGTATCACGCACACAATTTATATCATCAATAAGATGGGCTACTGAAATTAAATTGCAATATAATTGAGGTACAAATAGAACATTCTTGAGAACCAAACCTGGTGCAAGAGAAACACGCCCGCAGCATGAGGCAACCGCAGTCCGTCCGGGAGTCCAACCGGACACTCCTCCATTGCCGTCACCCCCGACAATAAATCCAAATTCTCCGTAACATGATTTGAAGCGCCTGTATCAATAATCCAAGGTGTAATGTACTTCTCTGCCATACGATCCTCCGAAGATTTTGCCGAAGAATTACCAAGCATAGAAATAAGTTGTTGCCATTGGTCCGGGGTCAATTCCGGCACACCGCCACCGCCTGCACCATCATCTGCCATCCGCGGCTATGCAGCAACGAAGCCAAGTCCTGCCACCACCGCACACACTTTCGCACCCCGTCCACATCCACCACCAGCCGCATGTCCGCTAAATCGGACATTGAGCGAATCCCACAGTGGTTTCGCCTCCTCAAAGTAGGATATTGTCTTCTTCGCTGAAGCATCGATAGTATGCAAAATTTACTACACAAGCATCGATTGGACGCAATACCAATCCTCCAATTGATCTTTCTCCGAAGGTTTATTGATAGACCTATCAATAAATCCAAATTTTTGTCGAACCCATAGAGAAAGCCGAATAGATCTCGACCATTCCTCATCATTCTTCCCATGAAATACCACTTTCATAATTGTATTACCCGGATTGTCATTAGAACCAAGGTAATACGGGGATGTGGGATCGATCCGAGATGTCGCCTGCGTAGAAGTCCTGCAGCAGCTGCCGCTCGTCATGTCGTCGTCGCCGCTCAACATACTGTCACCGCCGCGCTCGAAGAAAACGTGCCCTAGCCGTCAGGCTCACCACTTTCGTAATTGTATTGTCCGGATTGTCATTACAACCAAGGTAATACGGGAAAGTGGGATTGATCCGCGATGCCGCTGGCGTAGAAGTCCCGCAGCAGCTGCCGCTCGTCATGTCACCGTCGCCGCTAGACATACCGCCACCGCCGCGCTCGAAGAAAACGTGCTCTAGCCGTCAGGCTCTGATACAATGTGAAGAAGTGATAGGAGATAATATTCTAGGTATTTCATTCATCATGATATTACATATATATACATCCACATATCAACTTGGGGCATAAGTCACATGGCCAATCACTATAAATACAATTTAATTCCAATACCCCAATCACCATATATAGCTAGTCAATCACCATATATAGCTAATCGCCATAAATATAATTTAATGATGCAATGTAATTTCAATAATGGACCATATGATCATATTTCTTCATAAGTCAATGCACATGTGGACCAATAGAAATGGACTCGTACATTTTATGTGCTTATGTGATGTACGAGTATATTACTATTAATCCACATTTGCATGACTCATATAAATATTAATGTATTTGTATATGATATAATTTGAAGTGTTTGTTATATACTTATCTCGTCGTATTCTTGGGATTGGAGTTACGTATGTCCTTCGAAGACTCCTAGACTAGATGGAATAAATATCATATTTTATCAGAAATACTGAGGCATCGTTGGAGATGATGTCACCTAGTATGTGTAAATTTTCTTTATTCAATGGGGTGATTTATTTGAGCGAGCAAATGCCATCAAAATTGTGCTAATTTCGAGAATGGACAATTCCACAGACATGTCACAGTTGAGACCCATCAACTATGGTAGTGTTGTCTATAAATTTATTTCCAATGAGATAGCAAATCGATTGAAGAGTGCTCTACCTAAATGTTATTTCTCAAGCAAAAAGTGATTTTGCAAGCCACTTTGTTGGGCTTGGAAGTCGACCGTCATGACAAATATTTGTGAGAAACAAGATTGACGCTTTCATTGGATAAACAAGACCAGCTTCATTATCAATCAGGTATTGCTCTGCCCGTTCCGAATATATATATATATATATATATATATATATATATATATATATATATATATATATATATATAAACGGAATATGAGTCATAGATTCATATTTTTATATAAGTCATGTATACATGGAACAATAGAAATAGATTTCTACATCTCATGTGTACCAATGTACACTAGTACACTATATTTCTATTAGTCCACATGTACATTAGTTTATGTTGGAATATGAGTCTATGACTCATAATTTTTTTCATATATATATATATATATATATATATATATGGGTAAACGGAATATGAGTCATAGGCTCATATTCTTATATGAGTCATGTATATGTGGGCCAATAGGAATAAATTTTTACATCCCATGCACATCCATGTACACTAGTATATTACATTACTATTGGTCCACATGTGCATTGACTCATGATGAAATATTAGCCTATGGCTCATATTCCTTTATATATATATATATATATATATATATATATATATATATATGAGAAGGAGGGATCCACATCCTCGATTTTTTGCATCTCCAAGTATCTCCATGTTTATAACAGTTGAATCTTGTTTAAGTCATCTAATCTTAGTCATTGATTTGAATGGTTCAAATCAACGGTTAAGATTAGATGACTTAAGCAAGATCCAATAGTTGTAAACATGGAGATGAATAATAGAAGGGAATGCAAATCCTTCCTTTCTTTCTCCCTCTCTCTCTCTCTCTCTCTCTATATATATATATATATATATATATATAAAAGGAGGGATTATACATCTCCAAGTATTTTTATGTTTTCAACCAATGAATCTTGTTTAAGTCATCTAATCTTAACATGAAAATACTTGATGATCTTGATGATACAAAAAATTGGAGATATGGATCCCTCATCTCTCTCTCTATATATATAGGAATATGAATACTAGTCTATTTTTATTGGTCCACATGTATATAATTTATATAGAAATATAACATACCACACACACACACACACATATATATATATATATATATATATATATATATATATATATATATATATATATATATATGATGAGTGCTTTCTCTTACATACTTTATCTATGTGGAATTCTTTGGATTTCCTTATTGCCAAGTTATGATGGAACATTTGGGGTACCGACAAAAGTATGCATTGATCCAAATAAGAAAAAAAAATTGTGTTCCTAAAGCTTTTGGTGGAATGGGATTAAGGGATATTCACCTTTTCAACTTTGCTCTTTTTATCAAACAAAGGTGGAGGTTAATATCTAATCCCTCCTCTCCATGCTTCAATGTTCTTAAGGGATAATTACTTTACAAATAGTGAGTTTCTCGTAACAACAATCTCTCGAAATTTTAGAGGACGGGAAGAGAACTCCTTAAAAGAGTGCTTTGACGGAAAGTTGGATGTGTGGCGAATCTATCCGTATTTGGATGATCTATGGAACAATCAATTCAGTAAACTTTCTAATACGAGAGATGGTGCTTTTTCAAACGAGTACAAGTATTGAAAGTTTATTTGGACCATAAAAATGTTTTTTTTTTCCACTAGTTTGATAGGAGTTTCCACCCCCATCTATGTCGGTCGTTATTAGGGAATCAGACTCGTCGTGTGCGTCGCACACTGGCATTTTCATCATCGTCCGTAACGCACACCTCGCGCACTCCGCACGCTCCAGAGCTCCACGAGACGGCCATGACGTCTTTCAACGCCCGCAACTCAACGCCTCGCTTTGCCCACGACGCCGAAGTGGCGCCCCCGACGTCTGAACGATGCCTACGACGACCGATGCAGCCCAGCCACCCGTTTTCGCACGACGTCCGTACAACGTCTTTACGATGCCGAACGAACGACGGGCCGCGTGGTCGGCCGTCGTTTATATCCGTGGTAGAATGGTGCGGGACCCCGCCCGCACGACTCCCTTGCCGTTGAGTTTCATGCACGGTCGTTCCATCATGTTCCACGCCAGCTCAGATAATATCTATTATCATCAGACCTCTGATGTAGTGCGTTCGTGGGCTCCCCTCACTATGGAGTCGGCGATAAAAATGTTATTACAACACCTTTGTGATGGTTTCCTTTCTGTTATATTTACTCTTAGTCAAAGAGGTAAAATATTGACAATAAATGTCAAGTCTGCGACCGAGGAATAGAAGACCAATTTCACTTTTATTGACAATTTCTTAGACTTTTCTTTTTATGCCCTTCTCCGAAGTCCTGATGATGCAATTAATAAGTTATTTATGGATGATGTCTCAGTTGGTGTTAATTAATATGAAGGAATGATTCAGGGGTGTTATGAGAAACTCGAGAGGAGAATTCATGGATGGCTTTTAATTAAAGGTTTGTACATTTTATACATTTTCTCCCACTACTGCGACTATGATGTGTTTGACAGCTAACCAATTCAATTTCCTCATGAATTATTTTTTCTAATAAAATTAGAGAAGAGTTAAATAATTCTAATGTTAGTTTCTAAGCCAGATTCTACGATATTGTCCAATTTAAAAAAAAAAAAATTAATCATCAAACTTGTTTACTTTGGTACACATGGACATTTTCTTAATTTATAGACCCATTTACCACCGGATAAACATAGTTTGTTCTTAATGTAATGCGAAGTTACAACTTGTATTACAGGCATGAACGAAACCAGAATTTTAGTATACTTCAAACTGAATTTAATTAAAATATTTTATTTTTTTACACAAAATAAATGTTGTGTCGGTATTATCATGTCCATATCTTATAGTATCCATACTGTATCATGTCTGGCCAATGTAGAACAGTGTCCAACATACAAAAAATAAATTAAAAACCTAACAAAATATATATTTAATTTACCAAGTAGTTTATTTTAGGCATAAACTCGAACAATAAGAGTCTTTGATATCATATTTCATATTGTAGAAAGTATCTATGTGAATGTAGCAAGACATAAAATGCAACAAATAGTATTATACTGCAAGAACAAGTTACACTACAAAAATACTGTAAAATAGCGACGGATCTTATCGACGGATCATATTCCGTCGTTGGTGTAGCGACGGAATATCGACGGCATATCGACTAATGTATTTATATAATAAATATATATTAATTTTTGTCGCTATTTCGTCGCTGTGGTGTCGATTTTATCTCAGCGACGAAATAGCGACGAAAAATTCCGTCGGTGCCAAACGTTAAAATTCAATGTTCCAGTTTTATTTTAATTTTCATTCCCCCTCCCCATACATTCTCTCTCCTCTCTCACCCCTGACCCCGACCCCTCCTCCTCCTCCTCCTCCTCCTCTGGCGTCTGGTCCCCTCTCCTCCTCATCCTCCTCCGATGTCTGACCCACCTCCCTCCTTAGTCCTCCGGAGACCCCCTCCCTCATCCCTCCCCCGAGCGACCCTCTCCTTTGTAGCGTCCCGTTCCTCCTATTCGAGGAGCGCAACTAAGAAACACAAGATGGTATCGTTCGACCGGGATAGATTGAAACAAGAACTCGTACTCGTTATGGATTTGTTTCTTCGGAATCGATTCCCATATTCAGTGGACCGTGCCCCCGGGATAGACTTAGCGGCAGAGTCAGGAGGGACTTCTCCGCTGTTATCTTTGTTGCCTCAGATTTCGATATCGCTTGTTGCTTTTGTGCTTTGAGTTGATTTTCGGATTTGCTTGTTTTTCTTGAACGGTTTCGATGGATTTCATTATTTTCGTTCATTGAATTGCACTTCAATTCTGAGATTGGAAAGAGAGGAAGAGGTATTGATCAAGCTGTTCGTGCAATGCAGGTGAACGAGCAGTAGGCGGCTTACGAGCGGAGTCGTGAAGCGCCTCTTTCCTTCTCCCTTTCAACCATCTAAGTGAGTGGCTAACATCCCGATTAGCTAGCCCTGCTTCCAAGTCTTTACACCTAAAACTCTTGCATTCTTGTTGTGTAAACCCACAGAGATTTAGCTATTTTAATTTAATATAATATTTAAAATTATTATTTTATTATTAATTTGGATTCAGTAAATAAAAGTATCCTTTAAAAATATTTTCCGTAACTTTAATTTTTAGGAGCACAACATTAGTCATTATCTCCAAACAAATTTTATATGCATGATCTAGACGAGCCCACCTTAATTTATGATTATCATATCCCACTCAAACATATCTCCTTGTGCTCTATTTTTAATGTAAAATATTCGGGTCAAAAACTTAATTTCTAGCACCTACAGTGCAACCGTTGACCATTCCAATTTAAATTGGAGATCCAATTTCGACCAATTCTTTCGACCTAATGAATGATCATGATCTATACTCGGTCTAAGACACACATGATACCTGTATTCCACTCTATTGAACCTCTATGTGCTACCTACCCTCAATAGTCATAAATGACCAATTTTCTAGTGAATCGGACCAACCTAGTCAAACTAAACCGCAACGACCCGAACCTGACCCAACTAGAAGTAGTTGGACTTAACCTAGGTTGACTAAGCTAGGTTTGACCATCCATATTAAACATCATTTCAGTTTTGGACAGCCATGGGTTTACTAAATCATTAGGATGGAATGTGAAAGGAAAGGGGTTATAACTTGTGACCTTTCCTTACCCCATTGGTAACTCCAAAATCCTTCCCCTCCCCACTAGGCTGTCTATAACCCCCATCTCTTCACCTCCCCTATTAGAACCACCTGAAGAAAACTTCTTCTTAACTCCCTTTCTCACATTTTCTCTTCAAAATCCATCTCCAAATTCCTTCTCTATCTCCCTCCACACATTCATTCATCCAACCCTACCCAGGCTGAATCTTAATTCAGTAATACCCCCACCAATCCGGCCCTATCTCCCTCCACAGTAAGTATCTTTCTCTCAAATTTTGTATGCTTCTTCCTATCCCTGTCCTTATTACTTTATCTTAACAAACCTTCCATCAAAATTCAATCTAAGTTTCTCAAAAATAGCCCTCCATCAGAGGTGTCCAGGCTGAATCCGAATTCAGTGTATCCTCTTCTCAGACCACTCCACCATCTCCATAGCCTCCAAACTATCACTACAGCACCCAAATATCCTTCTCCCACCTCTTCTTAACAAGTTTTATTTATAACTAAGCACATAAATCATCCTACAACTCCCCCAAATATCCCTTACAAAACGAAGACACCCTGCTGAATCCGCCAGCAATAGCACCACTTAAACACCTTGTTGCCACCAATTCCAGCACTAAAATCCCTTCAACAACTACCCTATCTACATCCTCTACCTCTCTCCTAATCTCTCTAATCCGCAAAGTACTTAGAGAAATATTTTGAAGCCCCGGACAGTAGCTACGAGACGAAGTGTCCAAATCTGGACAGATTTGTGCAAGCAGTGCACAACCCTCTTTTGCCTTCCCATTTCACTTTGGTAAGATCTCCAACTCCTCATACTCAACCCTTTCTACATGTACTTCATATCCCTATTAAATTTCACTAACTTTGTATTCATATTTTTATGATATTATACCAAGAATATTTATTACTTCTCATGTCTAGACTTGAATGTTATTTATGCACTTGTTGTCCTATTCACTTTGCCATGATCTAAAATCCAAGCAACCACTTGCAAAATATAATTTTTACTCTAATTGTCACTAAATTTTAGAATGTATAAATTTTTTTAGGGTGTTATATATAAATAAATGCATGGTTGAGACATGATAAAAATTGTGCAACTAGTAGTGCATTTTGCTTAGGTTTTGTGATAGCTAGTTTTATTGTTTATAAATACTATGTTGGAATATAGAAGATGTCATGCTAAGGTTGTTCACTAGTTATAGTAGTGCTTGCACACATATTTCATGACAAATTCAAGAAAGAAATGAGGTATATGCCATGATCTTATTATAAATTCAGATTTGACTTGTCTATGCATACTTGATATTTTGTAGTAGAACGAGAGTTGTATATAGTTGGATGAATGGATATACTTGAGAAATATAGTATGTTATTGTTTGTGATGACCCTAAATTGACCTATTGTTAATGCTTATGTGCATGTTTTAATAAGACAAAACTAACCCTAAGTTGGTTAACATAGTTTGGCACTTAGTGAATACCAAGGTTGATGATATGTTGTATATAAAAATCTAGTGTGAGAACACCTAGTACCTACATGATCCTTCGTTATAACCATGTTTATGAGACTTGATGATGTTATGTGACTAGTAGGCTTGGTGTTTATACACTTTCTTGGTCCTTGACTAGTGAACCTTAGCCAACCTACTTTGTTAGAACCCCTAATTATTTTAGACTCTAAATAATTGATGGCATTGTATAAGTTGTATTCTTGATTAAATTAGACCCTAATTTTCTAATGATTAATGACATAGAGTAGTTGTACTCTTGTGCATGCTTAGTGAACCATGTCATAGTGACTAATTTTATAATATTATATATTTAGGCTCTTGGGATCGCACGAGCGTGAATTCGAGAGCAGGTTCTTTGTATTATCAACTTGGAGTTCCAGACAAGTGTACCTTGCCATACTTGCAGTAAATTACTTTATATTATTCTTTTGATCTATTCTGAGCTATATCTATTCAACCTAGGACCGTGTGACATTACTTAACTTCCAAATAATATTCGGGTGTCAACACCGTACGCGGAGTTGTGTAACGTCACCTAGAGATGGATATCGAAATCCTATATATTTTCGTGCTTGCATTCTCAAGTACGTCATACCATAGGGCACTTGACACTATTCATGTGACATAATCTTTCTGAGTCATTCATGGTGATTCTGTATAGGCTATAGGATTCGTGACATAGACTTTATATATATGCATAGCTATCATATGACTTGCTGCATAAGATATGATCTTGCGTGTTATGGACATGAGACGTCGTGGACATAAGACGTGTGATTACATTGGGTGGGGAGAGACACACAGGCTACAGGCTGATTTATATATATATCTACTACTATTGTGAGGTCGTAGACTCTCCAGCAGAGCTAGACCCATTACTTATTATTACTGCTACCGGCTCTCCGACACAGAGCTTTTAGTGGTCTCAGCCTGAGTACTAGTGATGCTCTCACTTGCATATCACATAGCTGGTTACATAGTTTGCCCTATTATTACATTTTCATATACTGCATTTATTTTGGCATGTTATTTCTTGTACCTTGTTACGTCCCTCTGAGGACCTGGTCCTTTGCCAGTTTTGCAGCATAGACCGTTGTGGAGCCTGCCTGGAGTTGCTGATGTGTGTTGCTTTATCTTACAGGAATTGGTCCCAGGTTCTTATATCTTTTCTTCCGGAGTCATTATTATTTATTCATCTGCTGATATAGCCTAGTTTTATAGACTCATATTCCTTTCTCGAGTCTATTCGAGCTTATGTGTTACTGGCGGCCGACTTTAGCACATGTAGCTCATTCTTGTATATTCTGATCATTGTGGATTGAGGCATAGATATTTATATTTACTTGATTATATAGATAGTGACTATTTTAATACAGCTTATACGTATTCGAGTCGGACCGGAGTCTGGTCGAATGCGTAGCTGGCATGTTACGTATTCCTAGTCCTACGTATTTTGGGACTGGGGCGTGACATGTTTTTGTGGTGGCCCATGCAGGTCTTGATTAAATCATTTCGGTTATATTTTAATACCGAGCGAGCCTGTAATCAGGATTAACAGTATTAGTATCTCAATCCACAACTGATTTGAAAATTCTTTAGCATTTGATTATCGCCCTTGGACTTCATAATTGTACTCTTTTATTTCCCTCGGCATCCTTAATATTGTTTATCATCTCTCCATATTTCAGAGAGATAAATATTCGTGCATAGTATTTCCTCCAGAAGCAGATCCTTGTCAAGGCGGAAGAAGACATGCTAGATATAATTTTTTGAGAAGATGGTTACCGTTAGTAGGATAGGTAGATAGGTTATTCCTATATGCTAGAGCTAGTATAGATTGTTAGAATAAGAATTGAATATAGTATTAGAGGCCTAGAACTAATAAAACCTTACCCTTGCTTAAGGTAGTCGTAATTTGGAAGTATTAGAAGTTAGCAAGATGGTTTGGAATACTTTATGGAATACATAGCTAGATGCTAGGGATCAGATGTGGCTCATGATGGTGATACAAGGAATTATATTATGACCTTAAGAAATTGGAACCTTACGTAACAGGCCATAGTGGTTAAATCTCTAGTTGTCTTGTGACTTTTAGTATCAAAAATAGATCTTATGACCACCCCTTAAATTATTGATGACTATAGGTCTGGACTAAATAGATATGTAGATTGTTAGACCTAATGTTTGAGTAATTAGATAACTCAAGTACCAAAGTATAGCTTTTGAAATTAAATTAGATGTATTTGATTAACTAGGTTGTCAGTGTTAATTGAACAAGTGAGTACCACCCATTGACAAGCTAGTATCTGTGATAGAGAAAATAGGTTGAAGGATGAGAGTTTTATGTTATAGTCTTGAGTTACATATAGTGAATTGCCTATAATAGATGATAAGCTATAACAAGATGGTAATCATATAGTTTGGATGAAGGGTATACATGGAATGAATAAGGAGAGAATCTCAGGTTCAAGGTGAAGAAGGTATAATGGTAACAAGAAGAGTCACGAGAAGTACATGATCTTGAGCATTTTAAATTTAGAGAAAGATTTAGGAAGGACTGAAGATTTATCACTCGACAGTTGCTTAGAAGATCTATACTACGAAGCAGAAAGTACTGGATCATGATTGACGAAGCTTATAATTGAAAACAAGATTAACATACTAAAAAGATATGAAGGTGAGTAGGAAACAAATGATAAGGAAAAGATATTATGGTCGCATAATCCAAAGAGAAGGGATTGTGGTATGGACTTCATGAATAATAATTTTAGCATTTATGAATTATAATGCTTTTAGAATTTTGAGAATTTAGTACGAGTAAAAATTGTTGATCAGTCTCGAAGTGATACGAATTTTAAGAAATTAAACACAGGTTCAGAATCACATACTGACTTGTTAGTCATTCTGTAGAGGATTATCACAAGACCCTTAGATTATAGATTTACATATGGTAGAAAAGTGTAAATGGAAGATAGAAGTCTTATATGAATGATAGCTGAATATTGTGGATTTACACATAAACTTATTAGGGTCAGGGATTTAGATTTTTGACTAATAGGGTATGAGCTTGCTGGACCTATCCTCAGTACTAGGTGATGAGAACCTATTTTCAATTTACCATAGCCAATAGAATTTTGGATTTTAGAAATCTTATTCTTTTTATTGTATTGATTATATTTTTTATCTAGGGTATTTAGAATGATTTAATAGATATTTATTACATAATTTCTATTTTTTTTTTGTACTATGTATTTGAATAGGGGCTTATGTCGTATTTTATTATATATATTTCTCTTAGGAATTGTTGAGTTGAGATTCTAGACTATGTATGACTGACTGACTAGATTAGACTTATTGCTGCTAAGAGCAATTATAAGAAGTTATGTTAGAGTATTTTATTGGAGATACTATAGGTTGATGACGTTGTACCAAGGAAAGAATAAAAATATAATAGTAGTCTTAGCTGTAGAATAAAGGATTTAGATACTACATAGGTAGCCTTGAATATTTTGTGCTTGTAAGATTTTAGTGCCTAACCCATGCACTCCTTTGAGAGTTAAGGTATGGCATTATTTTTTTTGTAAATATTGAAAGATTCAAACTGAGTTTGTGTTGCGGCAATCCTTGTGAAACCTAGACCTATAGGTGGTAAATTTTTCTAGATAACGATTAGCATGATAACAATAATGAGATAGTACATGGTGGTGAGAATATATTTTGAGGACCAACAGACTTAGACGATTAAATTGTATGTGTATGGAAGTTTAAGGTTTTTAGAATGGGTATGAGTAAGTACCAAGATGTGTTTATATATTTAGAGATATGATGAGTCGTGGTTGGAGAGATTGATTTTGAATTTCGAGGACAAAATTTTTCTAAGGTGGATAGATTGTAAACCCCCAGAGATTTATCTATTTTAATTTAATATAATATTTAAAATTATTATTTTATTATTAATTTGGATTCAGTAAACAAAAGTATCCTTTAAAAATATTTTCCGTAACTTTAATTTTTAGGAGCACAACATTAGTCATTATCTCCAAACAAATTTTATATGCATGATCTAGACGAGCCCACCTTAATTTATGATTATCATATCCCACTCAAAAATATCTCATTGTGCTCTAATTTTAATGTAAAATATTTGGGTCAAAAACTTAATTTCTAGCACCTACAGTGCAACCGTTGACCATTCCAATTTAAATTGGAGATCCAATTTCGATCAATTCTTTTGACCTAATGTATAATCATGATCTATACTCGGTCTAAGACACACATGATACCTGTATCCCACTCTATTGAACCTCTATGTGCTACCTACCCTCAATAGTCACAAATGACCAATTTTCTAGCGAATCAGACCAACCTAGTCAAACTAAACCGTAACGACCCGAACCTGACCCAACTAGAAGTAGTTGGACTTAACCTAGGTTGACTAAGCTAGGTTTGACCATCCATATTAAACATTATTTCAGTTTTGGACAGCCATGGGTTTACTAAATCATTAGGATGGAATGTGAAAGGAAAGGGGTTATAACTTGTGACCTTTCCTTACCCCATTGGTAACTCCAAAACCCTTTCCCTCTCCACTAGGCTGTCCATAACCCCCATCTCTTCACCTCCCCTATTAGAACCACCTGAAAAAAACTTCTTTATAACTCTCTTCCTCACATTTTCTCTTCACAAACCATCTCCAAATTCCTTCTCTATCTCCCTCCACACCTTCATCCATCTAACCCTACCCAGGCTGAATCTTAATTCAGCAATACCCCCACCAATCTGGCCCTATCTCTCTTCACAGTAAGTATATTTCTCTCAAATTTTGTATGCTTCTTCCTCTCCCTATACTTATTACTTTATATTCACAAAACTTCCATCAAAATTCATTCTAAGTTTCTCAAAAACATCACTCCATCAGAGGTGTCCAGGCTGAATCCGAATTCAGTGTATCCTCTTCTCAGACCACTCCACCATCTCCATAGCCTCCAAACTATCACTACAACACCCAAATATCCTTCTCTTACCTCTTAACAAGTTTCTTTTATAACTAAGCACATAAATCATCCAACAACTCCCCCAAATATCCCTTACAAAACAAAGACACCGTGCTAAATCCGCAAGCAATAGCACCACTTAAATACCTTGTTGCCACCAATTCCAGCACTAAAACTCCTTCAACAACTACCATATCTTCATCGTCTATCTCTCTCCTAATCTCTCTAATCCGCAAAGTACTTGGAGAAATATTTTGAAGCCCCGGACAGTAGCTACGAGACGAAGTGTCCAAATCTGGACAGATTTGTGCAAGCAGTGCACAACCCTCTTTTGCCTTCCCATTTTACTTTGATAAGAGCTCAAAATCCTCATACTCAACCCTTTCTACATGTACTTCATATTTCTATTAAATTTCACTAACTTTGTATTCATATTTTTATGATATTATACCAAGAATATTTATTACTTCTCATGTCTAGACTTGAATGTTATTTATGCACTTGTTGTCCTATTCACTTTGTCATGATCTAAAACCCAAGCAACCACTTGCAAAATATAATTTTTACTCTAATTGTCACTAAATTTCAGAATATATAAAAAAATTTAGGGTGTTATATATAAATAAATGCATGGTTGAGATATGATTAAATATTGTGCAACTAGTAGTGCATTTTGCCTAGGTTTTGTGATAGCTAGTTTTATTGTTTATAAATACTATGTTGGAATGTAGAAGATGTCATGCTAAGGTTGTTCACTAGTTATAGTAGTGTTTGCACACATGTTTCATGACAAATACAAGAAAGAAATGAGGTATATGCCATGATCTTATTATAAATTCAGATTTGACTTGTCTATGCATACTTGATATTTTGTAGTAGAACGAGAGTTGTATATAGTTGGATGAATGGATATACTTGAGAAATATAGTATGTTATTGTTTGTGATGACCCTAACTTGACCTATTGTTAATGCTCATGTGCATGTTTTAATAAGACAAAACTAACCCTAAGTTGGTTAACATAGTTTGACACTTAGTGAATACCAAGGTTGATGATATATTGTATATAAAAATCTAGTGTGAGAACACCTAGTACCTACATGAACCTTCGTTATAACCATGTTTATGAGACTTGATGATGTTATGTGACTAGTAGGCTTGGTATTTACACACTTTCTTGGTCCTTGACTAGTGAACCTTAGCCAACCTACTTTGTTAGAACCCATAATTATTTTAGACTCTAAATAATTGATGGCATTGTATAAGTTGTATCCTTGATTAAATTAGACCCTAATTGTCTAATGATTAATGACATAGAGTAGTTGTACTCTTGTGCATGCTTAGTGAACCATGTCATAGTGACTAATTTTATGATATTATATATTTAGGCTCTTGCGATCGCACGAGCGTGAATTCGAGAGCAGGTTCTTTGTATTATCAACTTGGAGTTCCAGTCAAGTGTACCTTGCCATACTTGCAGTAAATTGCTTTATATTATTCTTTTGATCTATTCTGAGTTATATCTATTCAACCTAGGACCGTGTGACATTACTTAACTTCCGAATAATATTCGGGTGTCAACGCCGTACGCGGAGTTGTGTAACGTCACCTAGAGATGGATATCAAAACCCTATACATTTTCGTGCTTGCATTCTCAAGTCCGTCATACCATAGGACACTTGACACTATTCATGTGACAGAATCTTTCTGAGTCATTCATGGTGATTCTGTATAGGCTACATGATTCGTGACATAGACTTTATATATATGCATAGCTATCATATGACTTGTTGCATTAGATATGATCTTGCGTGTTATGGACATGAGACGTCGTGGACATAAGACGTGTGATTACATTGGGTGGGGAGAGACACACAGGCTACAGGCTGATTTATATATATATATATATATATATATATATATACTACTATTGTGAGGTCGTAGACTCTCCAACAGAGCTAGACCCATTACTTGTTATTACTGCTACCGGCTCCCCGACACAGAGCTTGTAGTGGTCTCAGCCTGAGTACTAGTGATGCTCTCACTTGCGTATCACATAGCTGGTTACATAGTTTGCTCTATTGTTACATTTTCATATACTGCATTTATTTTGGCATGTTATTTCTTGTACCTTGTTACGTCCCTCTGAGGACCTGGTCCCTTGCCAGTTTTGCAGCATAGACCGTTGTGGAGCCTGCCTGGAGTTGCTGATGTGTGTTGCTTTGTCTTGCAGGAATTGGTGCCAGGTACTTATACCTTTTCTTTCGTAGTCATTATTATTATTCATATTATTTATGTATCTGCTGATATAGCCTAGTTTTATAGACTCATATTCCTTTCTCGAGTCTATTCGAGCTTATGTGTTACTGGCGGCCGACTTTAGCACATGTAGCTCATTCTTTTATATTCTGATCATTGTGGATTGAGGCATAGATATTTATATTTACTTGATTATATAGATAGTGACCATTTTAATACAGCTTATATATATTCGAGTCGGACCGGAGTTTGGACGAATGCGTAGCTGGCATATTACGTATTCCTAGTCCTACATATTTTGGGACTGGGGCGTGACATATTGCCCCGATCAAACGATACCAAGTAATAACTAAAAGATATCAAGATAAAATGGGAATAGACTTTGATTATATTGCTTGTCATTCAACTTGGGAACGATTAATTGTATTGCATGCTTGTTCGTTTGGAATGTTCGTCATATGCTTCAAGTTTAGTTAGAATGCATTACCTTCTATGAATCATGTTATGCATATGGAACACACTTTGCTTTGCCATAGATTGATCTGAAAGACTATGCAAAGACTGTTGTGTATGGAACTTGTATCGTGCTAGAAATTATCTTGAAACGTGCTCAGATTGATGGAAAACTTAACGAACGCCGTTGATCACGGACAACTTGTGCACAAGGTTTTTAGTGGTTTCGCGGACGGTCGCCGGGGCACTGGGACTGATCCGATCCGGACGGAACATATGGATTAGTCAATTGGAATTAAGGAAGTAAACGGCATGTGGCGGGGCTCACCACCTGCGTCGCATATCATTTTCTATCCCGTGACTATAACTCGTCACTAGTGGCATCATGCCAGTGATCTATATTGTATATTTAAACCTGTTGCATAGTAACTTGTGTCTTCGTGGCAGGGAAGGCATGGTAAGTATTGTGCAGGTCGTTCATACGGACAGGTAAAAGTCACCGAACGGTGACAAGTTCATTTCAGTAAATTCTATATGCTGCTTACTTGTAAATGAACTAAGGCAAGATAGAAACCCATAATAATATGCATGCTTCATTAAAACAACGTATTGATTGGTATAGTTGGGTTTAGCTCGCCTTCACTAGTATGTTTCGACATACTAACCCTCGTTGAAACAGGTTCTCCGTACTAAGGCGAACCGAGCGAGGAGCCAAAGTCGTCTTCCCGATCCAGTCCAGCTGTAGGCGCATCCTGATCGCGCCGCTTTTGAAGTACTTGAAGAAAGAAGCTTGCAACCCAAGCATAATGCAGCTTCGTGGCAAAGCCTTCCTCCAGCCCGGAGGTCTCTTCATCATTTTGAAGTTTAGTAAAGGGATGTAATGTACAGGACTGCTATCTCATTTTGAGTCAACACTTTTGTAAGCCCGTGCGACAAATTAGCTGACCCTTTCAAGAGTTTGTAATAGAAGTTCATTATCAATAAAGAGAACTTTTCCATGTTTCAATTTATCTGCGTACTCTGAATATGTGCTCGTTATGCAAAATACTTTAGCCTTGTGCGGGCGCAACCCCAGGCCCGTACGGCATCACGATTCGGGGGACGCCCCAACGATTCCACGAAATCGGGTCATGATAAGTGGTATCAGAGCATAGATTCAAGTTTCTTAGACTCTCGCACTGGAATAGTTCCTTTAACGGTCCAATTCCTGTGCGAAATCTTGAACTCGCTAGGCCAAAATGAGATACGTTCATGCAATAAGTCCATAATACATTATGATTATAATGTAATTTACCTTCTTTTGAAGGAATGGCTCCAGCGCAATCTGCAGCGCTAGCACCGGACGAACCACAAGGCCAAGAAAGTAGTTCAGGCACTTCGGAAAGTTCAAGGAGGCAGCGAGCCATGCCAAGAATCGATCCCGTCCAGCAAATATTGCGGATGTTGGAGGCAAACCAACAAAGGGATGAGGCTCGCTACGAACGGGCCGAGAAGCGGGCGGAGGAGAGTCAGCTCAAGTTTCAAGACAATATAGAAGCTCGATTCTCAGTCCAGCAGAAGTAGGTGGATGCCTTGCAACAGATTGTTTAGACTTTGGCTTCCAACCATTCTGCTGCAACAGCAACGACTCCGGTGGAACAACCCGCGCTTGAAGTAGAGATGCCACAAATTCCAAGGCCGAGGGACGTGACTGCCTTCGACTTTGGCCACATCAAGAAAGTCTGCAACACCCCATTCAACTGGACTGAGGACCCAATCGTTGCTCTAGGTTGGTTGGCCGAACTTGAAGACCACTTCGCTCTGCTAGAGGTCACCGAAGAGAAGCGTATCGCCTGCGTGAAACTACAGCTCCGCCTCAGCGCGCACGATTGGTGGGACGTGCATCGACGATCTCTCTAATTTAACCATGGAGAGGAGGCGATCTCGTGGACGACTTTTCATGCCGCGTTTGAAGAGGAGTTTATACCCCCTCCAGTACAACGTCAGATGGAGAACGAGTTCGTACAACTGAGGCAAGGCAGCATGACAGTTAAGCAGTACTCCGCCAAATTCAACCGTCTCTCCAAATTTGCTAGAGCCTATTTACCTGATGTAGTGAGTCAAGCTAGAAGGTTTGAAGATGGTTTGCGTCCTGCCATCCATGCGCACGTAGTCGTTCATCAGTATCGGACAATGTGTGAAGTTATGAATTACGCCCTATCGCTCGAACCACACTATCCTCACATTCCTGCCGACGCTGTGTATACCTACAATCACAAACGCCAAAGCAACGAGAGAGAAAACAACTCTGCAAAGCGCCAAAACGACGGTAGTCAGCAGAAAGGAAACCAAGAAAAAGGGTTATGCTTCTATTATAAGAAGCCGGGGCACACAACAAATAACTGCCACATTAGAAAGGGTCTGTGCTTCAACTATGGCGGTCCAGGCCACATATTTCGAGATTATCCCCTCCCCTCTAAGATTTTGCCTCAACGTAATATTCCTTAGAGGTAGGCTCTATTTGTAACACCCGCAATCGCACGGTGCGTTACGCTGAGTTGGATTGAATGAAACAAAAGCTGGTTACTTTTGATTTGTTAGATTTTGGGAAGAAGTATTGATTGAGTTGGTTTCATGTGTAGATGGCTAGCGGAGTTCGATGGAAAACAGGTATTCGTTCAGAGCAGTACTGAGATAGCTAGGTTGGAATGATAATACCGTCTTCCTTAGTCCGATCGGTCGGATGATTTAGAGAGCACGGCCTGCTCGCACGGTCATACCAGTTGAGTATATCGCGCTTGCATCGGACCTCGGGTTCAAGGGATTGGCCGTATCGACAGGACAGGATGCTTAACGGGATCAAATATTGTGAGTGGGCTCTTTCCCTTCTTCTCTACTCCTTCATGCCTAATAATATGGAAAATACGTAAGGCTTGAACACTTGGACTGAAATATTTGGGAATCACTACACTGAGGCGTGCATAGAGTGTACGTCGGTTGCTTGGTAGGATTGTGGCTTGAAATGATTTACGCATTGGATAGTTGGAGCTAGAGTTAGATTATTACATTTGAGGCAGTTGGTTGATTGATTGGGGATTATGTTTAGACAGTTGGAATGATACATTGAGTCAATAAGAATATTGGGATTCGGGCGAGCGAGCGTACATCCGTGCACGGGTATCACTTGGTCGCTTTGTCTTGCAAAGTGAGCAGTTGTGGTTCGAAACCGAACAACTGCATCGGCATGGGCATTGTGTCACTGTTGGGAAATTGTGCCATGGGTTTGCTTTAAGCAAGGGTGTTGCACCATTGGAAATACTGTGTTGAGAAGAGGCATTGTGCCTATGGGAATAACTTGAGAAATGGTGCCTTGGGCTATATGTTAGAAGAATGGTTATGGATTCTTTGGTTGGATGCTTTGGTTGGATATTGGTTGAACGAGTCTAGGATCGCTTGGTGGGGCGAGAATGTTCGATCCTCTCGTCATACCTACTTGGTGTCTGCATGTCACGGACAACCTGTGCTGCACAGGGTTTGGTCTCCTCGAACGGGAAGGCTCCGGGGCATCGGGACCGTTCGGCCATGGAGGAGACAATTGGGTAACGCGTCTTGGGCGCGATGCCAGCGGTTGGATGCGATCCAGGTGGGTTAGCTACTTAGCGCTGTTTCGAATAGAACCGCATTTGATCAGTCCGATCAAACTTCCTTTATGGCTTGGCCAGTGACTTCATATAGATTAGTGTTGGCTTGCTTTTCTTTTGTTGGTTTGGCTTCGTGTAAGCGCGGCTACCTTGCCTCGGCAAGAGTGTGCACTTTGAGATTGGATTATAAACTTTGGTTGAGGACGGATATTGAGGCTTGGTTGATGGTTCGATATGTTATCGTGCAAGCGATGGCTTGAGTAGGACGGTTTACATGCTAGAATCCTTCGGGTTGGATATATATTGCTTGTCTTTTGGTTTGAGTTGAATGCTTGCATGCTTAAACTGCTTTACAGCTTTCCTTAACATATCATCCCTATGCCATGAAATGAATCTAGGATTCAACTAGAAAGATCACCATATAACTGTTTGCATTCACTTTTTACTTAGTATCGGCTTAGGCGAGTGGGTTACCCCGCTCACCAGTACGGTTGTGTACTGACCCACATTTGTGGGCATTATTTCAGGTACGCAGGTGTAGTGGCGCTGCTTGGATATACGAGGCATGATGTATGAACTGTAAGTACCTTTGTGGGCTAGAGAAAAGAGCAAGAGTATTTCATCGCCTTCGTGGCATCGCCTTTGTGGCATTGCCTTCGATGAGGCATTTCATTTGGACCCTATCGTGAGCTTCGCTGCGTATTACTCTGATGTGTGCTTGGTACACCATACTTGACTTCCACTGCAACTTGGTTGTTTCGATGATAATATTTGGTGTTTGACAACATCGCCTTGTACGAGCGCAACTCCAGGCTCGTACGGCATCACGTCCCGATGAGAACGATTGTCCTACGGGAGAGCTGCAACATGGTGATTCACGTTCAGCGGGGACTATTGAGCTTGCGGGAGATTGGGGCGTGACAAATTGGTATCAGAGCGCCTGGTTCATTTCTTCGGACTTGGTCCTTCGCTTCATCACAAACTCTAAATAGCTTTCGCGTGTCGTTTAGCTCTTGACTCTACTCAGTGCCGCATTGGATATTTCATGCAATAAGTCTATATATTGCTAGTTGTGGCTACATGTTGTTTTTCGTAGTGTTGCTTTGGTTGGTTTTTGTTAGATCGCTTAGCCTCGTTAGACGTTGTTGCATTCGTGCAGCAAGTTGGGTGGCATTGTTGCATTTGTGCAACAAGTTGAGAGCTTCGTTGGGTTGGCTTGGCTTGTCGTTCAGGGAGTTTCTGATTTCATCGGTGGATCAGTTGGTTGGCATTCGAGATTGGTTATGCGGCATATTGTGAGTAGAAGCATTCGATGAGAATGAATCGTTGCACGAGTTGCTCGTGTAGCGACTGTGTTGGATATAAGTTGAAATTTTGGCTGTGGCGCATCGGTTGAGCATGTTTGAGTTGGCTTGGGAATATCAGGACAGTGTTGCACGAGTTGCTCGCACAACAAATGTGTGGAATAGTTGGATATTTGGGTTGGACTACTTGGGATTACTCGTGTTGTAAAAGTATTAAACGGTTTGAGAATAGCTGAAAGCATCGAGAATGGAACCTTGCATAAGTTGCCTAACGAGATTGATGGAAATAGTTGAATGGTTAAAGAGTTGGCTGAGTTTCATGTCAGACTTGAGTTGAGAATGGCAGGATCACATATAAGGGATGGTTCAAACGGATCTTGGATTAATACAAGGAATCATAATGCGAGTAGCGACTTGATTCGGAGTGGTATATGGGATACCACATATTGAGCAAGGCATTGAAGTATTTTGGATAGACATCGATGGAAATTGCTTGAACGGACTCGGGTAAAAGGAATACAAATTGTGGGTGCACGTCGGTTGAGTTGGGAAAAATAAAAATGGAGCAAGCGAATATTAAGTTGAGCAATCGAGAACGGACTTGTGCAAACGAAAGCATCATTGAACTTGAGGGATGGACGAGATCGGAACAAACAGTTGGGGAGACGCTTGAGCGAAAAGATGGGTTAATTGAAGGATAGCGAGCACGGACTACGATTTTGGGCAACACATTTGAGTTGTTGGTTGAGCAATGAAACACGATTTGGTTTGGAGGAACAATGCGATGGATTCACACAAACTTGAAGGATTTTGGATATTGCTACTCCAGAAGTCGACTCAGGTTTAGCGGAAATAGAATTTTGGGCAGAATGGTGCAATGATGGTAGATAGATTCTCCGAAAGACGAGAACGGATTGAGGCAACAACTAAAGGCAAATAATTGTGGCGGACAAACTTTTGAAGATAGCTAAATGTGGGAGCAACATCGGAGCAAATTACTGTGCTGCTCGAGTAAGTTGGACGTGCATTGTGGAACGCGACAAACGAATAAGAATTGGAGAAAGTCTTTAGTTTCGAAAATCATTACAATGGGTAGTGCGAGATCGAACATGCAATTCAGAAATTTGATGGATTCAGGACAGAACGACGGATTGATGGAAGACGGTTTCAACGAGCACAGTTCTCGAACTGTGGCTCGGATAGATAACAAAACTCTAAGTGGTTAAGCGGCCTTTGGTTGACAAATCAGCAGAGGTAGTGCATGAAGTTCTCGGATTCGGAAGTTCGCTCAGATGGAATGGTTGGATTTTGATTCAGATTTGCAGATGAGATGTAGCATGGTTCATAGTAACTGTCCATCGTGATGATTATAATTATCGAGCGTAGCTTCGGGACAGCTGACCCTAGCGACTTGACCGCCAGATCAGAGATGAATATGGTAGACCCATAGAACGACCCTTGAGGCAGCGTATTTGGGGATGCGTCGAGGGTGGATGTGAGCAATGAGATTTGGCCTATTGACTGAGTGTTGGATTTGAGAGATCCTTGGGATAGCCTTCAGCTGAAGATGCAGCCGGAAGATCGAAGCGATGGTGGAAGTAGCCTAAGTCAACTGATGAGATTCAGAGTCGCAGATTTTTATCGATGGCATCGCCTCTGACTCATCGTGCCCTGGAAGGGAATAGCATTCATATGAATTGACGACTGTAAAACTAGCTCGTGAAGTTAAAGAAGCGGCTCGTTTAGATCAAATCCTTACGAATACTGGAAGGGACAGATGTGCCTCAGATTTACAAGATGCATCGGAACTTAGTCTGGGAAGCGTGCTCGTTCGAAAGGCAAAGATGATATCCTATGCTTCGAGGCAGTGGAAGCAGCGCGAAGAACTATTCCATGCACAACCTAGGAATTGTGGCGAGTGTGTCCTCGTTGAAATTGTGGCGACACTATCCCTTTGGCGTGGTGGCGAGATCTTCGTGGATCACACGAACCTCAATATAGATGTTCACCCAGCGAGGTATTGAGATTGAGGAATAATGTGTTGGGCTGAGATGATCTAAAAGCAAAGTTGATATTTGGGTAAGTCGCCTAGCTGGGGTAGTATCGGTTATGATAATCGTTCGATGCATGAGATATATTTGGAGATGTTGCTAGTGCGGATTCAGAAATAGTTGGATGAATTGAGTTGGAACACGAACTGATTGAGTCAGTGGAAAATCATCATAATTCAGAATAGTGCTCAAGCAAATATGTTGGAATGGAAATCATGATTGGTTCAATTAGGAGTAAGCAAATAGATGCCTCGGACATAAAGATACCCTTGTAACTTGTTCAAATTTGCTATCGCAAAGCTCGGCTGAAATGCATGTATTTTAGGGACGCCTTAAATATGTGTATGATCCAAAACTAAGCGATATGAGAAATTCGTATTGAGCTGCAAGGAGGATGTGGGAATATAAAATTTGTACGAGCGTTCAGCAGAGCGAGATGCTGAGTCAGGATCGTGAATATGAGAGTTGCATAGAGCAGAGTTATGTATTGGACAAGCGGCATGTGATAGGAATGAGTACCAGCACGGTTCGTGGACGAACCTGATTTCTAAGTGGTATATTATGTAACGCTCACAACCGCACGGTGCGTTACGCTGAGTCGGATTGAATGAAACAAAAGCTGGTTACTTTTGATTTGTTGGATTTTGGGAAAAAGTATTGATTGAGTTGGTTTCATGTGCAGATGGCTAGAGGAGTTCGATGGAAAACAGGTGTTCGTTCAGAGCAGTACTGAGATAGCTGGGTTGGAATGCTAATGCCGTCTTTCTTAGTCCGATCGGTCGGATGATTTAGAGAGCACGGCCTGCTCGCACGGTCATACCAGTTGAGTAGATCGCGCTTGCATCGGACCTCGGGTTCAAGGGATTGGCCGTATCGGCAAGACAGGATGCTTAACGGGATCAAATATTGTGAGTGGGCTCTTTCCCTTCTCCTCTACTCCTTCATGCCTAATAATATGGAAAACACGTAAGGCTTGAACACTTGGACTGAAACATTTGGGAATCACTACACTGAGGCGTGCATAGAGTGTACGTCGGTTGCTTGGTAGAATTGTGGCTTGAAATGATTTACGCGTTGGATAGTTGGAGCTAGAGTTGGATTATTACATTTGAGGCAGTTGGTTGATTGATTGGGGATTATGCTTGGACAGTTGGAATGATACATTGAGTCAATAGGAATATTGGGATTCGGGCGAGCGAGCATGCATCCGTGCACGAGTATCACTTGGTCGCTTTGTCTTGCAAAACGAACAGTTATGGTTCGAAACTGAACAACTGCATCGGCGCGGGCATTGTGCCACTGTTGGGGCATTGTGCCATGGGTTTGCTTTGAGCAAGGGTGTTGCACCATTGGAAACACTGTGTTGAGAAGAGGCATTGTGCCTATGGGAATAACTTGAGAAATGGTGCCTTGGACTATATGTTGGAAGAATGGTTATGGATTCTTTGGTTGGATGCTTTGGTTGGATATTGGTTGAATGAGTCTATGATCGCTTGGTGGGGCGAGAATGTTCGATCCTCTCGTCATACCTACTTGGTGCCTGCATGTCACGGACAACCTGTACTGCACAGGGTTTGGTCTCCTCGAACGGGAAGGCTCCGGGGCACCGGGACCATTCGGCCATAGAGGAGACAACTGGGTAACGCGTCTTGGGTGCGGTGCCAGCGGTTGGATGCGATCCAGGTGGGTTAGCTACTTAGCGCTGTTTCGAATAGAACCGCATTTGATCAGTCCGATCAAACTTCCTTTATGGCTTGGCCAGTGACTTCATATAGATTAGTGTTGGCTTGCTTTTCTTTTGTTGGTTTGGATTCGTGTAGGTGCGGCCACCTTGCCTCGGCAAGAGTGTGCACTTTGAGATTGGATTGTAAACTTTGGTTGAGGACGGATATTGAGACTTGGTTGATGGTTCGATATGTTATCGTGCAAGCGATGGCTTGAGTAGGACGGTTTACATGCTAGAATCCTTCGGGTTGGATATATATTGCTTGTCTTTTGGTTTGAGTTGAATGCTTGCATGCTTAAACTGCTTTACAGCTTTCCTTAACATGTCATCCCTATGCCATGAAATGAATCTAGGATTCAACTAGAAAGATCACCATATAACTGTTTGTATTCACTTTTTACTTAGTGTCGGCTTAGGCGAGTGGGTTACCCCGCTCACCAGTATGGTTGTGTACTGACCCACGTTTGTGGGCATTATTTCAGGTACGCAGGCGTAGTGGCGCTGCTTGGATATACGAGACATGATGTATGAACTGTAAGTACCTTTGTGGGCTAGAGAAAAGAGCAAGAGTATTTCATCGCCTTCGTGGCATCGCCTTTATGGCATTGCCTTCGATGAGGTATTTCATTTGGACCCTATCGTGAGCTTCGCTGTGTATTACTCTGATGTGTGCTTGGTACACCATACTTGACTTCCGCTGCAACTTGGTTGTTTCGATGATAACATTTGGTGTTTGACAACATCGCCTTGTACGAGCGCAACTCCAGGCTCGTACGGCATCACGTACCGATGAGAACGATTGTCCTGCGGGAGAGCTGCAACATGGTGATTCACGTTCAGCGGGGACTATTGAGCTTGCAGAAGATTGGGGCGTGACACTATTCCTATGTTTCGGGACAACTTCCAATAAGTTGGGTAGGATATAGCGTCTCGTTCCTCCTATTCGAGGAGCGCGACTAAGAAACACAATATGGTATCGTTCAATCGGGATAGATTGAAACAAGAACTCGTCCTCGTTATGGATTTGTTTCTTCGGAATCGATTCCCATATTCAGTGGACCATGCCCCCGGGATCGACTTAGTGGCAGAGTCATGAGGGACCTCTCCGCTGTTATCTTTCTTGCCTCAGATTTCGATGTCGCTTGTTGCTTTTGTGCTTTGAGTTGGTTTTCGAATTTGCTTGTTTTCCTTGAACGGTTTTGATGGATTTCATTGTTTTTGTTCATTGAATTGTACTTCAATTCTGAGATTGGAAAGAGAGAAAGAGGTATTGATCAAGCTGTTCGTGCAATGCAGGTGAACGAGCAGTAGGCGGCTTACGAGCGGAGTCGTGAAACGCCTCTTTCCTTCTCCCTTCCAACCATATAAGTGAGTGGCTACCATCCCGATTAGCTTGCCCTGCTTCCAAGTCTTCACACCTAAAACTCTTGCATTCTTGTTGCCCCGATCAAACGATACCAAGTAATAACTAAAAGATGTCAAGATAAAATGGGAATAGACTTTAATTATATTGCTTGTCATTCAAATTGGGAACGATTACTTGTATTGCATGCTTGTTCGTTTGGAATGTTCATCATATGCTTCAAGTTTAGTCAGAATGCATTACCTTCTATGAATCATGTTATGCATATGGAACACACTTTGCTTTGCCATAGATTGATCTGAAAGACTATGCAAAGACTGTTGTGTATGGAACTCGTATCATGCTAGAAATTATCTTGAAACGTGCACGGATTGATGGAAAACTTAACGAACGCCGTTGATCACGGACAACTTGTGCACAAGGTTTTTGGTGGTTTTGTGGACGGTCGCCGGGGCACTGGGACTGATCCGATCCGGACGAAACATATGGATTAGTCAATTGGAATTGAGGAAGTAAACGGTATGTGGCGGGGCTCGCCACCTGCGTCGCATATCGTTTTCTATCCCGTGACTATAACTCGTCCCTAGTGGCATCATGCCAGTAATCTATATTGTATATTTAAACCTCTTGCATACTAACTTATGTTTTCGTGGCAGGGAAGGCATGGTAAGTATTGTGCAGGTCGTTCAGACGGACAGGTAAAAGTCACCGAACGGTGACAAGTTCATTTCAGTAAATTCTATATACTGCTTACTTGTAAATAACTAAGGCAAGATAGAAACCCACAATAATATGCATGCTTTATTAAAATAACGTATTGATTGGTATAGTTGGGTTTAGCTCGCCTTCACCCGTATGTTTCGACATACTAACCCTCGTTGAAATAGGTTCTCCACACTAAGGCAAACCGAGCGAGGAGCCGAAGTCGTCTTCCCGATCCAGTCCAGCTGTAGGCGCATCCTGATCGCGCCGCTTTTGAAGTACTTGAAGAAAGAAGCTTGCAACCCAAGCATAATGCAGCTTCGTGGCAAAGTCGTCCTCCAACCCGGAGGTCTCTGCATCATTTTGAAGTTTAGTAAAGGGATGTAATATACAGGACTGCTATCTCATTTTGAGTCAACACTTTTGTAAGCCCGTGCGACAAATTAGCTGACTCGTTCAAGAGTTTGTAATAGATGTTCATTATCAATAAAGAGAACTTTTCCATGTTTCAAATCTGTGTTTCAATTTATCTGCGTACTCAGAATATGTGCTCGTTATGCAAAATACTTTAGCCTTGTGCCGGCGCAACCCCAGGCCCGCACGACATCACGATTTGGGGGACGCCCCAATGATTCCAAGGAATTGGGTCGTGACATCCTTCGCGGCGACCCCCTCCCTCCCTTCCTCCGGCGACCCCCACCTCCCCCCTCCCTCCCTCCTCCGACGACCCCCTCCCTCATCCCTTCCCCGAGCGGCCCCCTCCTTCATGGCGATCCCCTCCCTCCTCCGGCGACCACCTCCCTCCTCCCCTACCCTCCTCCTCCGTGGGCCCCCTCCTCCTCCAGTGCCCTCCTCCTCCGGCTGTTCAGTAAACCCTAACACCTCCTCTATTTCATTTTTTGTTTTACATTTTGCATTTAAGCTTATTTTTAGGTTTAAGGTTGGAAAATAATTTTGGGTAATATTTTTAGGTTTAAGTTTGAATCTGAATTTGGGTAATATTGAAATCATAGTTTGTAGTATACGGTTTGGCATGTCCTGATACCCGATATCGATGAGTGTCGAGGAAGTATGATACCGACCGATACCCGATACCGATACCGATGAGTGTCGAATCCTTATTATGCTAAGGCATGTATCAGCATATATCGGCATCTTAATAATGTATTATCAAGCCCAAACCCATTATATCCCAAAATTATAAGATGTCAATTATATTTAATACAAAGGCTTGACTATAGTTACGTAGCTCAAGTTCAACTTGGACTAATGCTTTTAATTCAAAACTTGAGTCTAAGCCAAAACAATTACACCTATATATATATATATATATATATATATATATATATATATATATATATATTTATTCTTATAATGACCCACACTTAATGGGTTTAGAACCAGCCCAAATTCTAATTTAATTCATTTTATTCATTCCTGGGCCAAATCAATTTTTGGCCCACTATATTTATATTACTACATTATCTTAAATTAGAATAGATTGACACCCGATACCGATACCGATGAGTGTCGAATCCTTATTATGAAAGCATAGAATTTGCAGTATCGGCCGATACCGATATGGTTTGGCGTGTCCCGATCCGATACCGACCGATACCTATATCGATGAGTGTTGAATTAAATTGAACATAAAAGGGGTATGCATGAGAAGGAACTTTGTATCTTATCCTAACTCATCTTTGTATCTTATCCATATTGTTTGAATATATATGGTACATGCAGAATCAATGAGTCGATACTTGTTTAACCGATCGTGAATGTACAATTGGTGACATGAGAGTAGGATTTGTTTGACAGATGATTTCAGGGCGGACGTTGAAGAATTTTTCAAATATGCCAGTAGTCGACCTTATTTCATTGATGAGAGGCTCATCAAGTGCCCTTGTGTCAAATGTCATCATATATCATTCAAAAAGGTGGATCTCGTGAGGGAGCATCTCTAGAAGAAGGGTTTTGTACCGAACTACATGGAGTGGACGGCTCAAGGAGAATCTTTGACTCCTCAATATCATTTATCCTTCAATACGGAGGTAAAAGAGTCTACTACCGGAGATAACTTTGAATATCAACCGCGAAACCTAGCGTGTGAGTTGGTATTTGATGCGGCCGGTCCAAGTTTTGATCCAGAGGATCTGAATCCGGATGCAAAAGAATTTTATGATATGTTCAAGAATGTCGATACTCCGTTATATCCGGGTTGTGATTCTCATTCTTTCCTATCGGTGATGATGCGGATGTTGAACCTAAAATCTGGTTTTAACTTGTCGCAGGAATGTTACGATCGGATAATTCAGTTTGTTAGAGAGTTGTTGCCAAATGGATCAAATGAGTTGCTTGAAAACTTTAACAAGTCAAAGATGATGATACGAAAACTCGGATTAGGCTACGAAAAGATAGATTATTGTCGAAACGGCTACATGTTGTACTACAAGGAGAATATTGATAAAAATAGATGTATTTTCTGTCACGCGGACTGGTACAAGCCAATTCGGGACAAAGGAAAGTCAACTACCCGAGCATGGTTGTGTCCCTACAAGTACATATAGTTTTGCCGATTACAAAGAGGCTGCAGAGGATGTATATGTCCATAAATACAACAGAACATATGACATGACATAGTAAGGAACGAAAAATGGATGATGGAGAATTATCTCATCCTTTCCATGGAGAGGCAAGGAAGCATTTTGATCGGTGTCATCCTGAATTTTCTACGGAGCTAGGGAATGTGCGGTTGGATTTTTGTTTTGATGGATTCACTCATTTCGGACAGTTGGTTTATATTCTGATGAATTTTCTATGGAGCCCAGTAAAATTATACGTAAGTTGTGTTTATAAAATTTTGTCAACGAAATTTAATTACATTCTTTTTATAATTTACCTATATTTCTTTACCATAAAAATCTAACCTTAACTTTAATATTGTTACCTATGATATCCAAAAATCTTAACTCTAAACCTAACCTACGATATCTAAACTTAACTCTAAACCTAACATTAGTTGTGTCACGTCCCGGTCCCGTAAGGGCCGATCGTCCTCGCTTGGTCCCTACGGAACCGATCGTCCTCGCTTGGGCACGATGCCGTGCAAGCCTAAGTAGCGCTTGCACCAGGCATAGTACCTGCACAAGACACAAGTTAGACAAAAATATACATATATATAGGCACATGATGTAAATACAAAGAACCAAAATTGAACACATTTGATATAAACACAAAATACTTTCTTTATTGAAAACTTGAAGATTGGATTACAAAGTACTTGCTTGGCTGAGTTACAAAATATGCCATAGAAGGCTTATAACTCTTTTTATAATTCTAAAACTAGCTGTCACGACCCACACCCAGATGAATCGGGTACCGGTTCGCGAGTACGTCCAGCCTACGCCGCAGTGTCGGCGGTAGTACGCTGTCTAGACCATATTCACAGGAAATTTAAATCTAGCTCATTCACAATATAAATAGGCAAGGATAATAATAGGAAATAGGAATGCTAAGATTTTATAAGACAAATTATGACAAATAAATCTACAGTTTATTACAGAACCAGAAGATAAATCGGGGACAAACCCGAGTATTATGCTGAAAGAAAATACTAGCTAACTGGCTAACTACTCCTCAAAAGTAGTCTCCTGAGTAGGAACCGGCTCCTCAAATGTATCATCTGCTACGTCATACGGGCCATAAAAGGTGGGGGCATAGTCCTCATCATCGCCTAAATGTCAACGGATCCAGTCAGGAAAGGAGCAAACTACCAATACACGACAAAGCTTACACTAAATAATTATGACAAGTAGTAAAAACTGACTAAGTATCACGATAAAGATTATACATAATAAGTAGTAAAATGAACTAAGAGTTAACTGCTATAAATCAGGGATATGAGTAAAACAGGAAGATAATGAGACAAGAAAATGGAACTGCAACAAGATAAAGAAACTATGTGTGTGTGATTGTGTATTTAGAATACATAGTTGGCATGTAGGGGGTTATAAGGCTAATAAGGCATGTCATAGACGGCTAGCAGTCAGGAATAATCGAGTATAAGGCTGATGGTACAGTCGCGTACTCAACAGCTAGCAGTCAGGACAGGGGGAAGGGTAAACTACATGCCTCCTAGTATTCTCCCTTCCGACACGAAAATCAAGACATGAAATCAAAGTTCTAACACTAAGTGTAATCATCCAATGGTGCTAGTAGAGCAAGGAAATAATTATCATAATATAAAGAATAAACTTGAAGTGCAGGTACTTGCCTGATGTTTGGATTCCAACTACGGTTCTGTTCTCGAGAAATTTCCAAAAATATCTCCGGATACTGAAATAAATATTACCATCATGCTCAGAAGATATTAAATAGCTAGAAACGCCTGTCCTTGAGTCCAAATTGGAGACAAGGGCAAAAATAACATTTCGGGTCAAAACGGGGTCCGCATGTGGGTCCGCTTTGCACCAAAAAATGTGTCAGGGTCAAAGGTCTCCAAATTCACCAAACTTAGTGTCAACAGGTCAGGAACGATGATACGAACCCAACGGAACTTTCAGAATTGGATTTCGATGAGCCGATCACAAAATCGCCCATCGAGTGGAGCCTGTGGGGCCCACGACACGCGATTTCGTCAACGTTCTCGGAATCGAACCAAACTTGGGTCACAGGACCAGCATATTGCTATGAGTCCGATGGCACAAGTTTTGTTTCAATCCGACATGTGTACACAAAGTTATGGCGTGATTCAGAAAAGACGAATACGGGGCGTTGTCCACGGATACGTACTGATTCCGGTGTGCACGCACATCCGAATCAGCTTCTGCGAAATCTCGCACGTCCGTATCAATGACGTGCACGTATCTGTGAAGACCGTGCGTGACCAAGTCGTCCCGTTTGGCGGGGCGTACCCAGTTCCGGGGTGAATCGGGTCATTATTTTTCCTGTTTTTGGATCGTGGTTCGCGATCGCCACAGGACGCGATGCCCCGAGCGGGTTGCACGGGCACCGAGAGGGTCACACAGGCTTTGTGATGCAAAAGACGGAATTAGAAACGGGTAAACGAGTAGAGAGATACACGTACCTGAACAGGGCTTGAAAAATGACGTTTCTCGTGTCCGTGTCGTGTCCGACACGTGTCCGACACGACCCAAAACTAGGGTTAGGGTTTAGGGTGGTAGCTGCCGGAGGACGGCGAGGGGAGGCCGGAGGCGGTCGAGGGCAGCTGGGGGCGGCGCCGGCGAGGCTGGGCGGAGGCGGCGCTGCGGGCACGGTGGCCGGAGGCGTGCGGGGCGGCCGCTGCTGACTGCTGCTGCTTGTGGGGAAGAGGAGTCGAGCGGAGGAGGGAGCTGCGGGCGGCGGCATCTTGGTGGCGGCGGGGCACGGTGGCCGCTGGCGAGGGCGGGCACGGCGCGGCGGCGCTGGGCGGATTGGTGGCGGCGGGGAGATGATCGGAGGGGGCTGAGGAGAGGGGTATATATAGGGGAAGAAGGAGGCTGGGGTGGCCGGGCTAGGCGGCGGGTGAGGCGGAGGAGGGGAGGTCGTGGCGAGGTTGCGCGGAGCGGGCGGGGGCGAGCCGGACGGAGCGGGCGGGGGCGAGCCGGACGGAGCGACGGGCGGCGCTGCCGGCGGAAGCGGGGGCCGACCGAGTCGCGCGGGGGAAGTGGGGGAGCTGGGTGCTAGCGGGTCGGGCCCGCGGGCGGGTTCGGGTCTGACCGACCCGACCCGACCCGTTAGGCCAATGGGCCGGGCTGGGCCTAGGGCTGGGCTGGATTAGGTTAAATTAAATAAATAATTAAATAAATAAATAATTAATAGTTTTAAGGTGTTTTAAAATGGATCCGGGGCCCAATAAATTCCAGAAAAATTACCCTAAGTCCAGTTTTTCATTTTACACACAAAATATTAGTTTCATAATATTTTAATAGTAATTAACAGCAAATAAAAATTAATTAATTACCAAGAGCCTAGGTTTTAATTACAGAAAAATCCCGAAAATTCCAAAAAATTGTGAAAAGTCCAAATTAATAATTTCTGAAAATCAGGGGGCTTACAATCTACCCAACTTATAAAAAATTTGTCCTCGAAATTAAAATATGGCATAATCTATTAATCCTTTATGTACATAAGGTAAGTCAATCGCAATCTCCTTGCGATAATCAAAATTCTAATCATATCCATTGCAATCACTTCAAGGTTAAGATGACCACTATTCCAATCAAAATTTCCACCTATGGTTATCTCTTCTCACTTTCTCAAATTATCCATATTCATATCCAAATTTAAATTAAATTCTTATAACATCTTCAAAATTTAAATAAGCATGTAAATTTCACCTCCTGATCTCTAACTATCATAATCTGCTCTAGAAGTAATCCGAGTCCAATATTATTCCCATTTTCACTTATAAATTTTTGTATGCTTCGACTTTTAAAACTCCATTCACATCCTCAACGTTTCAAATAGGTAGTCCAACCATCAAATTTTAATTTTTTAATTCCAATCATCAAATTGAAGATAATTTAAATACAATCCACCAATGTTCAAGTCTGAAATTCTATATTTTTATCCTCTAAATTCAAATTGATGATTTTACCTTCATTATTCCAAATTTAAATCATGCACCTAAGGTATAAATATTGGGTCCTCAATATCAAGAATTTGAAGTTCATTAATCCTCATCATCTTAGTCATTCTTCTAAAATTTTCAAAATTGAAATGGCTTGAACCTCTCCCAATCTAAGCTTTACTCGATCACAATCCAAAAGAAATTTCTCTCGAGTTGACAATGCACTGCTACCCAACTTAGAATTTACCCATCTATCACATAAGGCTATACATCTAATAAAGCTATGTCCCAACTTATCTAATCATGGTATTGAATCCTCAAGTCTTTAACACCAAACACATCACCTATGGTATTCCCTTAATCATATATAAAAGGGTCATCATCAATGCGACCGGCCCGTGGGGTATATCTAGTACTGTCTATATATCAAACCTATACCAAGCACGAGATTTCGTCTTTCCGAAATAAGGAAAGACGAAGATCAATAATAAAGAGTTCAAGGGTGGGGTGATAGAATAGAAGTATCGAGATCAAGGCGTTTAAAGAATTCAAATAGAAATTGTCAAGCATTGGTGGATTGAAATCCTATTCTGGTAATCATTTGTTCACATGCTCGTATTAGTACAGTTATGTAACTGATACGATATGCTCGAACATATCTAGAGGGCAAGTATACTAGTCAACTATATATCTCAATCCACGTAAAGTAGTCGTGCGAAGTGCGAACCAAAATGCACTAAGGTTGATCAGACCGTAATACACTGATTCTGAATAGACACTTGTATTAGTGTGTCGACCCAATAATACATATGTCATGAACAAGCTTGATAAAAGGATAAGTTTGCAAAACTAGGCTATATTAGCAGCATAAGTCAAGGTGGTACAACAATTATAAGTACGCTAGATGATGATGGAAGGAGGTACGACTTAATTCAAGTTCACAAAACAACACACAATAATAACAAAAGACTCTACAATCTCTACAGTTATCAAATATAAAAGCATACCAGGTTATTAGCAAGTTCAAAATTACTAGGTTGGGGCTGAGGTCACGAACCAAATAGGCACGAGCTAAAACAAGACTAGAAACGACAGCTACAAATCACTTACGCGCATTAGCTACTCCAAGAGTCTGCGCGTTCTCCATGGTCATCGCGAAAGCTTGTCCGCGTCCTTGTGGTGGATTCCTCTGCTGCTGCTGGGCCTGTTGGAAGAGTGCTG